>JAJJMB010002020.1:4391399-4854296 GCA_023531105.1 Papaver atlanticum
AATATTGCTCAAACGCACACCAAAAAATACTAAAACTCTCAGGACTGAGACACGGACATTATGGTGACATGGGCATGCTCCCTTGATCGACCAAGGACGGCCCTAAGGCTTGCAAGGAGCCGGTCCCACACATCTTTTATAATTTTGACCTAATTTGCTCAATTGCTCATATTGGGTCCAAACTCTTTCCAACCAACTTGGAATTTGCTCGAACGACCATAAACTGGTCCCACAATCACCAAGGGACGGTATCATGCCCTCTTGGTCGGTCCTCACTTCTCCATAATTAGGTTTTATTACCTAATGCTCAGACGAGCATTATTTTAATAAATGATTAAACCAGCGTTTGATCGTTCTTTCACCAACTGGTCAACAAAGGACTCTGGTGCACACTCACTCGAGCACTTAGACGCTACATGGTCGACCATCATCCCATGTGGTCGTTCCCTCCTTCACTCAATGACCCATTTTAGAGTAAATCATCAATTGACCAGCAATTGATCAAAATTAGGGTTTCGAATAAACGTTCAACAAATCATAATTCTGAGCAAGTTCAAACACTAATAATTTTATCCAGCAATCAACATCTGGATTAATTATACAATAATATTCGGTCCTTACCTATATTTTAATTATTTGGTCACGCTACCAATAATTTATCAAGAGAGCAATACTTGCTCAATTGCTCGAATATTGATTCAATATCAATATTCAGTAATTTATCGAATGAGCAATACTTGCTCAGTTGCTCGAATATTGATCCAACTATCAATATTCAGTAATTTACCGATGCTCGAACATTGATTTAACTATCAATATTCAATAATTCATCAGACAATATTTGCTCATACGATATATATCAACATCATTCATTCATTCGAGAACTATGCGTCCCAAAGACATGTTCAATTCATGAATCCTAGAGTATTCAGCAATCATGCTCGACTGAACAATACCTAGACCCATCGTCTGATCAAGTCAACGACTGACTAATCAAATACACATCTGCTTTGCAGACTCCACGTTCATGAGACATCAATCACGTCACATGGGGAATATCAATTAGGGTTTTGGTTTGGCGGCCTACAGCACGTGTGTTCATCCACGATGAGAAATGTGAGTAAGTTGTGCGATAAGTTGAGAAAGTTAGCAAAGTAGTGGGTGGACAATCAACCAAGTCTCCGCACGACCTGGAACTGGTTAAACCACGATTTCCCACTTTCCCACTCTATCACTCGAGCAACTGTCACATTTACTGGAGATCAATGTGTCTACTATTCTAGCAATATGAATAAGTCTATGAATCCACGATTGAAACAACACAATTTTTCGAGCAATCGCTCTCAAGAATTCCATCAATCGACCAGAACTTATTCGAACTCAACAGTTCACAGAAAACTTGCAGAAACCCACAACACATTCACAATCCTTGATCACCGTTGATCTCACACACTTCTCAGCTTCCCTCCTACAGATCAACCCTCTTCCCTCTTTGTGACTGAATTGACTCTGGAACGACCATTGTCTTGGTTTAGGCCGGAGTCCTACAGATTGATCTCTCGAACTCAAAGCACTCCCGTGCAGTGCATCTGTTTGAGGTTAGGCAGTTTGCTCGGTTGAGGAGCCTCCGTCCGCACTGTTGTCTCTCCGTTCCCTAAAAAGCTAGCAAATCGTTTTTCCCCATCAACAGGATCGTATTCAAAATAGTAAAGGAACAACAAATCTGTTTAGTAACAACTCTATTGATTCTTTCCAGATAAAGATATCTCAAGTCATATGCAAAGGCTCTTCCGTTGAAACTAATAAACTCCTTTTCCTGGTTAGATTAATCTATCCAACATCTACCGAAGTAGCAGAATTTAGATTTGCAATCAATCAAAATAGAATCCAACAAGAAACTATAAAGCGATGCCGATCTCACGCAACTAATCAATTGAATAAAACCGATTCTAGTTGTATCCCATCCGATCAAGGTTTGTGCTACACAAAGATATGAGAAACCAATAAGAAATCTTTTTCGTCTTCAAATCTTCTTTAATCTTCAATTAAACCTGCACAACACCACTTGAATCTCTTATGACCAATCACGCACAGAACGGAGTCTGTTAACAATGGATTATCACAAGATGTCTTTAGATCTACAAACAGTTCTAAAGATCCCTTCGACACTTCGATCTAGTTTGAGTGAATCTTATATCAGAAGAGAATATTCTCAAGAATAAACAAACTAGGTGCAATCAAATTTCAACAACCGTTAGTCAATCAAATCAATCAAAAACTAATAAAATGCAATTATGTAGTTTCTCACCAATGGTACTCGTAGAGCTTCTTGATCCCACAAAAGTATTTAAACGAGCGGTCATAAAAGATTTCGCCTAATTAGGGTACTTTCCTCTCCGGGTAGACGGCTCCATCAGAAACAACAAAAGGATAAAGTTTGCCTGGCTCTTAGGATAGTTTGCTAGAAATGCAAACTTAGGTATTTATAGACCAAGGATGTTTGGACACCAAGGAATTTCCAAAACCGAAATATTATTAAGATATGCAATAAATGCCCAAATCGGTTTTCATAATTCCTGGAATGCTTTGTCCAATATTTTCCGAAATCTCTTAATAGAAAATCTCCAATTAGTAAATGCACATTGTTAGAGCATTGCTCGGTCGAACTCGCAAGCGTTGCTATCTCAAGCTTGTTTGTCAAGTTTAGTTGCCAAAACTATAAGTCTCGGATTAGGATAATAAGTGTAGTTGAGCCTTAGAATCTACGGCGTTCATTAAGACGAAGAACTACTCAAGGGAACTTGTGGAACTTCATCAACAAAGAGGTATGTGGAGACTTGAACTTATCTATCACTCAAAAGTCTATCTATTCTATCTCCTATTTTGAGACAAAAGTCGTATTGCTATATAGACATCATTTATACACATGTGCTATTTCGAGCCGAGTTTAACTCACTTATCTATGCCTCGAAATATGTGTTGGTGAGATTTCGCTTTGTCCAAGTTCATCTTTACTCGTGACGAAAGTCATGTTGATTATTTCAATAACTTGAAAATCGCTTTGATGAAAAATAGTTTGTGAATAACAACTATATAATATCCTCTAAGAAAGTTTCAATGATTGAAATGAGAGTTTAGAATAAGTAACCATGTTTGGATATAAACATAGTGTGTTCTCACATTTGTGTATAAGTCCAAAACCGGGAACCTGAAGTATGCGTACCCGTACACGTACTGGCGGTTGTTGGAAACTCGGGCAAGTATGCGTACCCGTACGCATACTGGCGGAAGTTTCACGTCCGTGAATTTCTGCTGGAGTTTGGAAGTGTGAATTATTATGCGCACCCGTACGCGTACTGGCGTAACCAAACTCGGTCCGATCACTTAGGTATGCGTACCCGTTTGCATACTTAAGTAGGTTACTTTCTAAAATCGGTTTGTTCATGAACTAAAACATTTATATAATAAGGAATGCAATCTTTGCAAACCGTGGCTATAATGTTCATGAATTGATTCGAGTGAATCAAAATCGATTTTGCTTCAATTGTGTCTTGTATACTTCTATAAGATCTAAGCAATTGAACAACTCTCTTAACTAGTTCATTTGAGTCACGTGAACTAGTTATGGTGAAGATGAATAAGGTTAATATGAAAGTGCTCATATGGATAACCATTGGTTAACTATTGTTGAACCAACTAAGTGTACACGTTTAGGTACGGTTACCCAAACCTAAATGAAAGTGCATTTCATTTGTGTATAACAAGCTAAGTTCGATTTAACGGTTGAAAGATATTAGCTTGAATCTAATCAGGTTTGCATCTAATGGTGAATATTGAATGCTTTGTTACCAAGGTAACTTAGATTGCAAACCCTGATTTGGAGACTATATAAAGGAGAACTCTGCAACTGGGAAACCTAATCCCCACACCTCCTGTGTGATACTAGGTGTGTAAGCTAGAGTCGATTCTCCTTTAACCTTAGGTTTTTCACGAAACCCTGTAGGTTAACGACTTAAAGACTTTATTGGGATTGTGAAGCCAGACCCAACTATTTTTTCTGTAGTTGCGTGATTTGATCTTGCTGTTTCTATCGTGTTTGAGTACAATCGTAAGATTGACTTGAGATTTATATCTCCGATAGACAAGATAGAAAAGTAGTCACAAACACATTCGTCTCATCGTTTGTGATTCCATAATATCTTGTTTCGTTAATCGATTAAGATTATTGTGAGGTGATTGTTAACTCTAGGCTGTTCTTCGGGAATATAAGTCCGGGTTATCGATTGGTTCCTGTTCACCTTGATTTATCAAATGACGGAACAAAACTCATAGGTATATCTGTGGGAGACAGATTTATCTATTCAATAGACTTTTCTGTGTGAGACAAATTTGTCTATCAAGTCTTCGACTTTGGGTCATAGCAACTCTTAGTTGTGGGTGAGATCAGCTAAGGGAATCAAGTGCGTAGTATCCTGTTGGGATTAGAGACGTAAGGAACACAACTGTACCTTGAATCAATGTGAGATTGATTAGGGTTCAACTACAGTCCAGACCGAAGTTAGCTTTGTAGTAGGCTAGTGTATGTAGCGGCTTAATACAGTGTGGTGTTCAAATATGGACTAGGTCCCGAGGGTTTTCTGCATTTGCGGTTTCCTCGTTAACAAAACTTCTGGTGTCTGTGTTATTTCTTTTCCGCATTATATTTTGTTATATAATTGAAATATCACAGGTTGTGTGTTGAATCGATCAATTAGTAAATCCAACCTTTGGTTGTTGATTGAAATTGATTGATACTTGAACATTGGTCTTTGGTACCGTTCAAGTTATTTCTCTTGTATTCAATCAGGCTCGCAAATTCCTATTTGTTGAGTGTGGATTGAATTGAGAAATTGAGATATAACTCTTTGATATACTTTTTATTAAGATTGAGTCTGACTGTCTAGTTGATTCTCTTAAAAGTATATTGGAGTTAGTCCATACAAATTGCTAAGCGAAATATTGGGTGAGGTTGTTATACCCCGTTTTTTCACACATTACTAATTTTTATTCTCTAGAGATATGCATTTAATTGCTGGTAATTAAAGCATATAAAACTAACAACCTTAATTAAAAGATTCTTAATTTATTTCGGACCGGGATCTCCTTGAGTAATTAAGGAATAACTTTGAACAATAAAAGATAAGAGTTACTGTTCGTGTTCAAAGTATGTTGACATATTTTGTTTGTAAATCCTCATTCATATTTACAATCTTGGAATCGATTATACCACACTTCCAAACAAGTTATAATTGGTTCATCTGTATTCCAAGACAACTATGTGATTGATCAAATATCAAATCACTATCATGGGTTCAATTAGTTCTACCAATCACTGGGATCGGTTATACCTTAATATGGATTACTTGTGATCGAACATACAAGTTACCAGGACCGGTTATGTTAGTTACCTGGATTGGTTACGTCAATTACCAGGACCGGTTACCATATACTCATTGTATTGCTTGTGATCGGTTACAAAAGTCACTAGGATCGGTTACACCAATTACTAGGACCAGTTACACTAATTACAATGATCGATTACATAATTCTTTTGTGATCGGTCACACCAATTACTAGGATCGGTCACACCAACTATAAATATCGATCATACCATCTCAGGTGATTACTTAGGATCAGTTACACTAATTAATAAAAACTAGTCATACCAAATCATAAGTCAGGCACTGTGATTAGTTATACCAAGATACATAACAAGTTATGATCGGTTCTACTAACTCACACATATTGGTAATCCAAAGATATGCAATGAATAACAATACTAATAAACCTAGCGATTTCCCTTTCGATTCATAAAACAAGTTCATGAATGTACTTCCTTTAAACAAATGTAAACATTGTTTCCTAGGATGAAATCTTCACCTTTACCCATACACATAATCACAATAGCATTCATACGATTATGTCGATGTCATATCTACGAAGTTCAAAAGATAAGCGTTATACTTCGAAGTCTAATTCCTTAACACTATGATCATTTGATCATGTCTCACTACTAGAGTAAAATAATTATTCACAACTTCGCAGTTATGTTTTCAATATGGCACGACTTGAAAGATACGTTAGGAATGAAACAGTTCAAGTCAATATTACTAACCTCAAGAGGAAGGATGATGTCGTCGTTGTAGCTCGTTACTTCTTCACATTCTTCAGGTCTTCGAGTAATACTTGTGTGTCTCATAATCCTAGACTTTCTAGTCTAACCTATACGAAGTTGTCTCTAGTACATAATCAAGCGACTCTTAGATGAGTTTTGATTCACTAAAATATGACAACCAAACTTGACATACCAACGCTTGGTGGGTTCAACCGAGCTATGCTCTAACATTATGTGTAACAACAATTTTTAGAATGACCTTCACTCTTTTCTTCAGTGCCCCTTTAGCAAGGAAATCTGGTTTGGACTAAATTATAGAGTCGACACAATATCCAGAGTATGAAACATTGGATGGAGCTGTGGGTCATCAGTAATAGTACTAGTCCTTTGGAAAACTTAGTTTGGAGCCAGATGTGTGCACTTACATCTTGGTATATATGGAAAGCTCGCTGCTTAATGTATTTTCAAAACATTATACCTTCACCTGAAATAACTATTAGTCTTATCCATAGTCATATCATAGCCTGCAACACTAGCCTATCCAACTACGTTCCCAATTGAAACCCAAACACAGTTCAACTAATTCAAAACCAACCAACACAGATTATCAATGCTCCTTTATAGTACTTGGCAGGAAAACCTAACTATTGCAATTGTATTTATAATAACCCTAAAGTAGGTCAATGACTACTGACTAGTCAAGAGACTTATATGTCGTGTATATATTTAATTAGAGAAAAGTAATCATCAATTATAGTAATTAATGGAATAATTTGGACAAACAAATAGTACCTTACATAGATCTCCAAAAGTTACGCGAAATAGACAACTAGAATGCGTCAATCGGACATCGGACGAGAAAGATATCGCACTCGGAAGTCGGAAAAGGAAAGTGTTTGAATCTGACCATAGACTTCAGTTAACCGGACCTATTTTTGACTGGACCTTTACTTAGTAAAAGATTATCCCTTAGTAGTCTTTTACGGTCGGAATAGCAAATCGTAGAGTGTAAAAGAAGTGTAAACTTATAATTATTTAAATTTGAAAATTATTTTGGGAAGTTTATCTTCCTGTTTTTGGTTTATTAGAACAGGTGGTGTAGTTTTTGGATTGATTTTGGAAATCAAACATGAGAATTTTAAGGTGGTGGTGTTATTGTTTGAAATTTAGTAGGGGAATATATAAAGAACTAAGATAATTAGAGGATTCTTTTGAGATAACTTGTGAGAAACTAGTAAAGAAGTTTATGATGATTATATTTAGTTAATGATGATAATATTGGATATATCAGAATAGTGAGAGGATGGGTAAAATCAGTAGGATAAAAGATAAGTAAAGGAATCATAGTGTTCTTAGTTGGGTTTGATAACGTGGATAATTAATTAATTGGTGTTTATGATAAACTTGATGAGAAGGTTAATGAAGATGATGAAAACTTATTTAACTAATGAAATTAATCTGTTTTAACAAGACTCAAGGATGATCTAGTGGATCACAGATCTCGAGGTAAGCGTGGCTTGTCATCAAATGAGGTGGGAATCGATAATGAACTCTCCTGTATTCATTTTTATGAGTGTTCCATGGTCATTTGCTTATATATTGGTGGTTCCTCAATATTACGGGTGTGCATGACCCGATATATAGAACTATTATACTATAGGGTTCCTCATAGTTGCCGGTATGGAATGATACTGAGGCCGGTTTTCATGGTAGTATTAATTAATTTTATTATCTAGAGGAACTTTTAACATATGAGTGAATGTGTTTTCTCGGTTTTCATCCGACATGCATTATCGTTTTGGTGAATGTTTGAAAGTTTGTTATATATTTCTTCTGAGCACACCTTTGGGGGATGATACGCTATTTCGTTTCCCGTTCCAGTTTCAGATAAAACGTACGCTAGCGCTCGTAAAGATGATCAAATTTGGATTATTATGCTATATTTGTTTATTTGTATCTACATTGTTTGAAAATCAAACAATATTATATATGTATCATCGGAAATGTCATCTATATATTTCAGAGAGGGTTTAGTTTTGAGTTTATCTTATTTTTGAACTTATTTTAATACTTAAATAGACATTTTAGATCCTTAATGCTCCGGATTGTAGAATGTTAGCTTAGATTTCTAAGTAGCTGGAATTTTAGGGCGCTACAATATTAATAGTCAAAATAGATGAAGAAGATAAAGTCCAAAGACAAAGGGTTTTCAAATGCAGAGTAAACTCTCTAGAAGAAAGCAACACACTGAGAGATTTAGCTGCAATCAAATGACATCACCAACTGGAGAAAAGAGTATGCAACATCTAGATCGAACATAATCAGCTGTTGAAGAAACTGAGATTGAAGTATAACTTCCCAGGAAGAACAACAAACCGTGCAATGATCGATGAAAATGTAGATTTTGTTTGTTTGTTTTTTTAGACAATTTACTTACATCTCAATAAGGCATGATTGGCTGCCAAAGCTAAAGGCTATTGCAAAATCTTATGCTTCATCCTCTATGGAGGGTAGCAACAGTCCTTTAATTTCCTAATTGTAAAATATTTTTTCAAGTGCGATGCATTCCTTTTTGAGGCCTATTCCTATACACATGTCAAACATCATCATTTGGCACTTTAGCACCCACTATGGGCATGTCAAAATGCCAAACTCATCTGCCTATATGTGAGTAATGGCACTTAGGCATACGCAATGGAGTCTCTACCGAGCGATAGAGACTCCATCCAGCGATAATCACTTTATCTCTGAGTACTTATATATATAAATATATAATCTCTCATTCTCTCATATTTTTTCACTTTTTAAATATATTTTTATATCTAAAGGATCCCACTAAATATATTATGATACTAATTGTTTTATATATACCCCCACCACACAAACACAAATATATTTTTTTATTCATTGGGATCCTACCCAACACAATTAAATATATATTTTTAATCAAATTTCGCCATATCTACCATAGTAGGGAAACTCATTTGCCTTGCCACATGGCTTGTCAAAAAAATTCTTTGACATGGTGCATAGGAATAGGATTGAGTAGCTAGCTTCTATAAACCAAAGCCAGTTCAAGGAAAAGAAAAGAATAAAAGAAGAGAAGTTGCATACCAAAGTGCTAGCTTTATAGCCTGTTTGGATAACACATGAAAAATTGCTTTTTAACTTCTAAAGTCGAATACCTAGAAATCAGTTTAGAATTTCAAAACACCTTTTAAGAGTCAAAAGGTTAACATTTTGTAAATCAAAATAATTTTACTTCTCACTTCTTATTCGGAAGAAACAGAAACACTTTTACGTACGTTATCCAAACGTAAATAAGTCGTTACACTTCATGTGGCTTGTTCTAAATAAAGTCGCTACACTCCATTGGTCTTGTTCTAAATAAATGTGCATGAAATTCAATTCTCGTAGATCCTTGAATGGTACATTAATGTCAAACAATATAAATGACCGACAAAAGACAAAAGTACACTAAAATTCTGACATAAACTAGTCTTGTAACTAAATTACCTAAATTTTCACTTTATATTAAGTTACTGGAGACTTTGAGAGAAAGTAGAAAACCCTAAATTTAACAAACTTTTCCCAAATAAAATCACATCTACAGAATTATAGCCATTTTATGATCCAATGGTTCTTCCTTATAGTTAGGGTTCATAGTAAATTTAATCCCACATGTTTACCTCATTTTTTGCCCTAATTACTAATCACTAAATTACTCAGAGGCTCTAATTAGTCTCTTATTTCCCTCCTTAATTTTCTCTCTCTAGAAACCAAAAACAACACGGTTTCTCTGGTATTCTTTTGACTAAACACACACACACTCTCTCTCTTTCATCAATTTCATCAAAATTAATCACAAAGATTCAAGTAATGATCAAAATTACTAATCAAATTTGCCCATTTTCCAGAAGAAATCTCTAGAAAAGATTGAAATTCTGGGTTTTCATGGAGTTTTTTCCTCTCTGTAAGAGAGAAAGAAGAAGGAGAATGAAGAAGAAATCATCATTACAATTACAAACACTGAAATCGACAAGGATAGTTCATTTGTAATACCAAATGCCGTATCTGAGAAAACCCAGAGATTTAAATTGGAAGAAAAAGAGATCTAATCGAACAAAATCGATTTGTTCTTCCTCTTCTCCTCCTCCTCCTTGTCATTCTAATCATCTTCTTCTTCCTGGATCTGATGGTGATCCTTGTAGGTATTCCCGATGAATGTAATAAGAATAGTAATAATAGGATTAGGGTTGATTTAGTTTCATTGAATAGAAGAAGAAGAAGACGAGGATGCAGGTTCATTTATCTCCTAGCATGAAAACCATAACAATCTCGACAAACAATCATAGTAATAACAATAATGGAGGTATTTTGGACTTGATGAAGATCAAAGTAGCAGCTCGTCACGTTTCTTATAGAACTCTATTTCATACTGTACTCATTTTAGCTTTTCTATTACCTTTCGTTTTCATTCTCACTGCTGTCGTCACCCTTGAAGGCGTCAATAACTGCTCCTCCCTCAGTAAGATCATTTCCTACCTTGCCTTTTCTCTCTTGTCATTTCGTTTGCATTGCTTGTTTGAGCTGTTTCAATGGGATTGATATTTGAATTCCAAGCTTAGGCTTTTATGGGTTTGTTGATATTCTTGATTATATAATTAATGGATCTGCTGCTAAGGCTTTTGTTAGTTTCCATTTATGATTCCAAATGATTATGTTTAACAATGCTGGGCTTGAAACAGCATTCTTTTTGTGAATTGATTGGTTTCTTTTATGTGGTTTCTTTTTATAAGTACAAGCATAATGTGAATAGGAGTTGCCAGTTTTTGTTTATTTTGCATTACAAGATTAGGCATGGGATCAATGTATTGTTAGGCATCGGATCAATGTAATGAAGTTGAGGCTAATATCTGGTAAACAAGATGCCAGGTTTGAGAAATGGTGTATTTGTTTTGGACTTTGTATGGTACTTCCTATGCGTTACGGTATCAATCAAATTGGAGGAGACAAACCCAAAACCAGTATGGCTTATGTGAACTTTTGAATGTTAGAATTAGAACCAGATGCCGCATGTTTCCCATCGTTATCTTGCCTATTGAGGGGTTATCAAATGGCATGTTATTGTTGATTGTTCTGGTATTTCTAGATTACATGAAATTCTTGCATTATGTATGCAGTATTTTGTGGGTCTACTAAGAAATTTTCTTAGGTATGATTCTGTGGTGATTTTGAGTTTCTTCCTTGTTTTGCTTTGTAAAGAAATACTATATGATTGGTTAGCTGATGAAGCCAACACATGATTTCATTGGATCTTTTGTTATGTTCAGATTGTTTGGGAAGGCGATTGGGTCCTAGGCTTCTTGGTAGGGCAGACGATTCAGTGGTAAAGTTTCTTACACATTGTTTATTTGTTTCGACTGTTAGTTCATTATTAGCTGGAGTAGGAGATATGAATGTGAATGATAGAACTGTTAATCCTGTTACCTAAAACAACTCATATTGTTGTTATCGTTCTCAGAAGCTGGTTAAAGATCTATACAAGATTCTCAATAAAGTTAATTTAGATAAAATCCCAGATGACCTCAAGTTGCCGAAGTCATTTAGTGCTCTTGTTTCTGAAATGAAGAACAGCCAATACGATGCCAAGACGTTTGCTATCAAATTAAGGGCAATGGTAGGTTTTTAAAATCCTTAATATAGCCCTTTGAATTCTGTAACTTTGAGGGTTTGTATGTAGAGGTCCCTCTGGTAATGCCCATTGTAAACTCATAACTGCTTTCTGCTTGTACTAATGCGAAGTTGTTTATGCAGATGGAGAAGTCGGATATTGAGGTCAGGGCATCCAAATTTGCGGAGCTAATGAATAAGCATTTTGCAGCGAGTGCTATTCCGAAAGGCCTACACTGTCTCTCTTTGCGTTTGACCGATGAATACTCCTCAAACGCCCATGCCCGCAAGCAGCTTCCATCTCCAGAGTTGCTTCCTTTGCTCTATGACAACTCCTTCTACCACTTTGTTGTGTCTACCGATAATATCTTGGCAGCTTCTGTTGTGGTTACTTCCATGGTTCAGTCGTTTCTCAGGCCAGACAAAATTATCTTTCATGTCATCACTGACAAGAAAACATATGCTGGGATGCATTCATGGTTTGCATTGAACCCCCTCTCTCCTGCCATTGTCGAAGTGAAAGGTGTTCACCAATTTGATTGGTTAACAAGAGAAAATGTACCTATTCTTGAAGCTGTGGAGAATCAACATGGCATCAGAAATTATTACCACGGAAATCATGTTGTTGGAGCTAATCTCAGTGAGACGACTCCGCGGAATTTTGCTTCGAAGTTGCAGGCTAGAAGTCCTAAGTACATTTCATTACTCAACCACCTCCGCATATATCTTCCAGAGGTAAACCATTGGATCATGTTTTCTACTCTTGTATACAATATGGGACATAAAAATTCCGTTAAGCTGGAAACCTAGGGATCCTAGTAAATATAGAGGTTAGAGGAGAAAATTAAAGTTCTTGTCGAATGCTTTTATATGGGGCTTTCAATTTTTCTGCTAAACAGGCTTAAATGTCTGTAATGCGCTAAAACAGTCCCTTTTCAGAGTTGCACTGAATGAGTTATCACTTTAATGTATGTGAACAGCTCTTCCCGCACCTCGACAAGGTGGTTTTTCTAGATGATGATGTTGTAGTTCAGCGTGATCTGTCACCTCTATGGAATATTGATCTTGGTGGCAAAGTTAACGGGGCTGTACAAACCTGCGAGGGGGATGATGAGTGGGTGATGTCGAAGCGGTTTAAGAACTACTTCAACTTTTCTCATCCTCTGATAGCAGAGAATCTTAACCCGGACGACTGTGCTTGGGGATACGGGATGAATGTCTTTGACCTTCAAGCATGGAGAAAGACGAATATTAGGGAGACATATCATTCATGGTTGAAAGAGGTAAGGTCTCAAATAACTTACTACACCTAAAAGTTGTGATTTCTGCTCTGTTTTGCTTTGTTTTGGTTGTGGTGGTTGGTTGGAAATTGAATTGGTAGTCTTAAATGGCAAATTAAAAGTATGTAAGCCGAGTTGGAGCATTCCACTTTGTCAAGATTGAGGACTATATTTAGAAAACAAGGTGATCAAAACCAGACATACTTGTAGAACACTGTCTGCTTAAACCAAACATTGGTGCCAAATCTGATAATTAAATCTTGACAAACTTATCCTACTCGGCGTCTGATTAGTCTTATCTAAGACTTGAGTAGATATTTTTCATCTCTTGATATATCATATGCCCACCTTATTTTTTCTTATATGGTGCAGAATCTGAGGTCAAACTTGAGACTGTGGAAGCTTGGGACACTGCCACCAGCTCTAATCGCCTTCAGAGATCACGTCCAGCCAATTGATCCAACTTGGCACATGTTAGGCTTAGGCTACCAGAGTAAAACCAACATTGAATCTGTAAAGAAAGCTGCTGTTATTCACTACAATGGCCAATGTAAACCATGGCTAGAAATTGGATTCGAGCATCTCCGGCCTTTTTGGACTAGGTATGTTAACTACAGCAACGATTTTGTAAGGAACTGTCACATCTTGGAGTAGTGGCGGATCAACTGGAGAACAAGAACATATCGATTTGGTGACAGAAAATTATATACATGAATGGGCTACCATTAAATTTTGCGGCTCAATTTTTTGCAAGATTAACTGGAGAAGGGAATATGGTATTTCCCATGTTGGCAACACCAGTCAGAGAAGAATTCTTTCGATTTGTAACACAGCAATCAGAGCCAGCCCCCGGTCACCAGCAACCATTGTGTTGCTCGGCGGCCCCTATTTTTTGAGAGCACCCAATTTCTTTCCCATTTTTTTTTTTGTACTTTCTTAGCCATGTAGAGGATCCAAGGGCAGAATTTTTGTGAGGTACATTTCCTCAGTTTTGTATACTATATATATCCCCTCATGAATTCATTTTAGACATTTTCCACAAATATGCAGAAAACGTGTGTATATTGTAAAACTAAGCCAGCTCTTGTAGGATGTCTCCTTTACCATGTTGATCATGTGTTCTTCAACTGAAAAGAGTGGTAAAGTTCTTGTGAATGTTATGACCTACGAGTCCCTGACGGCATGTTTTCTTTATAAACTATTCTTATCATATGCCTAACAGCCGAAGGTTTTGTCATGTTCCCGTGGAGTTTAGTGATGGAATTTATTTGAGGAATGTTTTTTTAATAGAAAACAAGCATACACCAATGTATTTTTCTCTGTTTTGTTTCTTGGCATTGGAGGAGATGACAAGAACGGATTTGTCTGCGATTTTAACCATGACATCTCATTGTTTCGGAGGATCATTTCTCCCGACTTCTATAATGATGCACATTGCTTAGATTCTTGAACCAGAAGAAGATCCCTATGCCATTATTACAAGTAAGTATGAGTTCCTTTATTTAATACCTTTCCTAGCGTTTCCATTAGTTTTTCTTAATACTCACTTCATGAATTTCAGGGTTTTTACATGTTCTTAGACTATACTAGTGAAGGGTTGAGTGTAATATCTGTTACTCCTTTATAAATATTTGTTCTTCTCTACTACCCATGTAGAGTTTGATGAGGTTTCAAGTTTCAGAATATTTTATAGAGAACTTAACTGTTTTCTTCTCTTTTATTGAGCTATTTTTATGGATTTCTCAGGCTTTATCTTTGGAAGTTCAACTCAAGACTTTCTAATTTTTTTGCAGGACAGCCAAGTTCTGCGTTTCCGTATAAACTCGATCAAGGTAACCAGGTTCCTTTTTTGATCTTGGTTAGTGAGGACCCAATTTGAGATCTTGGGTAAATTGTTACAGAAGACTAATGTCAGAAGCACATGATCAGTTAGAGATCAGGTTTCGATTGAACGACGGGTCAGACATTGGTCCTAAAACCTTCTCATCTTCTACTAGTGTTTGCACTTTGAAGGAAAGCATCCTTACACAATGGCCTAAAGGTTGGTTGTCAGTCGCTTGATATTTTTTGTCACATTTTGTTTTTCTAGATGCAGCCATTTTTAAGCTACTCTCTACTTCAATGGTTCACTCATCCAGATCATTTACATGACTAATTCTTGTTGTTACACCAGGGAAGGAGAACGGTCCGAGAACAGTGAAAGATGTGAAGTTAATAAGTGCTGGTAAGATATTGGAGAACAGTAGAACATTAGAAGAGTGCAAGAGCCCAATATGCGGTCTAACAGGAGAAGTTACAACCATGCACGTTGTTGTCCAACCCCCACCCACTCAAGGAGGTAAACTTTTAATCCAGATCAATTCAATTTTAGTTCTCGAACAGTCTGGTCATTTGTTCTCGCTAGTTACATATATAGATCTTTCTGACTTTTTTTTTTAATAATTATATCTTTCTCTTAAACAGATAAGAGATCATCAGATCAACTGCAGAACAGATGTGTTTGTGTCATCTTGTAAGTTGCAATTGGAAATGTATGAAGAAAAGACTGATTAATTGCAGCTGAAAAAGAAATCCGTTTTCATTATTTCGGCATCTTATGGTGGATGCAACACAAATCTAGCTCGTCGTATTTGCTTATATTCTTTCTATCATTTCTTTAGAAAGTTGTTGCTGCTTGTACATTTTGTATTTGCTATTCTTACATTAATTACACATGTATTCTCGTATCATTGTTCATTAATTCTCGTTTCAAGCAATGTACTACACTTTCAAGCATTTGAGTTCTACTAGATAAAACCCAAATTCTTATGAGTTTGTTCGGGATATAGATTTATTTGATTAGCAGTTTACACTTTTACCGCTTGGAGACAAAGCAGAATCGAGTGTTATTATGACATGCTTCAGAGGTGACATGAAATATGACTAGTGATCACAATTGTGATTTGAAACAAAATTTGTGTCATACCTCAATGTATGCTGTTGCAATCTAAATTTGTCACTGTGATTAAAAATCGGTGTCACCAGCCCAGTTATATGCCTTGTGCCCCAAAATAAACACCGACATAAAAAAAAGTCGTGTGAGTTATAATTTAACGTGCTTAAATTAACACCGACATAATGTCTATCAATGTGACTCAACATTTTCCCCGTAATTTAAATTTCTCGGTATCCCAAAATTATCTCTTGGCCCAAAATCTATACATGACTTTAAAAATGCCTTAACCTCCAAAGTTCACCTCGTGGCTCAAAATCTCCCAATATTACCTAAAGTTACCTCATGACACAACATTTGCTTTTTATTCCAAAATCCACATAGTGCTTAAATTTATAAGATGATCCAAAGCTCGCAACCCAAAGTATGGCACGGCACTAAGCCTAACACAAGACCCAAGATTTGCAAGAAATCTGGCTCATGGCCTTAATATGGTCGAATGATTTAAAAACTGCTCACTAGCTGCTGGTAGTAAAACATTTTAAGTTTACATTGATTTTTAAAATTTTAATTATTTCTATTTTTTACCAAACAACAAACAAAACATCTTGTAGAAAATCTGACATCAAAGACTTAATGAAAAACAAGACAAGATACTCGAAATACTTCTCTTAATTGATGTAATAGAAACTCATGGCTCAACAGCCTATTTATATGTTTACAAACTTCACTCTCAAGTAATAAACACTTTCCTAACATAATCAAAATTTAACAAAGAGTCTTCTAGAAAATTCTCACGTAAACAACTTCTAAAACAAGTAAAACTTGCAGCCCAAGTTTACTTCATAAACACCGTACCACCGTGTCAACAATACTTGTTGATCCATTCACATTGTGTCAACTATACCAGTTGATCCAACCACACTGTGCCAACTCTCATAGTTGATCCATACTGCTTTCTTCATACTGTATCAACAAAACTAGTTGATCCCTTCTATCTTCTTCATAGTATCTTGGCTTATTCTTCAACATCCTCCCTTAAACCAAGATACTCTTTGCTAATTATTCCCAATTTTCCACGCAAGTAAATGAAAGTGTTAGACTTCAAAGACTTGGTGAAAATATCAGCCACTTTCTCTTTACTTTCACAAAACTCCACAGCTATCTCCTTATTACTGATAAGCTCTCTGATGTAATGAAACTTAATATCAATGTGCTTACTCCTTCCATGAAGCACATGATTCTTAGTAAGTGAAATTGTAGACTTATTATCACAAACTATTGTTGTAGGTGCTTTCTGTTCATGAAACAATGACTTTAGCATCATTCTTAACCATACAGCCTGTGTAGCACAATTGCTAGAAGCTATATATTCAGCTTCTGTTGTAGATAAGGCAACCACTTGTTGCTTCTTTGATGACCAAGAGAAAAATCATGTTCTTAATTGAAATCCATAACCAGATGTGCTCTTTCTTCCTTCTGTATCTCCAGCCCAATCACTGTCAGTGAAACCAACTAATTTTGGATCTTCTGAAACAGTATAGAAAATTCCCATGCTAGTTGTTCCTTCAACATATTTCAGAATACGTTTTGCAGCTTGTAAATGTGATTGTCTAGGAGATTCCATGAACCTACTAACCAATCCTACTGCATACATGATATCTAGTCTTGTGGCAGTCAAATATCTCAGACATCCAACAAGACCCTTAAAGTCTGTTGAATTTACGAGCTCTCCTGACCCTTCTTTTGTCAATTTCAATCTCTCTTCTACTGGTGTTAAGATTGGATTGCAATTATCCATCTTGAGACGCTTTAATATTCCTTCTGCATATCTCTGCTGATTGATAAAAACTCCTCTTTCAGTTTGTTGTACTTCTATGCCAAGAAAATATGACATTAAACCAAGATTTGTCATTTCAAACTCCTTTACCATATCCTCCCTGAATTCATTGATCATCTCAGAACTATTTCCAGTAAATATAAGATCATCCATATATAAACACACTATGATATGATTGCCAAGATTATCAGCTTTCAAATATAAAGTATGCTCATGTGGACATCTTATAAACCCTTTCTTAATGAAATAAGAATCTATTCTTGTATACCAAGCACCTGGTGCTTGTTTCAAACCATACAAAGCCTTATTTAGCTTGTATACCTCATTCTCCTTCCTCTCCATAATGTAACCAGCTGATTGTTCAACATAAACTTCTTCTTCCAATACTCCATTTAAGAATGCTGACTTCACATCTATCTGAAAAATCTTCCAATGCTTTTGTGCAGCCAAAGCAATTATCATTCTTACTGTATCAAGTCTTGCAACTGGTGCAAATACTTCTGAGTAATCTACTCCTTGCTTTTGTCTATATCCCTTAACAACTAACCTTGTTTTCAATCTATCTACTTCACCATTTGACTTGTATTTTGTTTTGTAAACCCACTTAACACCAATAGGTTTCTTACCAAGTAAAAGTGTAGTAAGTTCCCAAGTGTTATTCTTCTCAATTGACTTCAATTCTTCATTCATGGCTTGAATCCATCCTTGTTCTTTAGAAGCTTCTTCATAAGCTACAGGATCACAATCTCCAAATAATGCAAAGTTCACCACATCATCATCAGTATCTTCATTATCATTATCTTTTGATAAAACATAATCATTCAACCTAGCAGGTATGATATATTTTCTTCATGGTCTTGTATTTTCTTGTTGTGGTATTACTTCTGTTCTTGCTTCTTCATGATGTTCTTCAACATTGTCTTGAGTTTGCACTTCTTCTTCATTTATTATTGGAACTGTTCTGACAGAAGTAGATGAATCAACATTCCTTGTTGATCCAGTATGTGGATCAACATTTCTTGTTGATCCAGAATTTGGATCAACATTGTTTGTTGACTCAGTATTCCAATTCCATTGTGATTTTTCATCAAAGATTACATCTCTACTTGTAAACACTTTTCCTGCTTTTGGATTGTATAACTTATATCCTTTGGTTACTGAACTATAACCAACAAGAATACACTTCTCACTCTTATCATCCAACTTCTTTCTTAGTTCTTTGGGTACATGTGCATATCCAATACACCCAAAAATTCTCAGATGTCTTACACTTGGTCTTACACCTCTCCAAGCTTCTTCTGGTGTCATGTTATTCAAACTATTTTTAAAACATCTGTTAAGTAAGTATACTGTTGTGTCTACTGAATAACCCCAGAAGTTCTTTGGTAAATTTTTTGTTCTTCTTATAGTTCTTGCCATCTCCATTATTGTTATATTCTTTCTTTCAGAAACACCATTCTGTTGTGGTGTATATCTAGCTGTTAACTGATGTTGAATACCATGTTCTTCCATAAAGCTATCAACCACAGTATACTCTTTTCCTTATCTGTTCTTAATATCTTAATATTCTTACCAATCTGTTTCTCAGCATAAGCTTTGAAACTTCTAAAAGCTTGAAAAGCATCACTCTTTTGTCTAAGCAAATAACCCCATGCCTTTCTACTATAATCATCAATGAAAGTTATAAAATAATTATTACCTCCATGTGAAGTTACTTCAATAGGACCACACAGATCACTATGTACAATCTCCAATTGTTGATCAGCTCTTATGGCTTTGTTGACTGGAAATGGATCTCTGTGATGCTTGCCAAAGATACAATTCCCACATCTTGATTCTGGAAGCTCAATAAAGGGTAAACCTAACACCATCTCCTTCTTTGCTAAAGTTTGCAAACTGTTAAAGTTCACATGTCCCATTCTCTTGTGCCATAACCAAGAATCATTATGAACACAGCTGCTATAACACCTTTCCTTTTGATACTGAATATTCAAAGGAAACAATCTATTCTTGGTCATCTTTACTCTTGTAATAAGTCTTCTAAAACGATCATGAATTGAACAAACACCATTAAAGGTGTTCATAGAATAACCTCTTTCTGATAATTGACCCATGCTTAATAAATTTTGATGTAAACCTGGTACATAAAACATATCCATAATATATGTTTTAGTACCATTCTTCAAAACTATTCATATTCTACCTTTTCCCATAACTGGAATTGTAGAATTATTTCCAAACTTCACTATTGATCTTACTGATTCATCAAGACTGTCAAACAACTCTTTTCTTCCACACATATGATTATTGCACCCTGTATCCAAATACCACTTATGTTAAGGCTGTTCTTCAGGTGTATGACAAGCCAACAACATATTTTCAGCTTTCTTTTCTTCTTCTTCTTCTTCTTCTTCTTCTTCTTGAGTTTCTGCTACATTTGCTTTAAAGTTTGCCTTGTAGTTGTTAAAAGTTGTCTTTCTAGGTTTTGAACAATCAGCAGCAAAGTGTCCAAAATCTCCACAATTGAAACACTGAGGTTTTGCTTTATCAACTTGCTTTCTTCCTTGATAACCTCCATTGTTAGGTCTTCCACCAATATTGTACCTTCCTTGAGAACTTCCAGTATTAGATCTTCATTGATTGTTAGTCCATCTGACTTGACTTTGAAATGCTTCTTCAACTTGTTTTGCAGCAGCTGTTTTCTCTAATAATCTTTGTTCATAAGCTTGTAATGAACCCAACAACTCATCAAGAGTCATAGTTGCAATTCTGTTGCATTCCTCTATAGCAGTAACTTTTGATTCAAACTTCTCAGGCAAACTTCTTAATATTTTCTCTACAATTGCAGAGTCTTCTATGGTATCACCATTAGCCTTCATCTCATTGACAAGATTCAATTTCTTTGAGAAAAACTCTGATATTGTTTCAGTAGTTTCCATCTGCAGCAATTCATACTTTCTCTTCAAGGTTTGTAATCTAACCTTCTTGACCTTGTCAGATCCTTTGTATTAGCTTATCAAACCATCCCATACTCTTTTAGATTCTTTTATGTAGATACCTCTATCCATGAGAGATTCATGAATACCCTGATGAAGAATATATGTAGCTTTTGAATTCTTCTTTCTGTTTTCAGTTAAGATTGCTTGCTGAGCTGCTTTAACTACTGCTCCTTCTTATGGTTCTACATAACCATCTTTCATGATATCCCACACCTCTTGGTATATGAAAATATTCTCCATCTGTAACATCCAGTGTTCAAAGTTTTTACCTTCAAACACCGGCACCTTGATTGAACTTAAACTTGTCGCCATCTTCAAACTCTCATACCCACAACCCTAGAATCTGATACCAGTGCTCTGATATCAAAGACTTAATGAAAAACAAGACAAGATACTCGAAATACTTCTCTTAATTGATGTAATAGAAACTCATGGCTCAACAGCCTATTTACATGTTTACAAATTTGACTCTAAAGTAATAAACATTTTCCTAACATAATCAAAATCTAACAAAGACTCTTCTAGAAAATTCTTACGTAAACAACTTCTAAAACAAGTAAAACTTGCAGCCCAAGTTTACTTCATAAACACCGTACCACCGTGTTAACAATACTTGTTGATCCATTCACATCGTGTCAACTATACAAGTTGATCCAACCACACTGTGTCAACTCTCATGGTTGATTTATACTGTTTTCTTCATACTGTATCAATAAAACTAGTTGATCCCTTCTATCTTCTTCATAGTATCTTGGTTTATTCTTCAACACATCTGACTATATAAATATCAGCATGCTCAAGCAGAGTTAAAAGTTCAAAAAGAGAAACTAATACAACACATGAGAGATGGAATACACTTGCACATTAAAAAAAATTGAAACAGATGAGGAGTAAATATATTGTGCGCTATTAGACCCCTGAAGGTAAAGTAGGATGTATGCAACACCTTCAACTTGTTTCTCAGAAGACCAAATCTTGGACCAACTAACCCCTTAGTGAACACATCAGCAACTTGGTCCAAAATGGAGACTTAGGTGCCCTGCAAAGACTTGAGTAAACCAATTCTCTGGAAAAATAAATAAAAGTCCACTACAATGTGTTTCATCCGGTTATGAGAAACTAGATTGGAAGATAAAAAAATAACATTTATGTTATCACATTGAATCACTAGAGATGCCGGTAGTAAAAGTTGAAGATCTTGTAGTAACTGACATACCCAAACAATCTCTGCAGTAGTTTGAGCCAAAGTGCGATACTCTGCATCTGTGGAGTTTCAAGCAACTGAGTTCTGCCTCTTACTTGACCAGGAGATAGGGTTGGAACCAAAGAATATAAAATATCCACATGTGTTTCTTCTAGTGTCCAGTTCACCAGCCCTGTCAGCATCACTAAACCCATGAACTGCCAAAAAGACCTTTGTTGTACAAAATTCTATAATTTAAAATCCCTTTGATATACCTTAGTATTCTGTTAGCAGCAACAAAGTGAATGTCGTTTGGATTTTCCATGAATTGGCATACCTGATTCACTGCATATCTGATTTCAGGCCGGGTCCAAGTGAGATATATATTGTAAATCTCCAACCAAGGACCAGAACTCAGTGGGATTGGATAGTGGGATACTATCACATACACATAGTGTGGAGTGAACTGAAACTGGAGAAAAAAAACATTAGCAGAAGTCATACTAGTTTTCTCTAATAAGTTTAGGGCATATTTTGTTTGAGATGTAAAAAGACCTTACGAATTTCTCTCAACCTCCAAGCCTTGAAAGTAGTGAAGATTACCCAAGTCCTTTGATGGAAAATGAGTCCCTAGCTGAGTAATCAAATCAGAACAATAAGACTTGGAGTTATTTGTAATGAGTATGTCATCTACATAAACAAGAAGTATTGTAATCCTTGAGCCCTCTTTTGAAAAAAAGAAGAAGATACGTCAGATACTGATAACTTGAAACCATAAGAAAGTAAGACTGTCTCATATCAAGATCCGGGAGACTATAAACTATTTTCCATAGATAGAATTGTGAAATTTGCATACATATGGTTTCAAAATTGGGATCAACAGGTTGAGTCATGTACACTTTTTCAGATAAATGACCATGAAGAAAGGCATTACTCACACCAAGTCGTGAGACATGCATTCAAAGTATACAACTAAAGACAAAATCACTCTAATGGTGTAGGTTTAGCTATAAGGATGAAGGTTTCCTCATAATTTGTACCAGCTTGCAGATGAAATCTGTTAGAGCATAGCTCGGTTGAACCCACCAAGCGTTGGTATGTCAAGTTTGGTTGTCATATTTTAGTGAATCAAAACTCATTTATAGAGTCGCTTGATTATATACTAGAGTAAACTTCGTATAGGTTAGCTTGAAAGTGTTAGGATATGAGACTTACAAGTATTACATGAAGACTTGAAGAATGTGAAGAAGTATGAATCTACAACGACAACATCATCCTTCCTCTTGAAGTTAGTAATATTTGACTTGATCTGTTTCATTCCCTAACGTATCTTTCAAGTCGTGCATATTGAAAACATAAATGCGAAGCTGTGTATGATACTCAAGTTAGACATAGTATTAAGGAATACAATATGAGGTTTATTGCTTAACCATTAAACTTTGCATATAAGACATCGACATGATCATATGAATGCTATTGTGATTATGTATGGGTATGAGTGAAGATTTCATCCTAGGAAACAATGTTCTACATTCGTTTAAAGGAAGTAAGTTCATAAACTTGTTTTGTGAATCGAAAGGGAAATCGCTAGGATTATTGGTATTGTTATTCATTGCAAATCTATTTTGAATTGCCAATATGTGTGTTTAGTATAACCGCTCATAAACTTGTTTATGTATCCTGGTAAAACTATTCACAAGGCCTGACTTATGTATTGGTATGACTTTTATTAGTGAAACCGATCTTAAGTAATCACTCAAGATGGTATGATCGATGCCTTGTAAATAACAACTTTTATCTAGCCATTGGGGAACCGATCCTATGAACATGTGCAACAAGTTTGTAGTTTCAGGGGAACCGATCCTATGGACATGTGCACAAAATACAGGTAGTTACCATAAGTATGTGGGGAACCGATCCTAGTACCTAGTCAACCAAGTTTTGGTAACTAGCGTGACTATGCACAGTACTCACATAGAGGTAGAACCGAACTTGTTTTGGTAGAACCGTGAAACCCATGATTGGTGATTTGATAGGATAATCAACCACATAGTTCTTGGAAGTCAGATGAACCAATTCTAAATTTGTTTGGAAGTGTGGAAAATCAGTTCCA
Organism: Papaver atlanticum; assembly: GCA_023531105.1. Lineage (NCBI taxonomy): Eukaryota > Viridiplantae > Streptophyta > Magnoliopsida > Ranunculales > Papaveraceae > Papaver > Papaver atlanticum. The sequence continues at coordinate 4,415,574 of JAJJMB010002020.1, forward strand.
AGATTGTAAGTATGAAAAAGGACTTGCAAAGTAAAGATGTCGACATACTTTGAACATGTGCAGTAACTCTTATCATTAATTGTTCAAAGATATTCCTTAATAGCTAAAGGAGAATCCCAGGATTGAAATAAATTGGGAATCTTTTAATTAAGGTTTTTTAGTTTTTATATGTTATTTAATTTCCAGCAATTAAATGCATATCTTTAGAAAATAATAATTAGTAATGTGCATTTACTGATTATAGATTTTTCTATTGGGATTTCGGTCAATATTTGGACAGTGCATTTCCAGGAGTTATGAAAACCGATTTTGTATTTATTGCGTATCTTTGAGAAATTCGGTTTTGGAAATTCCTTGGTGTCCAAACTTCCTTGTCTATAAATATTGAAGTTTGCATTTCTAGCAAACTAATCCTCAGATCCGGAAAAACTACCTCAGTTGTGTTGTTACTGGTGGAGCCGCCTATCGGAGAAGAAAGTACCCTAATTAGGAGAAATCTCTTACGGCCGCTCAGTTTAAAGACTTCTTTGGGATTGATAAGCTCTATTAGTACCGTTGGTGGGAAACTAGATAATTGCAGTTTATTTTAGTTTTCGATTTATTTGATTGACTAACGGTTGTTGAACTTTGATTGCACCTAGTTTGTTTATGCTTGAGAATCTTCTCTTATGATATAAGATTCACTCAAACTAGATCGAAGTTTCGACGGGGATCTTTAGACTGTTTGTAGATCTAAAGACGTCTTGTGATAATCCAATGTTAACAGATTCCGTTCTGTGTGTGATTGATCACAAGAGATTCAAGTTGATTGTGTGCAGGTGTTGATTGAAGATCAAAGAAGATTTGAAGACAAGAAGACATTTTGGGTTCATAATCTTTGGTGTGCACAATACTTGTTTCGGCTGGAAAGGGATCCAACTATAATCGGTTTATCTTTGTGATATATTGGATTGATTAGTTGAGTAGATCGGCATCAATACACTTCTTTGTGATTAATAGTATTGATTGTATAGTCTAACAATTACTTCGGTAGTTATTGAGAGATTGATCTAAAGACCCGACAAAGGAGTTTATTGGTTAAATGAAAGAGCCTTTGTCAGACTCATATCACGTTGTTTGAAAAGAGTTGTTACCAAACAGATTTGTTGTTCCTTTACTGTTTGGAATACGAACCAAAGGAATTGTTCCAAGTGCGTGACTTACTGCAAGTTGGAGGCACATGGATACTGAGGAAACTAGGTGAACTATAGGTTTAGTTGCTTGGTCTCAACTATACGAAGTTGGTTTGATTTTGTATAACGGCTTAATTCTGAGAGTATTCAATTCTGGACTAGGTCCCGGGGTTTTTCTGCATTTGCGGTTTCCTCATTAACAAAATATTGCTGTGTCATTTACTTTTATTTTCCACAATTATAATTATGTTTATTATAATTTAAAGTAAATCGCACAAACGTTAATTCCTATTTTACTTGATAGACAATCCCTAGAGTTTGGCTAAGTCCGAACCTATTATCAAGTAAACATACTTCGTTGTTGTATTGTCTCGATCTCGTATCCATAGACAATCACACTAAGTATGAACCTATTAGTTGTGTTGTCTTGACTCAGTCCATGGACAATCACTTTCGGAAAAGGACTTATAGGTGGAAAAGTTTTAGATTGAGGTATATTTGGGTACGCTCGTCTTTTCAATTGGTATCAGAGCAGGCAAACACGAAAAGATCTAACAATCTGTGTTTGGTGCGATCCAACCTATAAGAATTGAATCCATGACTGATTCAGTTAACGTTAAGCAAGAGTATGAATACTCAAAAGTTGAAGATGTTCCTATTTTGATGACTCATGATCCGGGAGTTACAACATTTAAGAGAACATCTGAGTCTATCTCTGATGAAAAAGAAGATGCTGATAAAGAGTTGATAAAACTCCTAAAGCCTATCAAATCTCTGTCTACAAGAATGCTGATATTAAAGACATAGTCAAATCTTATTAAACATGAGATCAGAGATAGAGATATTCAACTAAATATTCTAGCCAAAGAGAATATGGATCTCACTGTCAAATTAGAAGATCTGGGTAAATCTCTTACTAATGATAAAGAGAATCATCCTATGATCCTGACTAATGATGTTGTTTTGATTTCTTATGATAACGAGGAAACAAAAATTCCTAGCTCGACTTTTGAAGATTGTGATAATCTTGTCACAACGGAAATAGATCATGATGATGGTAGTCTGCCGAACTACATCAAGTCAGAAGAGGATAAGAAACCAGCTTCTAGATCTACTGATCAAACGAAATCTTGTCCAAAGGAAACTTTGAACCGATTCCGTAAAGGTGATCCTAAGGAATACAATTTTCAATCACTTGACAGGAAACTCATACTTCTTCAAAAGATGGTGGTAAAGGTATTGAAAGAAGTTTCTTGTCTTAAAAAACTGAAAGATCATTCCTCAGTAGAAAGACATAATTTATCCCACCCCGATAGAATCAACTCAAATGAATCTAGTTCAAGAGTTGACAATTGCTTCTGGAAAAAAGTTCCTCCTCACCCATATCAAAACTGTTGTTTTGATGAAGAACGATTCCAGGAAAGAAGGGAAGAGAAATTCTCTGCCAAAGGAAACAATCAGGATTTTTCGATAATTGTTTCAAATGATCATGCTGATGTGCATAATAAGGAAATCCTTAGAATGAGAAAATCATATGAAAATCTCATTGATAGAATTAAGAGAGATTTATCCATCTCTGAAAATTCTCACGTCAGTACAGCTTTTCCAATTGATCATGGCTTTAGATCAAGGAAGGATCACCTTCTTGGGCGAAAATATATTGGGCATAAATTCCCAAAGAGAAACATGAACTATGTTTCTGATACTCATAGTAAGCAAGAAAAGGCTTACTCCATCACAACCTAGTTGTATGGTGATAGACGCATTTATGTGTCTATTTTCATTTCTATTGTATATATTATTAGTACCCGTTTTTGTACTTATTATGGTGTTTTATGTGTTTGTAGGTATTTTTTGGGCAATAAACATTTTTGGAAAAAATCGGCTCGAAAAGTTGTCTAAAGGCACCCAAGGACATTTGTTATTCGGACTCTCAGTTTGGATAAGGGGCACCTCAGTTGGGCACATGTTATTCGCACCCCTGGTTTGGTTAGGGGGACACCCTTCTTCATCGTTTAAAATAAAATTTTGGCGGGAAAAATTTCCAGTTCACTGCGAAATATTCTGTTGGATTTTTGGAGGAGTTTCAGTGAGACTCAATCACTGATTTTGATTGGGATGAACATGAGATGCCCAAACAATGATGGTATGAGTGTTCGAATGAGTTCAGTTGGGCTGAATATTCGTCGGGAAGAAAATATGGAAGTACGTATGCAATCTCGGGATTACAGCGTGTTTAAACGTGTGTTGTTCAAGTTTGGATAGAGCCTGGTTGCTGCAGAAGTGTGGAGGAGTCAAACAAGGAAGGTTTGGAAGCTGTAGACACGTGAAACAACAAGAAGGGAAATTATTTTCCCGTGAATATCCGAGAGCAATAAAAAGAAAATATTCGCATTCACTGGAGATTTGGGGATTAATAACGAGAGATTCTTAGGCCTGTGGAGTATAAAAAGAGTTTCTGAGGTCGAAGAGAAAAAAAAAAAGAGAAGGGGGAGCAGTAGAGAGCCGGAAAATCAAAGTACAGGAAAGATAATTTTTCTGCTGGTGAAGAACGTACGAAGAACATAAGACACTCAAAGACAGTCGTTCTTCAACAGTGCTAGTGACGGTTATTCTTTATCGTTTCCTGTAACAATTGATTTTGTAACAGATATAAGTGTTACAAACCCGGTTTTTAATAATTTTTCTCCCATTTCATCATTTGTGAACCATTTTTGAGCATTAATAAAGATGAATTTTGAGCATGTTTCCATGATGATGATGAGCTAATTCTCGCGTAATCAAGGCACGGAGGAAGCTATTGATGCATGAATAATTGGTAATTCTTTTACTTTTCTCTAATTTGCATTTTATAATTCACTCAAATCACTGCTTTGCAGAATTTTAATTGTTTGCATAATTTTATTAATTAGTTGTGATTCAATTAGATAGGTTATACTTTGTTTAGATAATCTATGCTTAAGGAATACAATTAATGTTTGAGAATATGCCTGATTATTTGTGAATTAAGAAATAAGAGATTTTAAAGATAATTAGAGTTTTGGAATTTTTACCATCATTCATTCATGTGTAATAGTGGAATCTAGTGTCTTGATTATTTTCAATCTTGAAAACGAATTTGGATTTAAATTTTCTCTATTCTTAGTTTAAATAAGTCTAAAATCAATTGCTTTCATAAGTCTCAACGAACCTTTTACTACAACAAAGTTGAAATTACATCAATTTTTGGCGCCGCCGACGTGGACTTGTTTTTAAGTTAGAGTGTTTAGATTTATTATTTTTTTTAGATTTTTATTATTTTCTCTTTGTTCTATTTTACGTTTCTTTGGGTATATTTCTTTGTGCTACAGGTTTGGAGTTTGGACCGAAAAGAATTTAAGCCAAAGACTTTGGTGACTACGAGATTAGGAGCCAAAGATAAAAGCTAAAAGAAAAGGAAAAGAAAGACAAATAAATTTTATTTTATTTTATTTTATTAGGTTTTTAGATTTTCTTTTTAGAAATTGTATTAGGACATCTTTTATTTTTGTAATTTTTTTTTCTTTTGCACTTTATTTTTGAACTTTGGACTGTGAACTTTGGGACATTTTTATTTTATTTTTAAACCCTACGGAAGGGTAGTTTTAAATATAAACTGTTTGCAGGGAAGGACGACGATTACGATATCGTCTCGGCCCCTCGGGTTCGTACATTACATAGGAGTCGTGGCCCGAGTCGACTTCAGCGGTTCTTCGCCCGTCTGGTACGGGAGGTAAGTTTTTCGAAACACCCGCGAATCCCTTGTCAGCGGGTTTACTGTTTGCCTTAAGGTGAATATATGTTGAGGACTGATACGGATTTTAATTTCCTAGTAAAGGGTAAGGACAGGCAATACAAGATAAGGGTTCGGATTTCATCACCGTTCTCTTCTTGCCCTCCTTAGGAAAACATAACCTACGCGAACCCAAGCTTAAAATATTGACTAGAACGAGACCTATAGGGTAACGCGCTTAATAGGAAAGTCGTTCGAAAAATATTGGTTATTCTTCAAAGCATACTTTGAAGTTCAGGAAGATTACTGTAAGTCGATTAGAGCCGCCTTATAACCCAGGGAAGCGTTTCCAAAGAGGTGGGGGTATCAAAGCTCCTCTGAGCTTCCCCTACTTCTGTTCGACTCACTTTATTCAGATCGATCCAGAGAGGTTTGCTTAGATTGTAACGAATTCCTTTTCGAAAGATTAGAAGCTGGTCTAGAAACAATCTAAGTGGAGCTATCATGCTTGTTGTTTGCTAGAATTTTTTAGGTTTGCTTTGGTAGAGTCAGCCTGCTATGTGTTTGCTTAGAACCTCCCTTCTTTAGGATTTTTATTTTTTTTTATTTTTAGTGTATGCCAAAATCGCTCAAGTCCATTAGTGAGCGCGCTTGGAAAAGAGACACTTTTGGCCGTTTGATTAGTTACGAGCCTAGAGGTTTTTATTTTGTAGACGGGGAGCTCGAAGACTCTTCTTCGGAGAGCCATGTTTTTGGAAACTTCAATTTTGAGAATTTAAGTCTTAGTGAGGAATTCACCCCTAGGATTTTTACTGTGCCAACAATGACAACTTTGAAGGAGTACATGTACCCAACTAGGACCAACCGACCATCGTGCATTAAGTTGCCAGCCTCTACGGCTAGTTATGAGTTGAAACCCGGTATTCTTCAAATGATCCCTATATTCTTAGGAAAAGATGATGAAAACCCTTACTTTCACATTAGGGACTTTGAAGAAATTTGTGGAACAATTAATATTAAAGACCTTAGTGATGAAGTCTTGAAACTTAGGATGTTCCCCTTTTCCTTGAGAGATAAAGCCAAGACCTGGCTGAACAACCTACCATCTGAATCCATAAAAACATAGCAGGAACTTATTGCTGCCTTTTATTTAAAATTCTACCCCAAGCATAAAACTGCAGCTGTTAGGCAGAAAATTAGTGCTAGTGTTCAACAAGAGGGAGAATCGCTTTATAGGTTTTTAGAGAGATTCAATGATCTCCTAGCCCAATGTCCTCACCATGGGTTTGAGAAAATGAAACTAGTAGAGATTCTTTATGATGGTTTAGACTATTCGACCAAAGCCACGGTCGAGTCTTTGTGCGCTGGTGAGTTCACTAGTAAAAATGCTGATGATGCGTTTTCCTTCTTAGAAGTTGTCGCTGAAAAATCCCAACAGTGGGAATCTTGTGTTGAACCCCCTAAAAGACTCTTGATCAATAGAAGTAGCACTAATGTGGTTGATACAGGCTTTGGGTATATGCTAAGTTTACTGCTTTGTCTAGAAGGTTAGAAGCTTTGGAATTGAATCAGTCTAAACATAGGTCTTTTGTTGAACCTGATAATAGGATTAGAGCCTCTCAAGTCTCTAGTTGTGGAATAGAACCCAGTAACTCGTTTTGGGAAGGTCAGGTTAGTGAAGAGCAAGCCCATGCTGTCTATAACAATGCTAGATTTGAAAACCGTCATAAGTTTGACCCCTACTCAGAGATCTATAACCCTGGTTGGAGAAACCATCCTTATTTCTCTTGGTCTAAAGGACAGAGTCAAGGACAGTCTAGTAATTCTCATCCTCCCCCAGGTTTTGGTTATAATAAGAACCCTTCAGGTCAAGCCCAGTTCCATAACTCTTCTGAGAATATAATAACTAGCTTAGAGGAATCTCTTAGTTTATTACAAAAGAGCCAGGACATGTTCGTAAAGACCCACGAAGTATTACTAAAGAACCAGGCTAGTTTTCAAGAGGAAACCAAGCAGAATTTTCAACATAATGCCAAGACTCTTGCTAAGTTAGAACTTCAAGTTGGTCAAATGGCTAAGATTCTAAGTGAGAGATATAATGGGAGTTTTCCTAGTCAGACTCAACCTAATCCTAGAGGAGTTCATGATATAGGAGAAAGATCATATGATCATGTGAATGCAATCAAAACCCTTAGGAGTGGTAGAGAAATATACAATAAGGTTGCCATGCCTGATAGTGAACATGTTGTAGTTCACCCTTCTGAATCAGAAGCTGAAGAGATTGATGGAACCTCTAAGGAGACTGATGAGGCCCCTGATAAGCCAAACTTTGTTCCCAGAGCCCCATTCCCACAATTGCTAGTACCAACTAAGAAGGAGTCCACTTTTAATGATATTTTGAAGGTTTTTAAGCAGGTAACTATCAACCTTCCATTATTAGATGCAATTAGGCAGATTCCTCCTTATGCCAAGTTCCTTAAGGACTTGTGTACGCAAAAGCGTAAGATCGATGTCCATAAGAAAGCCTTCCTAGCTAGTCATGTGAGTTCTATTATTAAGAATACTACTACTCCTAAGTATAAATACCCAGGTTCCCCTACCATTGCTTGTACAATAGGGAAATACCATGTTGAGAAAGCGCTGCTTGACTTAGGAGCCAGTGTGAACTTACTCCCATACCATGTGTACCTTAAGCTAGGACTTGGTGAGATGAAACCTACCCAGATAACACTTCAGTTAGCTGATAGGTCCGTAAAAATTCCCCGTGGTGTGATCGAGGATGTTTTTATTGAGGTCGAAAAGTTTATTTATCCAGTGGATTTTGTTATCCTAGATACCCAACCTGTCCCTGACCCAGAGAACCAGATACCGGTAATTCTAGGTTGCCCGTTTTTAGCTACATCCAATGCGATCATCAACCGTCGAAACGGTATTATGAATTTATCTTTTGGTAACATGACCATTGAGCTGAACATTTTTCATATTAGTAAGCTACCCTCTGAACTAGATGACTTGAGCATAGAAGAGGTCAACATGATAGGAACATTAGTCGAGGAGTCATTACCAAACACTTTGTTAGAAGATCCACTAGAGAAATGCCTAGCCCACTTTGGGATTGATTTTGATGATGATAATGTGATTAATGAGGTGAATGCTTTATTAGATTCAACCCCTTTGTTGGACACTAGCAATGTTTGGAAATCTAAGTTCGAACCACTACCAGTTTCTGAGTCTACTCTAGTTCCTTCGTTAGGAGAGCCTCCTAAATTGGACCTTAAACCATTACCAGATACCTTGAAGTATGTGTTTTACAACAAGGAAGCTTTAGGAAGGACCATAGCAGACATTAAGGGTATAAGTCCTACTGTTTGTATGCATCAGATTTATTTAGAGGAAGATACCAAACCTTCTAGGGAGATGCAACGTCGACTAAACCCTAATATGAAAGAGGTAGTTCGAACCGAGGTTCTTAAGTTGTTAGATGCAGGCATTATCTACCCTATTTCAGACAGCAAGTGGGTCAGCCCTGCTCAGGTTATCCCCAAGAAATACGGTATTACTGTAGTCCAGAATGAGAACAATGAGTTAATCCCAACCCGAGTGACCACGGGTTGGCGTGTTTGTATTGACTATAGGAAATTGAACAAGGTCACTAGGAAGGACCACTTTCCCCTTCCTTTCATTGACCAAATGCTAGAGAGATTAGCTGGACATAGTCACTACTGCTTTTTAGATGGCTACTCTGGATATAATCAGATCGTTATTGCCCTTGAAGACCAAGAAAAAACTAATTTTACCTGTCCCTTTGGTACCTTTGCGTATAGACGCATGCCTTTCGAGCTTTGTAATGCCCTGCAACTTTTCAGCGTTGTATGATGAGCATATTTTATGACATGGTAGAACGATTCTTAGAGGTCTTTATGGATGATTTTCAGTATTTGGTTCGTCTTTTGATGAGTGCTTGCATCATTTGTCATTAGTTTTGACTAGGTGTAAGGAGAAGAATTTAGTGCTTAATTGGGAGAAATGTAATTTCATGGTTCGTTCAGGAATTGTTTGATACAAGATCAAGACAGTCTGAAAGATAGAATGGAAGAAGCAAAAAGTGAGCTATCTGATTTGAAGCTTCAAATTGAAGATCTTGGAAAACAGAAAGTGGTTGCCAACAAAATCCTTGAGACATACTTTAATAGTGTGAATACTGATGAAACTTCAGTAAACAATAAGAGCAACACTAAAGATTAAGTCTTATGCTAAAGACTTAATCCAGAATAATAGACTTCAGTTTTTGATTTCTTTCAATAATTGTAAAGTCTATTTTGAATAAAACTATCTTATTATGAATAAAATTATTATTTTATAATTTTTCTTGTGATAGTTTTCGGTTACATAGCCTGTGCTTGAATGCTTTATTTTATTGCTATGTATGTTAATGGGATGTTTGATTTCGGTTTTATTACCTTGATATTCGATCTCATAATGTGTAAACCCTTATGGTTTGGGTGACTTTTTGATTTAGCGGGATTAAGTTCTAGCCCATGTTGGTAGGCTTTATCAAAGGATCATGAGGGGTTCCTGTAGAAACAATATATGAAAAAGTCACAATATGTTGAATCTTTTGGTTTAGCATAAAATCATATGTGTTTCGAGGTTTCAACTTTTGCATCGCATAGTTAAAACTGGTTTTCAACCTTCCTCTGGTAAAGGTTGCTCTTTGTTGTTATTCTTTTGTTTTGGCGGGAGGATGACAACTTTAATGGGGGAGAGTTCTAAGTGAACTTGCGCTTAATGAAATATCTTAAGGGGAGAAGAGGATGCGGAATTTGAGGTAACAATCTTGTTAGTTAATTGTTTTCCTGTTTAAGAAAAGCATGATTTTATTTCATATATTTATTACTTTTACTTAACAAAATTTTTGGTACAATTGATGTTGATTCCATTATTTGTGTATGGATGCTTGATTGTGATTCAGTTGTTTCCGGTTAAGAAAAACTATTGTTATCTTTCGTTATTGTTTGATATCAATTGTTTAGGCTTACAAAATTTGGTGCAATTGCGGTGCTATAATGTCTATGTTTGTTTCAATTGCTTCCGGTTAAGATAAATGATTATGCAAGTTGATTTATTTGGTTTGTAAGGATTGTTTATGGATTAACAAAAGGTTTCGGGATCATTTGATTAGTCCAAGTGATTTCCGGATAAGAGAAACTAAGTTTTTCGGATCTTAGTTAGACTTATCAAACGTGGAGGTTTCGGTTATTCAAGTCTAACCGAATGCCTTAACAAGAATTACTAGTTAACTAACCTAGTATTTGTCTTGTTTAAAAGTGAAAGGTCTAAGTTATGGATGAGAATAATTAGAGCCTGATGAGAAAAATAAAGTTAATTCTGATCTTTATTTTGGTCTTATCGAACAAGCGATTGTATTTGTACAATCGGTTCAACAAAAAAACTAAGGTGATTAGTCGATTTTTGAAGTGCTAAACTATTATGGAAAATTGCTTCGGGAAATTTTTTCATAGATAACATGTTAAAACCAAATTACTTGTAGTTTCGGTTTTAATATTGGTTATCTAAAATGGTATGCAAAACCCTCGTGCTTAGCTCTTATAGGTTTTCAAATTCTCTTTATGAGATTTGTAAGATCCTTTCGGTTTGTCCTTTATTTTTTCGTTTCTTTGTCATTTTGTGACAAAAAGGGGGAGAAATATATGGAGTAAACAAGTGATATTGACTTGTTGTGAGTTTGTATCACTAAGGCAAAGGACATTTGTGCTAAAATGTTTATTCTAACGAAGAGAGTGAAAGCATAGACTAAGGGGGAGTCACATATAATATGATACGTAGTTATGGGGAACCACATTAAAATAACTAAGACGTGCGGATTGAAAATCTAACTATCTTACCTTTAGGGGGAGTATTAGCTTTGTTATTATAATGTCAGCAGCGGCATTTAAGGATTGAATTTAATGCAGGTTTTGTGCTGTTGAACTTGGAATCAAGAGTATGTGTATAATGAATTTTTGTAATTTGTTTATCCATATGATGTAAGAGTTTTGTCACTAAAATTGACAAAGGGGGAGATTGTTAGAGCATAGCTCGGTTGAACCCACCAAGCGTTGGTATGTCAAGTTTGGTTGTCATATTTTAGTGCATCAAAACTCATTTAAAGAGTCGCTTGATTATATACTAGAGTCAACTTCGTATAGGTTAGCTTGAAAGTGTTAGGATATGAGACTTACAAGTATTACATGAAAACTTGAAGAATGTGAAGAAGTATGGAGTTACAACGACAACATCATCCTTCCTCTTGAGGTTAGTAATATTTGACTTGATCTGTTTCATTCCCTAACGTATCTTTCAAGTCGTGCATATTGAAAACATAACTGCGAAGCTGTGTATGATACTCAAGTTAGACATAATATTAAGGAATATAATACGAGGTTTATTGCTTAACCATTAAACTTTGTATATAAGACATCGACATGATCATATGAATGCTATTGTGATTATGTATGGGTATGAGTGAAGATTTCATCCTAGGAAACAATGTTCTACATTCGTTTAAAGGAAGTAAGTTCATAAACTTGTTTTGTGAATCGAAAGGGAAATCGCTAGGATTATTGGTATTGTTATTCATTGCAAATCTATTTTGAATTACCAATATGTGTGTTTAGTATAACCGCTCATAAACTTGTTTATGTATCTTGGTAAAACTATTCATAAGGCTTGACTTATGTATTGGTATGACTTTTATTAGTGAAACCGATCTTAAGTAATCACTCAAGATGGTATGATCGATGCCTTGTAAATAACAAATTTTATCTAACAATTGGGGAACCGATCCTATGAACATGTGCAACAAGTTTGTAGTTTTTAGGGAACCGATCCTATGGACATGTGCACCAAATACAGGTAGTTACCATAAGTATGTGGAGAACCGATCCTAGTACTTGGTCAACCAAGTTTTGGTAACTAGCGTGACTATGCATAATACTCACATGGAGGTAGAACTGAACTTGTTTTGGTAGAACCGTGAAACCCATGATTGGTGATTTGATAGGATAATCAATCACATAGTTCTTGGAAGTCAGATGAACCAATTCTAAATTCATTTGGAAGTGTGGCAAATCGGTTCCAAGATTGTAAGTATGAAAAAGGACTTGCAAAGTAAAGATGTCGACATACTTTGAACATGTGCAGTAACTCTTATCATTAATTGTTCAAAGATATTCCTTAATAGCTAAAGGAGAATCCCAGGATCGAAATAAATCGAGAATCTTTTAATTAAGGTTTCTTAGTTTTTATATGTTATTTAATTTCCAGCAATTAAATGCATATTTTTAGAAAATAATAATTAGTAATGTGCATTTACTGATAATAGATTTTTCTATTGGGATTTCGGTCAATATTTTGATAGTGCATTTCCAGGAGTTATGCAAATCGATTTTGTGTTTATTGCATATCTTTGAGAATATTCGGTTTTAGAAATTCCTTGGTGTCCAAACTTCCTTGTCTATAAATATTGAAGTTTGCATTTCTAGCAAACTAATCCTCAGATCCAGCAAAACTACCTCAGTTGTGTTGTTACTGGTGGAGCCGCCTATCGGAGAGGAAAGCACCCTAATTAGGAGAAATCTCTTACGACCGTTCAGTTTAAAGGATTCTTTGGGATTGAGAAGCTCTATTAGTACCGTTGGTGGGAAACTAGATAATTGCTGTTTATTTTAGTTTTCGATTGATTTGATTGACTAACGGTTGTTGAACTTTTATTGCACCTAGTTTGTTTATGCTTGAGAATCTTCTCTTCTGATATAAGATTCATTCAAACTAGATCGAAGTTTTGACGGGGATCTTTAGACTGTTTGTAGATCTAAAGACGTCTTGTGATAATCCAACGTTAACAGACTCCGTTCTGTGCGTGATTGATCACAAGAGATTCAAGTTGATTGTGTGCAGGTGTTGATTGAAGATCAAAGAAGATTTGAAGACAAGAAGACTTTTTGGGTTCATAATCTTTGGGGTGCACAATACTTGTTTCGGCTGGAAAGGGATCCAACTATAATCGGTTTATCTTTGTGATATATTGGATTGATTAGTTGAGTAGATCGACATCAATACACTTCTTTGTGATTAATAATATTGATTGCATAGTCTAACAATTATTTCGGTAGTTGTTGAGAGATTGATCTAAGGACCCGACAAAAGAGTTTATTGGTTAAACGGAAGATACTTTGTCAGACTCTTATCACGTTGTTTGAAAAGAGTTGTTACCGAACAGATTTATTGTTCCTTTACTGTTTGGAATACGAACCAAAGGAATTGTTCCAAGTGCGTGACTTACTGCAAGTTGGAGGCGCAGGGATACTGAGGAAACTAGGTGAACTATAGGTTTAGTTGCTTGGTCTCAACTATACGAAGTTGGTTTTATTTTGTATAGCGGCTTAATTCTGATAGTTTCCAATTCTTGACTAGGTCCCGAGGTTTTTCTGCATTTGCGGTTTCCTCGTTAATAAAATCTTGCTGTTTCATTTACTTTTATTTTTCGCAATTATAATTGTGTTTATTATAATTTAAAGTAAATCGCACAAACGTTAATTCCTATTTTACTTGATAGACAATCCCTAGAGTTTGGTTAAGTCCGAACCTATTATAAAGTAAACATACTTCGTTGTTGTATTGTCTCGATCTCATATCCATAGACGATCACACGAAGTTTGAACCAATTAGTTGTATTGTCTCGACTCAGTCCATAGACAATCTCTTTCGTAAAAGGACTTATAGGTGGAAAAGTTGTAGATTGAGGTATATTTGGGTACTCTTGTCTTTTCAAAATCCTTTAGTTACTAGCCTGGATTTGTATCTAGCTATAAAACCATTAGGGATATGCTTCACTCTGCAAACCTACTTGCACCCCACAAGACTCTGAGAATGAGAACAAGTTTCCAAATACCAAGTTCTATCTTCTATTAATGCATTGATTTCCTCTAAAATGTCTCCAGTGTGGAATCTTATTTACTTGTATAAAACTAATAGCATGTTTTGTAGAGTATATCTTAGGTTTAAAACTTCATTCTTACCTCTAGTGAGTATATTATGAGCATTAGTAACATATTATACAACATGTGAAGCAGTAGCACAATCAACAAATGAAGTAGAAGAAGCAATACGTGCAGGTTGAATTAAAGAAGTATCAGCTGAAACAACATATGAAATAAGAATCAGAGCAACAATAATAGCTAAATTAGTAGGGTTAGATGGATGCTCAAAAAAATAATTAGCTGAAGTAATAACTGGTTCCGTGGGTGTAGTAACCAAAGCAGGTGGTCTTAAAAGATAACAATGTTTAGTGAATATAACATGTCTGGAAATATGGACTCTGCCAGTAGAAGGATAAATGCACCAGTTGAGTGTTATCACCAATAAAGATGCATTAAAGACTTCTAGGTTCAAGTTTATTAAAAGTGTATGGTCTTAACAATGGATAACAAACACAACGAAAAGATCTTAGATAATTATAATCAGGATTCTTGTGATACAAAAGTTCAAAAGGTGATTTGGGACCAATAAACTTTATGGGCAACCTGTTGACTGTATAATTGCAGGATGAAAGCATCCACCCAGAATTTGTCAGATTGCCCAGATTGCAATAAATAGGTCCTACCAATGTCAACTAGGTATTTTTGTTTAGGCTCAGGAACACAATTCTGTTGTGGTGTTTGAGGACAGGAAATATCATGCACAATGCCACTAACAACCAAGAAATATTTAAGTATTCTTCACCTCCGATAATCCTAACAAATAAAATCTTAAAATGTACGCTATTCTATATTTGTACTTTGAAAATAAAAAATAACTTCTTGAAATATGGCTTTTCGTATAAGGAAATATCCAAAAAAACTTGGAATAATCCTCAACAATATTTGCATAATGTCGAAAACCAGGAACCCAAGTTACAAAACTTGGACCCCAAATATCAACATGAAGTAATTCAAAAGGTGCAGAACTACAATGACTAGATATTGAAAAGGGAAGCTTATGACTTCTGCCTAATTGACATTCATGACAAAATAATGAAGATTTGAATACATGAGTCAAGGACAAAGACTTACAAAAAAAATATGAAAAGATCTAAAATAGGGATGCCCAATCCGCTTGTGCCAAACTTCAGCAGGTATATGAGAGGTGACAACTAAAATTGCATGAGAGGTTGAGGTAGCTTTACTGATGGAAGGTGATGCTTTATAATACAGTTGGAGAAAATATAATGGGTAGAGTTTATTAATATGAGTACCTTGCAAAATGATCTTCCCAGATGAGAGATCCTTAACAGATAAACCAATAAAAGTAAATTCAAGGGCACAATTATCACCGGAATAGAATCTATGTGCATATAGATAATTAGCAGCAAACTGTGGCACTAGAAGGACATTATTCAAGCTAAATAATTGATGATTGGAAGTTTTAATAGATGAAACAGTATGTGTAATGCGCATACCTTCACCATTAGTATGACGAACCGAAAAATTATGCCTAAAGCGCCAAGGCGCGCAGGTCATAACTTCCCAATGCGTCACTCTGATGCTAGTGATCGAGGCTTAAAGCTTCTCTTATAGCTTCGAAAATGCAAGTTCATTTTCCTATACAAGCATGCTTAGCAACCATGATGCCTTAAACATGCTTCCACACTGTTCCAACTTATCTTTGTTTGCGAAAGGATTAAAGCCATAAAGGCTAACACCGACGCATTCTTGCATGCATCATTGGCTTTCGAGTCTTGTATAGGCATACGGCAATGCCCTGGACTTACGCATAGGCTATTGCAATCCTATTCACAACTTTCCCACTTCGCTAAAACTTTTGTAAAATAGCAAAAAACGACTTTTTGAATCCCTAAATGATGGAATTTGGCTAAATTTTGGCGACCATGTGGATCTAAAGATGAACATGTCTTGATCTTTTGATCGTTTCCCATCAAAATCGACATCTCTTGAGCTAAATCACGACATTCAGGTTCTTAACTTCCAAATAATCTAGTGCGCGTGCTATAACTTGTTCATCTGCATCAATGCACCAGTCAGGCTCATGTCGTACTTGTATTACATCATCCTTGTGATTCAAGTAGATTATGCAAACTCCCCTAACTTGCATATGGATTTATCTTCCCTTTCTGTCCATGCTAGATTCGTAATTGGTGCATGCCTACGTAGAACAACTTGATAGGAAGTATGAGCATCCAAGAAACGGACTGCAACTTACCTCATCAAGCATGGAAACAATTATCTCTTGCATCGCATTGCCGATCCAGATGATATATGTAATCATTATGTTTCTTTTTACCTCATAATTAGATGATACGAGAGACAAAGTGCTGGACCATTAATGCTGCAACTTATTGCGGATGCCTACGTACCCTCCTATGTGGCTCGATAAGATCAAACACGATTGTGTAGTCATCGACGTTGAGACAAGCAACTAATGCCAACTCGTGTTTCAAGGACAAAGCTAAGCATAACCTAGTCTGCATATGCCAAAAAGGGTCTTTTGCAAGATACGCGTAATGATGTTTCCTTGAGGAAACCCAACCAACCAAGTACCTTCCTTAAGTAAACTTCCTCGAGCAAATCATGATGATGTCTCGCAGTATAATCGTTCTGCAGCATCATTAATGCTTCCACAAGTTTAAGATGACGCTTCCTCTTATTCAATGATGCATCTTTGATCATGCGTCATGTGAGAATTAACATGAGTTTCTTCAGTACCATCTAAACAGTAGACAATTGAAGCTCATATTCATCATAAGTAACATGATTAGTAGATTATGTATCAACAAACCAAGGATTCTTACCCATAATGTTAGCAGTAGCCAGCACATAGCAATAAGATTATTTGGAGTATTGACATTCTGGTAAACAAAATTGAGGCGATGTCGGCACTCTAATACAAAATGATCAACTTTGTTGCATATTTGACAGGGTGAATCAATTTAACTAACAAAAGAACATATCGCAACAAAATTAGGCGATGATGGTGGTAGTGGAGCTGAGGTAGGGCGTAAATATAGAGGAGTGCAAAATCTACTAGACTGATTGTAATTTCTTGTAAGATATGAAGAGAAGTGAGAAAAAGTACTTCTACCACAACCTCGAAATGTAAAAGGAAAGCCAACAGGATGAAAACTAGATGAGTGCGACATTGAAAGAGTCTGATAAGATACAAATGCTTTACTATCAGCTTCAAACTGCAGAGATCGAGATCTATCAGTGACAACAACCTCTTCATAAAGAAGAAGATTGTGAAGTTTTGCAAGAGTTAACGGTAGAGTACTAATCCTGATGGAACTATTAAAACCTGCATAATCAAAATCTAAACCATCAAGAACGGTAACTACAAGCTCGTCATCAGAAATTACAGATGCAATGGATGACGTCATCATCAGTTTTCCTGATTTCTTCTAAGAAAGTAATTAAAAAAATTGAACCAAGGTGAACTGGTTAAAGCTTACTATGCAATTTAATTAAATTAGTAGAGGAACTTTTAGCAAATCTAGATTCAATCTTCAGCCAAAGATCTCGAGAGGAATCAGAACCAATTACATATGAAATTACCTAATAGTAGACTGAATCTAATGGATAAGCATGATATCAACATCGATCAAAGCGATGAATGAACGATTGGCAATACCACGATTCATATTGTTTTTAATACAAAATTCAGAAGGATGAGGAAACGATCCGTTGAGAAACATAAAAACCTTGAATTTCTTAAGCAGAGGAAGCATGAGATTCTTCCAGGTGAGATAATTTTCATCTTTAAGTTTGATTTGAATTATGTTCGAGATTTGATTTAAAGGAACATGAGAAATACGAGATTCGTAGTGATCAAAATCCATAATTTCTGATAATCAGATGAAATTGAAGATTTATAAAAGAGAAATTGATTGATTTTAAGAGAAATTTACAGAGATCTTCATTGATGAAAGATTTATAGAGGAAGACGATCGTAGACGACGATACCATAGTAGAACATTTTAAATCTATATTGGTTCTGATAATTTTGATTATTTCACTTTGTTTACCAAACAACAAACAAACCATTTGACTATATAAAGGTTGGCATAGTCAAGCAAAGTTAAAAGTTCAGACAGGGAAACAGATACATCACACTAGAAATGGACACACTTACAAAGTAAAGAAAAATAAGAAAATGAAATCAAAGAAGTGTAAATCTAATGTGTGTTATTAGATAATTCTTTTAGAATGGCGGGTTAAGCGAAGGCGGCTAGTTGCACGTTCTAATTATGACATAATCATTTATGAGCATGCTTTTAGAGAAGTGGATTTTGCTGTGCTGATTCTTTAGCTGAGCGCGGTTGTTTGAGAGCTGATGGTACTGTTGATAGTTTCATAGGTACACCATACTTTATTCATTACGTGGAATAGTCTGCATCGCTTATCATCGTTTTAAATAGTTTACAGGTTTTTGGGAATCATAATGTCTCTATTTTCTTGTATACTATCCTTTTAGTCTCTTGTACTAATTATTTTTGCTTTTAATAAATTTTTCGACTTATTTTAAATAGAAAAAATGATTCAAAAATTTCTTAAGAATTTCGGAAACATCTACATTGAGGTGTTCCCTCAGTAACCGGTATATTCTCTCGCTTTTTTTTTTTTTTAACATTTCTTTGTTTTAACATGACAATTTTAACATTAAATTAGAATCTAGGAAATTTATAACTACCATATTATCCGTGGGGATCAATCAGTGAACTCCGGCTATTTAGATCCTACTTAGCAATTTAGGGCACAAGAAAAGTTTGAGACAGCAAACGGGCAAGTAGTATTCATTTTGACGGGATGTAAATTCAGTCAATTATTCGGCTAATGGTTCGTGATTCGGGATAATTCGGAATGGCATACGTACATGTATAATTCGTTTTTAGAGATACATTTGGGACACAAAATTCAACATATATTAACTTGTAATCATTTTTAACATGATCTCGCCTTAGATACTAAGATTTAATGATTTAGATAAACTGCATATATAACATATAAAATATAATCAACAACTAACATGTACGTTGGTGGTATAAAACTTAGATCGGTAATGTAAGATTTTATAAGTCAAAAATATGATACAGAATGATAATCTGGAGATGACGTGACAAAGTATTATACAGGCCATATAATTCGGTAATCCGTAAATACGCGTATAATTCGTTTTAGGCTGGAAATTTGCGAGCCAAGTTGGGATACCAAACATACAGATAATACGAACGGATTTGGACGATAAGGTCTCGTGCGAACTTACTAATTAGGATGTAGATAGATGATCTTCATTCCTAAGGCTGAGTCTAGTGGAGCAGGGAAGGGGGTAGTTCAACAGTGTCGCCACGTCTGCTACGAGGAAGGTTTGAGTGTGGGGGTGAGGGAGGAAACTTTAGCATAGGCGAGGATTGTTTCCTCGCTAGGTTAGAAAAAAAGATATAATATTCCTAATTTTTAGATTTTTATATTTTTAAATATCTTTTAAATATAGAATTAGGTCCCGTTTTTAGATTTTGTGTAATATTGTTGAATCCTTGTTTTTTACTTTTTTTGGGAGAGAATTCTGTCTAAATCCTCTGGTTTTGAGGAGAAAGAAAGGGGATTTAAGTTCAGACCACGGTTTTTGGTCACTTTCATCCCACTTTTTTACTTGAACTTTGCTACACTCACCGAAAAGCAACACCGAGAGGGGATCAGACAGTCCTGGTGTGACTCTCAACATTGGGATAGGAAGTGGGCATGAATGGGCCCCACCCTCCTTCTCACACGGTGCCCAGATCGGTTAAATCTTTTTGGTGCATCATCATTTGATTCATTTCTGCTGGACTCGGCCTAAGGCAGCATCATAAATATCTTTACACTGTTTTTTTTTCTTTTTATTGTGTGTGGAAATCTTTACACAGCTTCAAGAAACCCAAGAACATTTTATTTTGTTTCTTTTATTTTTTCTGTTGCTTTTTATTTCAAAAGACAGTTACTATCCCTTCTGAAGAACTACGGCCGGTTCTAAGAAATCAATGTCCCCAAATGAAAAATCCATGTTCTATTATAAGTACCTAGTGCGAAACTGAAATATCTCACTCCAATCAGTCACTTAGAAATTAAGTATCCACAGACTGATTATGAATCGTTCAGCACATGAGGCTGCAAAACTAATAAGCAAAGCACTAGTATCAGCTTCAAATCGTTCAATACCAACTCGTTCATGGAGCCCATCACTGGAACAAACCCTTCATCAGCTCGGTTGCAGAAACTCACTAAACCCATTACTTGTTGCTCGAGTTATCGATCCATTTCTTCTTGATCACCATTCATTAGCTCTTGGTTTCTTCAACTGGGCTTCTCAACAACCTGGTTTCTCACATACTTCGATTTCTTATCAATCTCTTCTCAAATCCCTTTCAGTTTCACGTCAATTCAACGCAGTCGAAAAAATTCTTAAACAAATGAAAACCCAGAGAATCATTCTTGATTCTTCGATTTATCGTTCTGTAGTTACTTCTCTGATCATTGGAAAGAAAACCCAGAATGCTTTCTTTGTTTTGAGTGAAGTGAATGATTGGACTAATGAAATTGGTCCTGAATTATGTAACTCACTTCTTGCTGCTCTGTCATCTGATGGGCACGTCGAACTTGCGCAGAAGCTGTTTGATAAAATGTGTGTTAGAGGTGTTCATGTTAATAATATTGGGTTTGGTGTATTCATTGGGAAGTTTTGTAGAACATCAGAATTGAATATGACTTTGGATTTGTTAGATAAGGTTAAAAGTAGTGGTTCAGTGATTAATGGGTCAGTTATTGCACTGTTGGTTGTTAATGGACTTTGCGGAGCATCCAGATTATCAGATGCTTTGTTAGTGTTGGATGGACTTAGAGGTAGAGATTGCAAACCTGATTTTATGGCATATGGGATTTTAGCCGAAGCTTTTCGAGTGGCAGGGAAATTAAGTGAAACTGAAGCGGTATTGAAAAAGAAAAGGAAGTTAGGGGTGGCGCCAAGAGCAAATGATTATAGAGAATTTTTATTTGGTTTGATTTCTGAAAGAAGAATTCAAGAAAGTAAAGAAATTGGTGAAGTGATTATTGGTGGGAATTTCCCAATTGAGGATGATGTTTTAAATGCATTGATTGGATCAGTCTCGGCTACTTATCCTGATTCTGCAGTTTTATTTTGCAAGTCTATGATAAACAAAGGGAATTTCCCTGCTTTGCTTACATTGACCAATTTGAGTAGAAGTCTATGCAAGCATGATAAGATTGGAGAAATGGTGCAAATATTCGAGATGCTGTCTTCAAAGGATTACTTTACGGATTTGGAGAGTTTTAATGTAATGCTTTCTTTTCTATGTAAAGCTGGTAGAGTTAAAGAAGCTTATAGTGTTCTTCAAGATATGAAGAGAAAAGGGTTTTATCCTGATGTTTCGTCTTATAATTCTCTAATGGAAGCTTGTTGTAGAGAGGATCTTTTACGCCCCGCAAAACGATTGTGGGACGAAATGTTCAGAAATGGATGTAGTGGGAATCTGAAGACTTATAATACTCTCATTCAGAAATGTTCAGAATCAGGGGAAGCTGAAGAAGCGTTTCGTCTCTTTCGTCACATGATAGAGAAAAATGTCTCTCCTAATGCTACTACTTACATATCCCTCATCAATGGGCTTTGTAGAGAACAGAACATTGAGAACGCGTACGAGGTCTTCAACAATTCTATTACACAAGACATCATGCTTGGGCAGACCGTACTGACTACAGTAATTTCTTCTCTTTGCAGTGAGGGTAAGTTCAACAGATTACTTCAACTAGCTTTTCAGAGAATGACCAACTCTGGGGCAATATGTAAAGAAACCAACTTTTTGCTAGCTAAAGCAAGTAAATTTATTATGTTTCGAGAGCTGGATAATTACTGAGTAGATGTTTCTTATCTGTTATCTTTATGCTCCATACAGGTAATTTTCCTGCAGCTTCGAAGTTAATTCGTTGTCTCCCACCGAAACCTGAAAATTCAAACAGCCATGTGTTGCTACTTCTGTGTTTAGCTGATGCAGGGGAGGTTGGGATAGCTATAGACCACATACTATGGGTTGGACATAGTTCAAATTCTACCACTCAAGCAGTTATAAATGAACTTTTTGCATCTCTCTCTTCTTCTTTGAAGCCGGAGCCGATAAAACAGATGCTTTGTGCAATGCAACAAAAGGAACTAATATCCAATAGCATCAATCTGGAAGATTTTTGCAACAGATCTTTTCCTATATCATAACCAAGTTTTTTGTTGATCGGTTTCTTTCATTTAATCGCGTTACTGAAAGTGAGGATTATGTTACTCGAAGGTGGAAATGAACCCACTTTGGCAGAACTTTGAAACTGAGGGAGATCTGCAAGACCAATGGTATCTTTGTCGCTGGTTACTCACCTTTGGGAGCTAGTGGAACCCAATGGGGATCCAATGGAGTCAAAGATGCACAAGTTCTGCATGAGATTGCTGAAGCAAGAAAGAAAACTCATGCTCAGGTTTTGATTCAATTCTTAATTTATGATTCTACAGTGTTTAAAAGATCCAGTTCAGTAGTTTTTCTAAGTTTCCTGTGTATCTCTTGTACATATACATAATACATTTTTCCTGTGTTTCCCAATAAGGTCCTGTTAAGTTTGTCATCATCCAATTTAAAATCAATTGGCAACAGGTGAAAAGACTCTAGGTCACTATAGACTGGATTGGCTTGACAGCAACTTTATGATGATGACCCTGGGTTGCACCAGCTAATGCCAATTGGTCTTGAGTTGAATGTCTACAGACTTAGCAGGTCTGGTGGCCTTAAGATTTGGTTTGGAAGATGTTCGGTGAAAAGCTTAAGGTCTTGCACAAGCAGTTGGTAGCTTATTTTTACTTTTTGTGTTTAGGTCTGTCTTGGATGGCTACGAGCAAGGAGTAGGTGTGCTAGTGAAGAGCTTCAACGAACAAAGGATGAAGGAGAACCTGGTGATATTTAATTAGGAATTGGCTGAAAGTGACTTGTTGAAGGGGCTCAAGTGATTGTTGTCTTGGAATTTGAAGGAGCTCCCTTTAAAACTGTTGAAGAATTATGTGATGGAGAGGTTTGATATGATATTCCCTCCTTACTTCTCGCAGTTTCTCTAGAATCTGCTTAAGCAGCACCAAGCTCAATAGCACATTGTTCGTCCGTTAAAATGTTGCATCTACACCAAAAAATGTTATAGTATCTTCTGATTGAAATGATGTCGAAGATATATTAGATTTTGAAAGGAAATGGCTTTTGATACTTCTCACATGCCTATCTATATTATTTCTATCACAGATGTGTCCGGCCAAACTCTCTAAAATAGTGACATATGTCAGAGCAAGAATCCCATCTTTCATCTTCCACGCCACCTCAGCATTTGGAATAGTTCACGAAAGGTCAAGTGTAGTGGTGGAACGTAAAAACGATATTCAAAATAGCGTTTTACGCTAATAAGAATAGTGTCAAAAAAAACGCAATTCAGAATAGCGCTTTACGCTATTAAGATTAGCGTTTTTTTCCTCAGCCGTTAAATTTTCAACGACTCGTTTTAAATCTACGGATAAAAAAAAAACGTTATTCTGAATAGCGCTTTACGCTATTTAGATTAGCGTTGGGCGCTATTTTTATTGACGTTTTCCGTCTTCTAGCGCGCTATTCTGAATAGCGTTTTACGCTAATCTGATTAGCGTTTCCATGGATTCCACGGACCATCCCACGAAATCATGGAACATGGCTTGAAAAAATTGTGGAAGACCCCAACTTGGAAACCTCTAGACTTGACATTCCACAATTTTTCCACACTTGGAATAGGTTGGATTCCACTATAAGACTTGTTCTCATGGCCATGCTATCAGCCATGCATGCCATCTAAAACAACTACGAATGACTAAATTTCAGGCAAAATGTAGTCACAGTATATGTTTAGTTAAACATAGATCAATGTATTGCAGAATAAAGTGCAATAGTATACTTGCCATCTTTTGAGTTTTAAAATTATTGAATGATAGAAAAATTTGGTAACACATTCGTGGTTAGATTTAGAAATCATTTCAATGTTCTTCTTTCTTCTTTTGGCTATTTTTCGGTGGCCATACCCCTTCTTTGTAACGTTCGCAGAAGGAACGAGAAACCCGATGAGGCGTGATGCTCATGGATTGTCGAGTCGTTTTCAAGTAATTGTTCTCGGCGTCAATCAATCCTTATGATTGGTAATGCACAATAACCAACATAGATTGAAAGATAAAATTAAAGCTGAACTGATACAAAGAACTCTGGCGATATGGCAATCATCTAACGCCAAGCCTTTCACTTACGAAGCTTGTTTGAACATTCTTAGAGAGCTCCTTGGATTCAGCCCTTTCTGCTGCTTAGATGCTCCACCACCCGGCCATTGAATGAAGATGTTAATCAATGAGTTTTATAATTTAGTTTTAATCGAATGGTAGATTAGTTTTAATCCAATATTATTGCTTTAATCCAATGTAGTTTTCTGTAATCCAATGTAGTTCGCTTTAAATAAGAAAGTTCAAACTGATAGTACATTGATTGTAACACCCGTATTTTTCTCATGGTGCATGTTCAAAGATGTGTCATGGCGAGATGAAGCTTCATTTGCCAAGGACCATTTGTCCTATGGCCAAACACACCAACTGGTGCAATGCTTGGGTTACATTGATGCACATTCTTGAGCATCATTTGCAAAAGGACCATTTAGCCTATACGGACTAGGCCTATTGCTTGGCTTTGGCCATGCAATACGAGTTGGTTTTGGTTGCTTGTTCCTTCGAGGATGAATTACGATTAGTGCTTCACCCCTTCAAGGTACGAAAGAGGGTACGTAGGCAGCCGCAATGAGTTGCAGCATTGATGGTCCAACACTTTGTCGCTCATATCATCTAATTGCGGGTGATTGCGGTGTATTGGTGTCTCATATCTCTGGCTCGGTTCTGCTATCGGATTTGCTCCCCAACCCAAAGCTAGAAACTTCGGTGTAATCAACCTGGTAAATTCCTTGCCTATACTTGTTCTATTTTTCTTTTTAGTTTCATAATTGTTATGATAAATTAATGTTTTCGAAATGTAAACAACAATTCTGTAATTCTGTATGGTATGTACTATGGAAAACTAAAGGGAGAAAAAGATTATTGAATCAATTTTTTCCTGTTTGCAATAAATCTTTGGTATTCAGCCTTTGCACATGTTCATTACTCTGGATGATCCCAACTGGACTTGGTGGGGCTTTAAGGCCAGTTGTGTTAAACTAGATGACTGCGCGCGGTGGGGGACCGAGTAAGAAACGGACCTGCAATCACTTTCACCGCTAAGACATATCTTACACGAATTTAATGCACACATGACCAAAATAATTATAGCTTGCAAGTTATGCACATAGATCCATCGTAAGGCATTAGACATTCTATTATTACTTTTATCTATTGTAAGGCACAATTCTAAGCTTTATCAATTTTATAGAAATAAAAATGATAGACTCACCAAAAATGAAAAAGGATAGAATGGGATAACAACACAAGGCAGATCAGAATATACACAGGTAAGTTGATGTACATAGTTAGACAACCAAGATAGAGCACCTAACTTAAATATTATAATGCTGCATTTGATAATTGTTGTAATCGCTCCTCTTCTTGACGCCTTTTTGGAAGCCCGTGACATTCACTTATTTTTGCAATTCTCTGGAAAGTGATGAACATGTGATAGAATGCAAGGTCTATCTTCCAGTCTTTGATAGTGCCATAAATGTCAAAACGAGACTCTCTCGATCCTATATCCACCACTGCTTGTCAGGTGTCAAACCTTGGCTTTTGTGAACCGTGATTGCCCAACACAAAATAATTGGTAATTGGATACGTTGGCATGTTACTCCAGAAGCAGAAATCCAACTTGATGTTTTTGGGGTGATTGGAAGCACATTTGATCCTGGGTACAACCTTGGACCGATACACTTATCAAAGTCCACCATAATAGCAATAGGCATATCTGTAGGTGATTTCTCCCCCATCTTCATATACAATAACCAAAACGATTCCTGTTGAGCCATTAACCAAACCATGTTGTGTGGATATGTTTTTGCGCAACATCACCCTTGATCCCTTTGAAAATAACAAAATCTCTTGTAACCCTTTAGCTTCATCTAAATATGCACTCTTCGTTGTTTCACAGTTATTTTTAGATGGGATTCGTGCAACGGGGTTCCCAAGCTCTTTAAGGCATTCATGGTTATAGCTAGCAGCAGCAGACTTGGTGGGAAATAGACGAAGAGCATGCTTGAAGTTGTTTCTCTCTTGTCAGCATTGTATAGTCTTTAGTGCATACTTAACCGTAGAATTGTTCTATCTTGAAGAGTAGACTTACCATCACTTAACCGTAGTAATGCATCTCTGAAAAGTGATTCTTCAACTACAGAATGTCAGAATACTTCTCCAAGTCGAACACAATGATCAAACACAGAATAGGAGGGAGAGCCTTGTTGTTGCATTCTGTCTAGCCCACCTTTAGCGTACAACGACGTATCAAAAATAGGTGGCAGTTGTCGTGTGTCGCCGATGAGCACAATAGAGACATTTCCAAAAGGCTCGTTGCACGCAAAAATAGTTTTACGTCGAAGATCAATATTTGTAAGCATCTTTTCGCCAATCATGTTGTATTAATCAATGCAATCAACTTTGTATCTTTGAAATCCTCTTGCATACGACCACATCGCTCGGTCCCCAACATCTTGTATGATTGGTTCCTTTATGCTGTTAAGATTAGTATGGAAGCTTGTAAGTAATAATTCTTAATGGTAAATGTTACTATTTTATGTTTAACAATCAAACTTAAATTGGACACAACAAAGACGGGTGAAATATGTTAAAAAAAATATAGAGTTTTCGGTGTACCTGTTATAGAGATCTCATGGTGAATGGATGTACCTCCAATGTTGAATGCGGCTACACCTATGGGTGCCATGATCGTAACAACTTTATCATTTCCGAAAAATTCTCTGGCTGAACTAACAATGGCGTTGATAAGGGTGGATTTTCCGGTCCCTACTCCTCCACAGATTATCAAACGTATAGTTGAACGCTCTCTCATTGAGTGCATAACCAAATCAAGTGCTGCCAATTGTTGATTGGATAATAAGAGAAATATTTGGATCAGTATTTGAATGCTCTTCTTGCGTTGTTTGTCCTAATGTGTCGATGAATCTTCTTCCGTCATGTATGGAAGAATATTGTTGCAATCCTTCTGACCAATTATATATGTTGAGTTCGTAACCCGAGTTCGGTATCTGACGATGGCCAAAATTGGGTGCCATTGATGCTGCCATCATTCAGTTTTCAAGTTGCTCATCTTCAAAATCACTTTCATCTTCAAATTCATCCTCAACCACGCCAAGATTTGTAGGTTGGTTTTCAGTGGCGCGGCTAAGCTCAACATAACATTCCGACCACAACTGAAACTTCCTTTCGCTTTTCCACACTTCTGTAACAACTATTCAATAATACTTGTTGTCTACAAAAAGATTCCCGTTGATTAATATTTGGCATGATTTTTCCTACTAATTCAGGTCAAATCCTGACAACAACGTATGTGCACCACTCCTGCGAGCACAATAATGTTTCTTTGCCATTTCAATCAACGACGTGTTTTGAAACTCATCTGGCCTTTCTAAAGTATCTGCCAAAAAAACTTGGGCCAGCTTCATGGTGCCCTCCATCATCACGATTCCTCTTCGTTTCAGCTGCACGGAGAATAAGTGAGTCTCACTTAAATTCAAAACAACAATTCTTCTTGATGATTCTGTCAAATGCCAACCCATCAACAAATGACAAACTTCTTGCGCAGATATGTCTCTCTCCGACGCATTTTTAATAAGAAATCTAGCTTTATTGCAGATGTTGAGTCACGGCATGGTCTTCGTTGATCATCAATGATTCCACTCAAAGTATCAATAAAACTCTTCGATGCAGGTTCAAATTTTGCTGCGTACTTGGCAATGTAATGAGTAACAGATTCTGTAGTTGTAACAGCTGACCAATCGATGTTTGCTCGCCATGTTTGCAAAACTGCTCGATGGTGAGAATTCACAAATGGATCATTTCTTCTGCCAATGAATCTGTACATGCTATTGGGTGGTTCTTCAACAAGCTTGGAATCATGTGAAATATCCATGGAAAACTTAAATCGGCGAACCATTTGCCTAGTTTTGTTTTGCTTCTTCTCAAGCAATAGCTTCCACTTTTGAATGTCGCATTACATAGTTAACCAACGACGCATAATCACCCTCATCATCTTCGATATTTGATTCCAATGGAATTTTATTTGCACATGGATGATCTTGCATGTCAACAGGGAAAGCGGGGTCTGGATTCATAGTACAGACCATGTTGTCCAAGTATTGACATACTGTTGTAGTAGGGTAAGAACTGATTCTGCTGAAAATGGTAAATTGGGTGTGTCGATGAGAAACGAGTCTAGACTCTAAAAAAATGTACTGCACAGGAGTACTTTAGATTCGAGAGATCAATCTGTATAATTCTGGCCTAAACCAAGAAATGGTCGTTCCAGTCTTGCTTCGGTCACAAAATGAAGGAGAAGGGTTGATCGTAGGGAGGGAAACTGAGAAGGTGTTGAGATCACAGAGATAGATTCTATAAGGTGTGGTTGTTTATGACTTATCTCAGAAAATGGAACTTGTTGCAAAAGATGGTAAGCTGCAAATTCTCTATATTCTCTAGATACTTGCGTTAATGATTATTCCTCTTGTTGTTCAATAGATAAAAAAAACTATTTATAGTAAGTCATAATAAACACCCTGATCTCGTAGGAAGTGGAAGTAGTTGAGTGATGGAGAAGTGGATATCGTGTAAAAATGGTGAAAACCATGTCCCTATTGTGAAGGGAAGACTTGTCGGTTTTACACCGCACGCTGAATACTGCCAGACCAATACCCTGATGAACATCCCCTAGTTTGTGACATGTTTGATGTCTCGAGTATTTTTGTAGAAAATATGGAGCAAGTCCCATGAAGAATGGAACAAGTCTTACATGGTATTTGCTGAGTGGGTCTTGCTTGCAAGACCTAATTATTTCAACCAATCACGCGCAAGTTAGGCGGTAGGTGGTCATAAGTGACAAGTCAAGTCGTATGAATGGGACTTGCCATGAGTAAGCGCTCAAAAAAAATAACATATGGTGCTTTTAGGTTAAATAAATAATTAATTAAATTATCGACTTCATATGGTGCTTTTAGGTTAAATAAATAAATAATTAATTAAATTATCTATGAAGTCGATATTCATAATATCGTTTGTAATCGATGCATGTAAAGCATCGTTTTTAAGTAAGCGGCTCAAAATATTCGATGCATAAGAAACATCGTTGTATAGAGCCTGTTTTAGTTAGTCGCGGATTTCACGGTCTTAAAAGGGCATGACCGACCCTTTTTGGTCGGTCGTTTGGCAATCAAGCAAGTCAACTAAAGACAACCTGATTGGTCCATGGAGAAGAAGAGCCGCCAACAGCAATTATGGCACCCCATTGGTCGTCCAAAATTGGATCTAAGCCGGTCAATTTGGACGGCTAAGATCGTTTTAAGACAGTCATGGACTGCCGTTGACCTAATTAAGACCCTTTCAAGCCGCGTGACTAATCTATTTTTGGCGATGATTCAGATCAAAGCAGATAAGCTAGGAACGACCTGATGAGCTAAAATAGTAGAGGGCCCGTAGGTGAATGTCATGGAGCTTGCTCAGTCATATTAGGAGAGAGCCAAGCTCGTTAAATCGACCGGCCAAGTCTTGTGGTCGTGATCATTCCGCGACTGACTTGGCCTGTCTAGATTAATTTTCTTATATATAAGAAGCAGCTCGACAAGCCTACTTTGGCTAACAATTTGGAATAGAAGCAGGTAGACTAGAAGCGATATGATTGGTCGAGGCAATAGGTGGGCGACCGGTTGTCATAACGGCACCTTGTTTGCCGAGTTTGCAAGGGATGGGGTTAGCTAATGGAGTCGGCCAAGTCGTGTGGTAGTGATCAATTTGCGACTGATTAGGGCGGCCAAGATGTGTTTTCTTAATAATTTAAACGCGTCGACCAACCTATTTTCATCTTTAATTAAAAGCGGAGCTTGCAGCTTTAAAGCAATTTGATTGGCAGATGGGAAAGAGGGCCGACGGACAACAATATGGGGCAAGGCCGGTCGGTGACGGAAGGCGTCAGCTAGGGCAAACCCACCGGCCAAGTGGCGCGGCCACGCCCCTTTTTGCTACTACCCAACTTAGTCACGGTTTTTCCCCTTTTCCTATTTTCCAACTGTTGGTAGGATTTTACAGCTACTATCTCCATGATGGACCAATTTCCTAGCTTGCCGAGGTTTAGTCTCGACCAATAGGGATCGAGATATCGTGCAGGTTCCATTTTAGGGGAAAAAATCTAATTTTTGTGAGTTGACACAAAATTAGGTTAAAAATTGAATTTTGTGAATTAGCACAAAATTAATCAACTTAGGTGAATTTTTTACATTAATACAAAATTACTAATTGTTTACTCTTGCAAATAGCGCAATCCTAGTCTTGTTGGCACAGCTTGCGCAGTTATGTTCATACATATCTTAATTCAGACACTTCGAGAGATTCATGAATGATTTTACAATTATAGAAGAAAAATAAGAATAGTTCATTTGGTTAACAGAGAAATCAGTAAATGGTAAATGAATATGACAACAACTTTTTTTTTCTAGTTTTGTTTTGGTTTCCATCTATTTGTTGATAGGAACTGGTGGGTGAGCGTAGAATGGTGGGGATTGAGCAACAACACTAATTCATTAGTCTAAAAAAATGCTTGCAACATGTCTAGTACGTTTGGACTCAAGACATCTTTTATGGAATTAAAACAAAATGGATATATATCAATGTATGGATGCATCTGACCATCCATCCAAGATGCAAGGTAACTCCTTTAAGTATACAAGTTCAAAGATTTTTAGGAGATTACCTGATCGTTCAATGCTGGCCAGTAGTGTATCATCCTTCTCCTAGTTTTTCTAGCTTTCCCAATAACAAAAACCTAAAAGAATGTATTTTACCTTTTTATTTTATTTTTCCTGACAATGACTAAATACAACCTTCACTCGATTAAATACAACCAAAATTGTACATTTAGAATTTTCACTTTTTTCTATTTGAAAATAATTAAGTGCAGCCTAATAAAATGTAAAATGAATTATTGAATCATAACTTAAAATAACTGATCATTTTTATACGGATACCAATTAGACTGCAACCATGAGATTTAAAATTAATGATATTTGAAAAAGCGGGGGTCTAACAACCACATCCAACATTTCGTTTGGCAATCTGAATAGACAAACTCCAATATACATTCAAGAGAATCAACTAGACAGTCATATTCAATTTAGAGAAAAGTATATCAAAGAGTTTTATATCTCTATCTCTTAATTCAATCCGCAATCAGCAAATAGGAATTTGCGATCCCGATTGAATATAAGAGAAATAACTTGAACAGTACCAAAGACCAATGTTCAAGGATCAATCAATTTCAATCAAAAACCAAAGGTTGGATTTCCCAATTGATCGATTCAACGCACAACCTGTGATATTTCAATTATATAACTGTTGATGGTGGTTTTTAGTTCAGGGCTAAAATTGTGAAACCCTGTGTTTAATGTGCTTTCATTCTGCAAAGAAACAGAGCCATTTAAAAGTGATGAGTGCCCAGGCCTCTTTACTTACATGTGTATTGAGCAATTCAGTATATTTATATGAAATTTATCCAGAATAGTGCGTGTAGCAACAATCCCAAATATTTTGTAAATTTCTGAGTATTTATTCTATGACATGTTCCGCAGTTGAACTCTTAACACTGACATGACATGACATGACGACTAATGTTCGCTCCCAGCCGAGTAGCATGAATCTCCCGAAGAGTCGGGATTAAGATGCGTGTGGAAGTACTCAATCATAGGAACGCAAAGTTATGTTTCCCTTTGATATTAAATTAGTGATTTTTTGTATCAGTATGCAAAATTCACCAAAAATTGATTGATTTTGTGACAACCCGCAAAATTCAGTTCTTTAACCTAATTTTATCAATTTGCAAAAATTAGGTTTTTTGCGCCCTGCGCGATAGTTCGAACCCTATTCGTCAAAACTAAACCTAGGCAAACTAGGAAATTGATCCATCTGGTAGGAGCAAGATCATACCAAAGATCAGAAATAAGAAATAGAGAGGAACTGCGGCAAGTAAGAGCAAGGGAAAAAGGAGGCGTGGCCGCGCCACTAGCCGACCGATTGGCTTCAACAGGCGCCACCTGTGGACGGCTAGCCACGCTCCATATTGCTGCTTGCTGGCCCCCTTTCCCATCGACCAATCAGATCGCTTCAAAAGCGCCACATGCACTTTCAATTAAAAGTGGAAGTTGGTTGGTCGACACACAATTCCTTAAGGAATTGGACATAGGATGCCCATGTCAGTCTCAAAACGATCACAGCCACACGTTTTGGACGTCTAGTTTATCAAGCTTAGCCGCTCCCTGACGTGACCAGACAAACATCATCAGGCACACCGGTGAGCCCACTAATACTTTGACCAATCGGAGCCCTTCCAACTCGCCAACAGATCCACTAATCGATTACCCAAAGATAGTTGGCCGCGTGACTTACAAAACCCTAGTTTGTGCTAGCAGCAGTATATTGCTGCCGCAAAATGATCTCGGCCGTCCAGCTTCGCCAGCCGAATTGGCCGGCCTAGATTCAATTCCGACCGACGGAAAAGGCGCAGATACGCTCACTAGCAGCCCGACTATAGCGCTGGTTGGTCGAATGGTCCACATCATGCCGCCAACACCAAAAACCGTTGGCCCAAAATGGGTTGGCCACACGGCTTTTAAAACCTAAATTGAATCAACGACAGCCATTAATTGCCACAAATCATCTCGGTTGCTCAACTTCGCCAGTCGAATCGGCCGGCCTAACTCCTATTTTAGGCGGCCAACAAGATGTGGCCATGATCAACGGTCACCCCCCTTCTATAAGATGCAATCGGCAAAGCCGCGGCTTGCCTATATGGCCCCCAAACGGTCGCCCAAAAGTGGCTAGTGGCGCTGCATTTAGGAATTTTAACAGCGGCCATTAACTGCCGCAAATCATCTCCGCCGTCCAACTTTGCTAGCCGAATTGACCGGCCTAGATCTACTTTTAGGAGACCAATAAGATGTCGCCATGATCGCCAGCCGCTACTCTCCTATAAGGACCGACCGGCCTGCCTTTGGCGCGCGTGAATGGCTCCTGGCAGCTTCTCGAAAATGGCCGGTCACGTTCCTTTTAAGACATTAAGCTCTGCGACTAACTTGAACGAGCTTTACATAACGATGCTTCGCGAGCATCGATTATTTTTTAGCTGCTTGCTTAAAAGCGATACTTTGCATGTATTGATTATAAACAATATTTTATAAATATCGATTTCACAAATAATTAAATTATTTGACTTAAAAGCATTGCATGCTATCTCTTGCGGCAAGTTTCATGATTTGACTCGCAACATATAACCACCCTCCGCCTGGCTTGCGCGTGATTAGTCAAAATAGCTAGGTTTTGCAAACAAGACCCACTCAGCAACCTGCTGCATATTTTCCACGAAAATACTCAAGACATCAAACATGTCACAAACTGGGGGATGTTCATCAGGGTATTGGTATGGCGGTCTACAACGTGCGACATGCAACACGCCAATTACAAGAAAGTGTCAGGAAAGGCGGGCAGTTAGTGATGATAGAGAAGTAGTGGGACGAAACCACCCAATCTTCCCCTCATAGTGGAGACGTGGTTTTCACCATCCTACACGATCCCACTTCTCCATCACTCAACCACTCCCACTTCTTATGAGATCAGGGTGCGTGCAACTATGACTGATATAAATAGGTTTTTAACCTATTTCAACCAACAACGGTGATCAACACAAGTATCCAGAAAAAACACCAAGAACTGATAACTTACATTCTGCAAGCTAGTTCCATATTCTGATACAAGTCATAAAACAACCACACCTTCAGAGTTAACCATTCTGATCTCAACACCTTCTTCGCTTCCCTCCCTAAGATCAACCCTTCTCCTTCATTTTGTGGCCGAAGCAAGGATGGAACGGCCATTTCTTGGTTTAGTCCAGAATTGTACAGATTGATCTCTCGAATATAAAATACTCCCGTGCAGTGCATTTGTTTAGGGTTTAGATTCGTTTCTTGGCGGCACACCCAAATTTACCATTTCCAACAGAATCAGTTTTTACCCCAAAACAACTGGCGACCACAGTAGGAGATTAATCTCTCGGTTGCAATATAACCTTTCAATTTCATTTCAATCTTTTCAAATTCAAGATGGTGGATCTTAGGTCTGGGTCAGTTACCAATCATGATGCTGCTGGCTCTGATAATACTCCTGGCATCTCGTGGAACTACATCCTCTACCACTTACACCAGCGCTGCAGGAAACATTACCTCCGGCATGACACCTCCTATCACCAGATCCAGAGCCGCTGCCGCCATTCCCAATGTTTCTTCGAGTGTAACACCCCCAATTGTTACCAGAGCTACTGCCACTCCTCCATTAGGACGAGAGGCTGGAGGAGCCAGATGAAGCCAACCCCTTATTACCATTGTTGATTTGATAGAAAGACAAGAACTTCTCGCCAAGGCTCAGACAGACATGGCTACAACTCAGAAAGAGGTACTTACTTTCCTCAAGACACTAATGGAGCGGCTACCACAAGAACCACGTGAACCCCAAATGGAGCCAAAAGGAGTAATTTTAATACTCCCGGCGCAAGCACCTCAGCAGGACGTGCCTATATAGATGAAGAGGCTCGTTTTTCTCCTGAACGTTCATTGTAAAGAAATCACCCATCAAATTTCATCATGCGGGAGGATCTGGAACGACTTCTCCAAAATCGAAGCAAATAAAACCCGGTAAACCTGCACCAGCATCAACCTCCTTATCCTCCTGATGTGCAAAGAGTTCCTTTTCCGAGAGGATACTCTTCTCCTCAATTTTCTCTTTATGATGGTACTGGTAACGCTCGTGAACACATCTCTCGTTTTCTAGAATCCTTAGGAGAGAACGAATACAATCATGTTCTCCGCCTGAAAGAATTTTCAAAGTCACTTACCGGAAGAGCGTACACATGGTACAACAACATTGCACCAAACAACATATCCAACTGGTGTGAGATGGTTACCGCTTTCTACAAGAAATATTTCTTCGTGTCTGAGCAAATCACCTTTTCAGACTTGGGAAGAATGTTTCAACGAAACAATGAGCATCCAAATGTTTATGTCAAGATATTCAGGATTAAGGCACTGGATCGCCACGATCCAAATATGACTGAACAACAGTTGGTGGAGTCATGCATTAACGGTATGGTTCCCATCTACCGCGCTTTACTGGAGAACCTTCGCTTCCAGACATTTTCTGAACTCCATGAAGTTGCTAAGCAGTTGGCTACAACAACAACAACACTAATTGAAAGAACAAGACCAGCTAGGAGTGAAGATGCACGCGAGACTCGAGGAAACAGGCGCCTTATCAACAAGCAATTTTGAAAATGCGGGGGTCTAACAACCACACCCAACAATTCGTTTGGCAATCTGAGAGGACTTACTTCAATACACTTTCTAGAGAATCAACTAGACAGTCAGACTCAATCTAGAGTAAAGTATATCAAACTCTTAATTCAATCCGCAATCAACAAATAGAAATCTGCGAGCCCGATTGAATATAAGAGGAATTACTTGAACGGTACCAAAGACCAATGTTCAAGTGTCAATTAATGTAAATCAACAACCAAAGGTTGAATATTCTAATTGATTGATTTTAACGCACAATCTGTGATATTTCAATTATATAACAAAATATAATACCGAAAAGAAATAACACAGACACCAGAATTTTGTTAATGGAAAACCGCAAATGCAGAAAACCCGCGGGACCTAGTCAAGATTGAACACCACACTGTATTAAGCCGCTAACGACACTAGCCTACTACAAATTAACTTCGAACTTGACTGTAGTTGAACCCTAATCAATCTCACACTGATTCAAGGTACAGTTGCGCTCCTTACGTCTCTAATCCCAGCAGGATACTACGCACTTGATTCCCTTAGCTGATCTCACCCACAACCAAGAGTTGCTACGACCCAAAGTTGAAGACTTGATAAACAAATCTGTATCACACAGAAAAGTCTATATGATTGAATAAATCTGTCTCCCACAGAAATACCCAAGAGTTTTTGTTCCGTCTTTTGATAAATCAAGGTGAACAAGAACCAATTGATAAACCGGACTTATATTCCCGAAGAATAGCCTAGTATTATCAATCAACTCACAATAAACTTAATCGACTAGCGAAACAAGTTATTGTGGAATCACAAACGATGATACGAAGATGTTTGTGATTACTTTTCTATCTTTCCTATCGGAGATATAAAATCTCGAGTCAATTATTTCAATTGAACTCAAAACGATAGAAACAGCAAGATCAGATCACGCAACAACAAAGAGAATAGTTGGGTCTGGCTTCACAATCCCAATGAAGTCTTCAAGTCGTTAACCTACAGGGTCTCGAGAAAAAACCTAAGGTTAAAGGAGAATTGACTCTAGTTATGCAACTAGTAACACACAAGAGGTGTGAGGATTAGGTTTCACAGTTGCTAGAGTTCTCCCTTATATAGTTTTCAAATCAGGGTTTGCAATCCAAGTTACCTTGGTAACAAAGCATTCAATAATCACCGTTAGATGAAAAACCTGATTCAGCAAAGCTAATATCGTTCAACCGTTAGATCGAACTTAGCTTGTTACACACAAATAAAATGTACACTCATTTAGGTTTATGTAGCCGTACCTAAACTTGTACACCATGTTGGTTCATAAATAGTTAACCGAGGTTAGCCATATGATTACTCTCATATCAACCTTATTCATCTTAACCATAACTAGTTCAAATGACTCAAATGAAACTATTTAATGAGTTGTTCAATCGTTATATTCTCATGAATTATACAAGAACACAATTGAAGCAAAATCGGTTTTATTTACTTGAATCAATCATGAACATTATAGCCACGGTTTGCAAAGATTGCATTCCTTAAGATTTAAATGTTTAAGTTCATGAACAGACCGATTTGATAAAAATAACCAGCTTAAGTATGCGTACGGGTATGCGTACTTAAGCAACCGGATTTTGAGTTTGTTAAGTTTCCAAACTCGGAAGAATTTCTCGGTTCAAAAACTTCCGCCAGTATGCATACGGGTACGCATACTTAAGGTGACTAGTTTAGAAGTTATTAATTCCCAAACCCAGATGATATTTTCGGTTCGAAAACTTCCGCCAGTATGCATACGGGTGCGCATACTTATCTTGTCTACTTTACCAATTTCGTATATGATGTCGTTTTATAGTTGTAGTGGTAAAAAGGTTCGTTGCTCGAACTTGTGAAGGATTTTCGAAAATTAAATAGAATTGTTTTAACAATAATAAGAAAATACCGAGACTTTGGATTCCACCATTGACCAATTAATTGATAAATTCTAATCAATATTCATGCAATATTCTTCTTTAAAGTGATTCTAATATTTGCCTCTAATAGATTTTTGAAGTAATAATTGTAAGCACGAAGCATGAAACATCAAAAGTATTAAAATTAAGCATGTCCCATCAAAACACTTCACAACTACTCAATAAAAACCAATTTTTCTTTTAAGTTCTATGCAAAAAAATCATGTAAAATAATTGCAATAAATAATTAAAATAGAACTATACCACTTTTCATGGAACAATGGCTTCCTCCGTCGCCTCGGCTAAGGGGTTTAGCTCCTCATATTAATCACTTGCTCAAAATACATATTTGGTGTTCAAAAGTTGATTAAAAGAGTGAAAAGTGCTAAGCAGCGGATTCTGTAGTTGCTGAAGGTCTAAAACAGAAGTCCGAGTCGTTGCTGAAGAGCTTCGGTGACTGAAGGAAGATGCGACCGTACCTCGTTGTCACTGAAAATAAGTTTGCCTCTGCGACTAACTCTGAAGGTCTAATGTTCTTCGTCTTCTTCTTCTTCTCAGCAGCAGCAGGAAAGTTCTGAACTCGACTCTGTTGATTTTTTTCTCGCTTCTCTATAGCTCTAAACTTCTCCAAACTCCCCCAAATTGTTCGTATCCCTAAATATGACTCGAATCAACCTATATATATCCACCAAACCCCAAAATCACTCGAGTTAATCCAAATATTTTCGTTCTTTTTCAACAGCAAGTTACGGGATTTTAATCTTCTTTTTACGCGTCAACTTGGTTTCCAAACTCTCTTAAACTCTCCCAGGACTGAATAAGGACTCCATACACTCCTATCTTGCCGTAAAATCTTCACAAATTCTTTTGTAAACCGAAAATAACTCAAATTGTGAATTCTCCCTGTTTTGCTCCAACACGGATTTCTATCCCTGTTTAATCGATTCTACAGCTCATACCATACTTGTTTATCCTTAACAGAGTTAACCCAACGAAAATCAGCCATTGAATCGCCTTAAAAATCATCCAAAATTCGAAACAGAAATTCTGTTTTTCTGACAAAATTTTCCCGCCAAAATCTGTTTTGAAAATTTGAGAAGAAATGTGACCTCCCCCTATCCAGTGCCGGTCTGTGCTTAGCAGCTGCTTGGAAATGGGTTACCCCTTATCCAAAATGAGAGTCCGAATAGCAAGTGTCCTCCCAGGAGCCTTTAACAACTTTTCGAGCCAATTTTCTCAAAAATGTTTATTCCCCAAAAATACCTACAAAGGGATAAAATACCAACATTAGTACAAAAATGGGTACTAAAAATATACACAATAGAGATGAAAATAGACACATAAATGCGTCTATCAGTATACACACATGTGCATACACTTGGCTCCCGGTTTATGAATTTATACACTAATGTGCGAACAACTATATATTCTTATATCCAAAGATGGTTACATTATCAACTCTACATTCCAATCATTGAAACATTCTTCTATAATGACAATAGCCATTTTCACACACTATTAGCATCAAAGCAATTTTCAAGTTATTGGAATGTCAACATGACTTTCGTCAGGAGTAAAGATGAACATGGCTAAAGCGAAAGCTTGCCAACACATATTTAGAGAAATATGTAAGCGAGATATACTCAGCTCGAAATCTCAAATGTGTATAGTAGAAAACTATATCGTAAAACGACTTATGTCTCAATTATAGGAGATAGAGTAGAAATAGACTTTCCAAGTGATAGATAAGTGTAAGTATCCACATACCTTTTATCTATGAACATGCTTGAGATAGCAACGCTTGCGAGTTCGACCGAGCAATGCTCTAACAATCTCCCCCTTTTTCAATTTTAGTGACAAAACTATCAATACATATGGATTACAAAATAGATAAAAATTGTAGCTTATCATCCACATGCTTGATCTCCTTGGCATCTTTAACATGACTCGAAATCTTCGTCACTTCCAAGTACTCCAATGATTCCAAAGGTTGTAAGTTTAGCACCATCGTTAGTTGAAGATCCGTAGCTATAACAATGACAAAACAAATGCTCTCAATCATTGTTATACAGTGTCATGGTATTATTACACAACATCAAAGTTCAATTATATCACAACTTTGACAATAACACTATGGTGATATGTATCACTCCCCCTTAGTCAATACTTCATCTCAACATGAAAACCACTCCCCCTTACATAATGATCCGTAAACCATATGTATTTGTAGTGTGAACTACACATTAATTCTCCCCCTTTTTGTCAAAAAATTGGCAAAGGTACGAAAATTAGTGGGATCCTAATGAAATTTCCACAGAGATATTTCATGACCAAAGGTGTATTAACATACCAACAAATTTAGATGCAATCATATAGCCGAAGCTAAATGCATTCATCAAGGAGTTTATAAAGATACAAGATAACCCCTATAATATTCCACATCCGCACTCCCCACAAAGATATGGAAATTAAGCACAAGTTCAAAAGAACTCTCCCCCATAAAATGTCATTCCCGAAAGAACAACAAAGGCGACCTTACTTTCACAAGAAAAGAAGGATTTCTTTGGACAAAACCAAATCTCATGAAAACATGAATTTGAATCCAAAGTATTCAATTGAATTAACCACAAGAGAACCCATGACTAATTCAATCAAAAAGCACAACTAAATTAATCACAAGAAAACCCATAATTAATTTTAGTCGGTTTACACAACTAAACTAACCACAACGTGATCAATTCAATTGGTCATGCTCATCATAAGAGAACTTTCGGAGCAACAACTAAACTGACCACATGAGAATGATCAATTCAATTGGTCATGCTCAACATAAGAAAACTTATGGAGCAACACAGTATATGCACAGAAATGTGGATCGGAGATTGACCAATACTGCGGAATATACAAGGATTCTAGCTATTTTCCATCACTATTTGCACAATGACATATAATAGACTTAATCCTTGTAAACAAAAGCTTTATCCTTTCTTCCATCAAAAAAATGACATAAAAGGCTTTAACTTTTGTAATGTCAAAAGTTCATTCTATCTTCTATCAATACATTCATATCGACATAATAGAGATAACTTTTGAACAAGTATGGGACAGTCAAGGTTCACGGACATAAACAACATATCCCATAACAATTTGCAATATACCAAATCATAAAGATTAAAATTGCAAAGATCATCTTCCAAAATGCTTAGAATTTAAACAAATAAATCTAAAAACATGAAGATGAAAATCGTTGGACATAGCTATGTGTACTCACAATAATGGCTATTCCAAACCCTAGTTACTCTTCTTAAAAAACATGAAAAAGAAGATTTAATAGACATTGTATAGCTTTCTCAGGGCATCTACAAATAATTCCTTCTCATTATTGAAAAAGCTATTGATAATGGGATCATTCAATTCCTCCAAATCTTCAGAAATATCAGTTAACTCACTAAGTTCTCTTTTCAGTTCACGCAGAGTGTTCTTTGTTAGAGACAACATTTGTTCATAGTGAGAGATATCTCTTATAGATAAAATGATTCGATATTTTAAATCATTTCTTTTCCTGATGAAATCCTTTACCATAGACCTAAAGTTATTATCAAATTGACAAACAGACAATAGGCAGTTAGAGGAAGAACCTGGATCATCAGTCGTGTTCTTTGTCCACCTTTTTCTTAAGGAAGTAATTCCTTCACACGGATACACATTGACTGCTTCTACATCATCTCTTTTTGTGGTACCTCTAGTTATAGGGGCCATGAGACTCTATCTTTAGATAAAAAGGAAGGTAAAGAACAATGACGTTCACCAGTGAACATAAATAGACTCCAGGGTAACGAAACTCTAAAGGACTTTTGAAAAAGTCTCCACGGTTCATGATCCATTATCATACTTAACAATAAAATATTTACTTGCTCAATATGGAACAGAAAAATCAACAAAAGATTTACAAGACTTGAATCAACCTTGAAGTAATCCTTATTTTTTAAGTCCAAAATAAGGATACGATTTATTACTATGGTTTAGATAGTAATAGAGTGACCAGAGTGTTCACATCTTGTGTCACAGGGTGACATTTCAAGGTTTGTTGAGTGATGTGATTTTGAAGTGTGAAATAAGGCTTCCTCCATCGCCCCAATGTTGGGGTTTAGCTCACCATAGTAAACGTGCTCTCAAAATATTTATTTAGGCTCAAAATGGTTTACAAAGATGAAATAAAGAGAAAATGGTGTAAAACAGGATTTTGCGACGCACAAAAATCGTCACAAAATGAATGATAAAAGATAAGTGTTGTAAACACTGTTCCACAGTCACTGGATACACGTTGACTGCTTCTACAACATCTCTTTTTGTGGTACCTCTAGTTATAGGGGCCATGAGACTCTATCTTTAGAGAAAAAGGAAGGTAAAGAACAATGACGTTCACCAGTGAACATAAATAGACTCCAGGGTAACGAAACTCTAAAGAACTTTTGAAAAAGTCTCCACGGTTCATGATCCATTATCATACTTAACAATAAAATATTTACTTACTCAATATGGAACAGAAAAATCAACAAAAGATTTACAAGACTTGAATCAACCTTGAAGTAATCCTTATTTTTCAAGTCCAAAATAAGGATACGATTTATTACTATGGTTTAGATAGTAATAGAGTGAACAAAGTGTTCACATCTTGTGTCACAGGGTGACATTTCAAGGTTTGTTGAGTAAACGGACTTACCTCATTTAGCTCTTATTCTTTTGGATTTCTTCTTGTACCCAAGCGAGTCTGACTGTTTTTCCAGAGTCAAATTCATCATGTCACTTTGAAGTTTGGTAATTCTTTTACAGTTCCTCTTGAATCTCCAACACTTACTTTGGACATGACTTGTATTTCCACAAAAGAAGCAGAGCAGAGGAGGCTTGATTTGTGAAGATGACTCCTGTTTATCACAATGCTCTTTTGTTCTAGAACCGGTTTGAACAAATGAGTTTGTTGTGCATACAGTCTTACTTTTGAACCCTAAACCTTAAGACTATTTGTTGCCGTATCAACAACTCGCGAATGTGACGCAGCTGCCTGAGGAGAGCGCATCAACATTTGTTCGCAGATTCCGAACACAAGTAAGTCTTATTGAATAACCCTTTTTTTGACCAGTCACTCCTCCCTCCGCCAAGGCTTGGGACTCGATCCGATTGTCAACCTAGCCGTTACTAGGAGATGTAAATGGGATGCTTGTCCTTTCAAGTATTTTATCAAGAGTTTAGAAGTTGTCACAGTCAAAGATGGGGAATCT
The DNA here is from genome assembly GCA_023531105.1 of Papaver atlanticum. NCBI lineage: Eukaryota > Viridiplantae > Streptophyta > Magnoliopsida > Ranunculales > Papaveraceae > Papaver > Papaver atlanticum. Next base: position 4,458,423 of record JAJJMB010002020.1, read on the forward strand.
AAGAATCAAGTAACGGTGCAACTCCCAAACCCATTTCAAGTTGGAGATCTTGTAGTGGGAGTTGCTGCTCAAACTGCTCCGTCTGATTCCGCAGAAGGGAAAGACGAGCCGTACCTAGTGGCAGAAGTTATTTTGGGAGGTTATTGCAAGCTCATCAATGCAGATAAGCTAGAAGGTGTAGTAATACATACCCGGTGGCTCAAACCATTCAATACCTAAGATGTCACGCCTCCCTTTCCTCCAACATTCCCTTTAGTGTTTCCTCTAGCAATTTCCCTTTTAATATGATATTTGTAATTCCTTCAAAATGATTGCACTGCTTGCATTCATAATTAGGGTTTCAATTTATCAGTTAATCGAAGTATCATTTCTCTTTTAAAAATCTCTTTACTAATGAATCATCTCAAGGAAAAGTCTCGAGTAAACCCAAACCCTCATAAAATCATTACCCATTGATTCAAAACCAGAAAAATAAAACCATGAAAGAGACATCTCATATCTTTCAAAAAATACCGAATATGGGAATACATAAAGGAAAAGAAAGAGCAAGGTTACCAAAGGAAATCATCAAGCATCCAGTACATGATTTTTAGGGCAAGCGTGCTTCGTACCCTGAAGTGCAGCCTGCTTCAACAATGAAACGGCCTCTCAATCACCACCTCACGGAATCAGGAAGCAATGAGCTAGCGCACGTGGTACTCCCGGATTGCAACTACTTCTTCAGACGTGTCCAATCACGTCACGCGCGCTATTAATTGGAGATAGAGCCTCCACACCTAACAAATACGCTCTTGGGTTTCTTGTTCACGGAAGCACAACACATGTGATATACAAGGGTAATATCAAATGGAAGTTACATGTTCGTGGCCGAATCCTCAATTTTCATCATTGCATCCCCTACTTCAAGTTGTTGTTATTAGGGTTTCATATAATAAATATCATCATGGAAGCGGTATCAGGTCACATGAAAAGAAAGCACATCGCCACTTATGTGTGTCGCCTTCCCATCGTCCACATTTCCTCGATAGAATGGGGAGATTTTATTGTAACCCTACCGGAAAGTGCTACATCTAGAGTTTTAAGATACCACAATCTTTCTAAGAATTTGGATTTCTTATCGGGAGGTTTCATTCACTCATCCAACTGGAAACATAAAGTTATGAAAGCAGCACGAATAAAGAACTATTATTTGATAAAGTCCAGGCTCCAGTCACATAAACAAAAACCACTGAATACCAAAAAACGTCTACAAGCTACGAAAAGATGCTCATCTATGAAAGGAAATAACAAAGTGGGAAATCTAGTTATCAGCATCAACACAAGGATCAACGGCGCCTTCACTGGAGTCTTCATTGGAAGCTGCTTCAATATCTTTTTCACAAGCCGCTCCCACATCCTCTCCAGAATCCGCCTCAACCTTCCTTTCAGAAGCTGCTTCGGCATCTTTTCTTAGCAGCCACTTCAACACTCTCCAGAGGTCGCTTTAACATTTTCCTTGGAAGCTGCACCAACATCCACTTCGGAGTCCTCTTCAACATCTTCTCCAGATTCCGCTCCTCTACACTCTTCGGAAGCTGCCCCGACATCCTTTTCAGAAACTGCTCCAACAGCCTTTTGAGGATATTCTGGTTCATCCACGTCAGAGTCGAGAATTATGACGCCGTTATGAATAGGGTAATCATGTTTATTTTCACTTGGAGGCTGCTTGTGCTCAATCCTTCGTTGCTTTAGCCGAGCCGCGAATCTTTCAGCCCTGACACTCGTTGGCTGGGGCGCTTCATCACTCCTCCACTTTTCTTCCATGCTAACCGAAGCCAGGAAAGCTTGAACACGTTCTCGAACAATATGTAAATGTATGAGAGGCATACCCCGTATAGCACGACCAGCTTCACGATACGGAGGATCTATTTTAGCTAATACCTCTTCGAATGCGGTAACCCTGGGTTTGTCGACTTCAAAACTTTTTTCTGAAGAATCAGAAGAATAATCATCACCAGGAGTTCCCATCAAATACTACATAAAAACGTTATGGTTATATCAACAATCGACGTGGTAAAAAAAAACTAGAAAAGAATACGAAGCAATACCTGGAACGAAGAAGAGTGCAACTCTGTGATGATCGGTATGAAAAGAAAGGCTCAAGTGCTCTCTTTTATACTCCGTAAATCGGCAAGATCCTGGAAAAGAAGGGACTCTCTACTTGCCGTGTATAAAGGCCTCAGACGCGAGATATCAACCGATTAGATGCTTATCTACCTAGAGACAATTGACGTATGCTAGGAGGTCGATCACTGCGTGCATTGATACTTCATTAAACATGTCTTGCTCAAAGACCGAGATGGCCTCTATCCTGGTAACATATGTCTACCTTGCTTCGTAAGTTTTATCTTTATTTGTCACCATCTAGTGCTTACCCCGCAACAATGTCACTGTTACGTACTAAGCAGGGGACTTAATGTTGATGGTGGTTTTTAGTTCAGGGATAAAATTGTGAAACCCTGTGTTTAATGTGCTTTCATTCTGCAAAGAAACAGAGCCATTTAAAAGTGATGAGTGCCCAGGCCTCTTTACTTACATGTGTATTGAGCAATTCAGTATATTTATATGAAATTTATCCAGAATGGTGCGTGTAGCAACAATCCCAAATATTCTGTAAATTTATGAGTATTTATTCTATGCCATGTTCCGTAGTTGAACTCTTAACACTGACATGACATGACGACTAATGTTCGCTCCCAGCCGAGTAGCATGAATCTCCCGAAGAGTCAGGATTAAGATGCGTGTGGAAGTACTCAATCAGAGGAACGCAAAGTTATGCTTCCCTTTGATATTAAATTAGTGATTTTTTGTATCAGTATGCAAAATTCACCAAAAATTGATTGATTTTGCAACAACCCGCAAAATTCAGTTCTTTAACCTAATTTTATCAATTTGCAAAAATTAGGTTTTTTGCCCCCTGCGCGATAGTTCGAACCCTATTGGTCAAAACTAAACCTAAGAAAACTAGGAAATTGATCCATCAGGTAGGAGTAAGATCCTACCAAAGATCAGAAACAAGAAATAAAGAGGAACCGCGGCATGTAAGAGCAAGGGCAAAAGGAAGCGTCGCCGCGCCACTTGGCCAACCAATTGGCTTCAGCAGGCGCCACATGTGTTCGGCTAGCCATGCTCCATATTTCTGCTTGCTGGACCCCTTTCCCATCGACCAATCAGACCGCTTTAAAAGCGCCACATGCACTTTCAATTAAAAGTTGAAGTTGGTAGGTCGACACACTTAATTCCTTAAGGAATTGGGCATAGGTTGCCCATGTCAGTCTCAAAACGATCACATCCACACGTTTTGGCTAGCTGGTTTATCAAGCTTAGCCGCTCCATGACGCGACCAGACAAACATCATCAGTCATACCGGTGAGCCCACTAATACTTCGACCAATCGGAGCCCTTCCAACTCGCCAACAAAGCCACTAATCGATTACCCAAAGATAGTTGGCCGCACGACTTACAAAACCCTAATTTATGCTAGCAGCAGTATAGTGCTACCGCAAAACGATCTCAGCCGTCCAGCTTCGCCAGCCGAATTGGACGGCCTAGATTAAATTCTGACCTACGGACAAGGCGCAGATACGCTCACTAGCGGCCTGACTATAGCGCTGGCTGGTCGAATGGTCCACAGCATGTCGCCAACACCAAAAACCATTGGCAAAAAATGGGTTGGCCACACAGCTTTTAAAACCTAAATTGAATCAACGGCAGCCATTAACTGCCGCAAATCATCTCGGCTGCTCAACTTTTCCAGTTGAATCGGCCGGCCTAACTCCTATTTTAGGAGGCCAACAAGATGTGGCCATGATGAACGGTCACCCCCCTTCCATAAGCCTCAATCGGCCAAGCCGCGGCTTGCCTATATGGCCCCCGAACGGTCGCCCAAAAGTGGCTAGTGGCGCTGCATTTAGGAATTTTAACAGCATCCATTAACTTCCGCAAATCATCTCGGCCGTCCAACTTCACAAGCCGAATTGACCGGCCTAGATCTAATTTTAGGCGACCAATAAGATGTCGCCGTGATCGCCAGCCGTCACTCTCCTATAAGGACCGACCGACATGCCTTTGGCGCGGGTGAAAGTCTCCTGGAAGCTTCTCGAAAATGGCCGGTCACGTTCCTTTTAAGACATTAAGCTCCCCGACTAACTTGAACGATCTTACATAACGATGTTTCGCGAGCATCGATTATTTTTGAGCTGCTTGCTTAAAAACGATACTTTACATGCATTGATTATAAACAATGTTTTATAAATATCGATTTCACAAATAATTTAATTATTTGACTTAAAAGCATACATGTTATCTCTTGCGGCAAGTCTCACGATTTGAATCTCAACATATGACCATCCGCCGCCTGGCTTGCGCGTGATTGGTCAAAATAACTAGGTCTTGTAAACAAGACCCACTCAGCAACCTGCTGCATATTTTCCACGAAAATACTTGAGACATCAAACATGTCATAAACTGGGGGAGGTTCATCAGGGTATTGGTTTTGCGGTCTACAGCGTGCGGCGTGCAACACGCCAATTACAAGAAAGTGTCAGGAAAGGCGGGCAGTTAGTGATGATACAGAAGTAGTGGGACGAAACCGCCCAATCTTCCCCTCATAGTGGAGACGTGGTTTTCACCATCCTGCACGATCCCACTTCTCCATCACTCAACCACTCCCACTTCCTATGAGATCAGGGTGCGTGCAACTATGACTGATATAAATAGGTTTTCAACCTATTTCAACCAACAACGGTGATCAACACAAGTATCCAGAAAAAACACCAAGAACTTACAGCTTACATTCTGCAAGCCAGTTCCATATTCTAATACAAGTCATAAAACAACCACACCTTCAGAGTTAACCATTCTGATCTTAACACCTTCTTCGCTTCCCTCCCTAAGATCAACCCTTCTCCTTCATTTTGTGACTGAAGCAAGGATGGAACGGCCATTTCTTGGTTTAGGCCAGAATTGTACAGATTGATCTCTCGAATCTAAAGTACTCCCGTGCAGTGCATTTTTTTAGGGTTTAGATTCGTTTCTCGGCGGGACACCTAAATTTACCATTTCTAGCAAAATCAGTTTTTACCCCAAAAAAATAACAAAATATAATGCGGAAAAGAAATAACACAGACACCAGAAGTTTTCTTAACGAGGAAACCGTAAATGCAGAAAAACCCCGGGACCTAGTCCAGTTTTGAACACCATACTGTATTAAGCCGCTACAGATACTAGCCTACTACCAATGAACTTCGTACTGGAATGTAGTTGAACCCTAATAAATCTTACACTGATTCAAGGTACAGTCATGCTCCTTACGTCTCTGATCCCAGCAGGATACTACGCACTTGATTCCCTTAGCTGATCTCACCCACAACCAAGAGTTGCTACGACCCAAACTCGAAGACTTGATAAACAAATCTGTCTCACACAGAAAAGTCTATTGGAATAGATATATCTGTCTCCCACAGAAATACCTACGAGTTTTGTTCCTTCTTTTGATAAATCAAGGTGAGCAAGAACCAATTGATTTACCAGACTTATATTCCAAAAGAACATCCTAGAAATATCAATCACCTCACAATAATCTTAATCGTATGGTAGCGAAACAAGATATTGTGGAATCACAAACGATGAGACGAAGATGTTCGTGACTACTTTTTATCTTGCCTATCGGAGATTAAATCTCGAGTCAATCTTAAAGAAGATAGTACTCAAACACGATAGAAACAGCAACATCTGATCACGCAACTACAGAGAAAATAGTTGGGTCTGGCTTTTCAATCCCAATGAAGTTTTTAAGTCGTTAACCTACAGGGTTTCGTAAAAAACCTAAGGTTAAAGGAGAATTGACTCTAGTTTATACAACTAGTATCACACAGGAGGTGTGGGGATTAGGTTTCCCAGTTTCTAGAGTTCTTTTTTATATAGTTTTCAAATCAGGTTTGCAATCTAAGTTACCTTGGTAACAAAGCATTCAATATTCACCGTTAGATAAAAACCTGATTAGATTCAAGATAATATCTTTCAACCGTTATATCGAACTTAGCTTGTTATACAAAAATGAAATGTACCCTCATTTAGGTTTAGTAACCGTACCTAAATGTGTACACCATGTTGGCTCAACCGTTATTAACCGAGGTTGGCTTTATGAACACTCTCATATCAACTTTATTCATCTTAACCATAACTAGTTCAAATGACTCAAATGAAACTAGTTAAAGAGTTGTTCAATTGATATATTCTCATAGAAGTATACATTAACACAATTGAAGCAAAATCGGTTTGATTCACTCAAATCAATTCATGAACATTATAGCCACGGTTTAAAAAGAATGCATTCCTTAATATATAAATGTATTAGTTCATGAGCCAACCGATTTTAGAACTTTAACCACTCAAGTATTCAAACGGGTACGCATACTTAAGTAGTCGGTCTGAATTTGGGTTTGCCAGTATGCAAACGGGTACGCATACTTAGTACACTTCCAAATCCCAGCAGAAATTCCCGGACCTATACCTTACGCAAGTATGCGTACTGGTATGTGTACTTGGTACACGGAATTTCACAACTACAAGTACGCATACGGGTATGCATACTTTAGTTCCGGTCATGGATCACATACATGCAAGAATGCACACTATGTTTATAATCCAATGATGGTTAAGTATTCTAAACTCTTATTTCAATCATTAAAACTTTCTTAGAGGATGACAATAGCCGTTTTCACACACTATTAGCATCAAAGCAATTTTCAAGTTATTTAAATAATCATAACGAAACATTCCAAGTCTACACCAAATGATTGTATCACACAAACCATGTAATATGTTACTCGGCGGTTTTCACATGATCATCTTTTGACTTTCGTCAAGAATATAAGATGAACTTGGTTGAAGCGAAAGCTTACCAACACATATTCCGAGAAATATGTAAGCGAGTTAAACTAAGCTCGAAATCTCAAATGTGTATAATCGACAACTATATAGTAATACGACTTTTGTCTCAATATAGGAGATAGAGTAGAAATAGACTTTCCAAGTGATAGATGAGATTTAGTCTCCACATACCTTTTGTTGATGAAGTTCCACAAGCTCGCCTTAGTAGTTCTTCGTCTTCATTTGATGAACGCCGTGAAGTCTAATGCTCAACTACACAATCTATCCTAGTCCGAGACATCACTATAAGTAGACTAGAAATCAAGACTTATAGTTTTGATCACTAACATTGACAAACAAGCTTGAGATAGCAACGCTTGCGAGTTCGACCGAGCAGTGCTCTAACAATATTAATTTTATTTCTTTCATAAAAGTTATACTGATAGGAATGTTAACTTGTTTTAATTCTTGATTAGAATGTTACTCACAGTTGATCAAATCCTAATCTTTTGTACCAACGTATAATATCTAAGTCTAACTTAATTGACACAAATCATATATTCTAACTTCTTGCAGCAATTGAAAACAGTAAATCAACTGTAAATGAATTGTTAAGCAGAATCATATCCTTCAAACCTACATAGATTAGATCTAATAATAAACCATGGACAAAATCCTTGTGAAGCTAAACCATGATTTTTCAAATCACGTTGTTCTAGAAAATATGATTAGTTCGGGTGATGTTGAATATGAATATGATTATGATTATTATTTAAGTATTTGTGTAATGTAATTAGTGGTCTCTAATACATATTTAATCAAATTAGAAAATTAAAAAACAAATCAGGATCGACGTCACATACTAATTGTTCAATTGTTCAATCAAATCAAGAATAACGATGGATGATCGTTGATTAATAAAACATCCTAACGTATTTTTTCTTGTTGTAGGACTTGCCGCGGAGATGAAAGGTGTTTTTGTTGATCTTTATAATGAATCAACTTTAAGGTTGTATATTAATTAGTTGTGAAAATAATAAGAATCGAGAATGAGGAAGGCTGAATGCAGTTCATAATCAAAGTATGTGTATTCGAAAGGATTCCAAAACTTATCAGGACTTGACTTAAAAATTCTCAATCAACACGATCATATGCTTTGCTCATATTTGTTTTAATACAAATGAACCCACGATAAAAGTATAGTGGTTCAAAGAATGGACCAATTCTTTCGCAGTCACTATGTTGACGACTATTCACCTACCTGGAATGAAGACATGCTAATTTTACTAATAAGACCATCCAAAATAGGACTTAAGTTTGATGTTAAAATTTTAGTAACAATCTTGTACAACACATTGCAAAGAGCAATCAGACAAAAATCAGATGGCACTACTGGATTTTTTACCTATGGAACGAGAGTAAGATGCGTATGATTTAGTCCAAGGGAAGATAACCATATCTAAAACAATCCTAAATGTAGTTTTTGACATTGGGCTCGACGATTTCCCAAAATCTCTTATAGAAATATACCGGATACCCAAATGAACCTGGTGCACTAAGATCTCTCATAGACTTGATAATGGACCGTATTTATTTTTATGAGGGAACATCACCCAAGTTCCTGCACTGGCTTGAAGATATGGATGTTGACCTGCTGAAATAAAAGACTACAAAGATATTGTATTATCTTTATAAAAAACTCCATGATTATAGAAAATAACATTATGCTTAATTTTATTATTATCAGAAGTCCAGTTTCCATGAGAAATCTTTAATAGCAAGAAAACTAATCTTAGCGCGATGATGAAGCACTGCAAAATGGAAAAGTTTTGTGCTGCGGTCACAATTAGGAATGCACTTAGAATAATTTCTTTGCTGCCAGGAAAGCTTTCCTCGTTATATTAACGACTCGATCTTGTTGGAAACAACTATTTCTTCTTCTATAATGTATGTTAGGTGAGCTTTTGCGTACATATCACCAAGATTCTTTTTCTCTTCCCAAGCTCTCTTGAGATATTTCCGAAATTATTTCTACTCCACTTTGTTGAGTTTGTATCGCGGTTGACAAATGGTTTCTTATAAGGAAAATAGAAACCATACGGGTAAATCACATGATCCTTGTCGAATAGACAAATATACCAAATTTAATTGATCATAGGTTAGTAAATATCTCTCAAATTATTTTAGGATATTTTATGAAAAAAGTTGCACCCATATGATCAATTGTGGCTCGGTGTAGAACGTGCTGATAACCTGTAGTGAAATAGAGAAGACGGAAAGTAGAAAACACAAAGTAGAGAGAAAAAGAAGAGAAATTCTTATTAACGTGTGTAGAAACAGAAGAAAAAGTCTGTATTTAGAGGACTAGACACAAGGGCATCCCGATAATAAACGAGATGTACCCTTTATATTCCAAACTAAATTACACCTTTACAACAGTGTGTTAATATTTTTGGCAATCAAAAATCAAGCCACTGCGTTATGGCATGGGTCATTCCCTGGTTATTAATATAAAGTGCCTCATCAATGTATTAATCTTCTAAATACAATATAATACTCATCAACTACAAAAATGATCCAGATTTGGCTGATTTTTTTGGATTATGAGGATAATTTTGCTCAAGCCCAACCTCAAGATGATGATTTTTATGAGCCAAATCCAGCTTCAACAATTTATGATCTTTAGTGGACCTCTCAGTAGGATTCGAACCCAGATGGAGTTCTGACCATTTGTCAAAAGATCCTCTTTCATCATTTGAATCACACATTTTGGATCACAAAAAACAAGTTTTTTTTTCTTCACTTCTTCCTCTCAAAAACCCCAACTCTCTCACACAAATCTGGTTTTTCTACTGATTTAATACTAGTAACTTGACTTTAATCAATTGTTAACATTACTTATTAATCAATTATCGTCAACATCTATAATACAAAACAGAATGAGTTTTTTAGCCTTGGACGGTCGGATACCATTTTCAGAGACAAACATTGCATCCGACCATCCCAATGTCATTTCATCCATAGACATCCGACGGATGTGGGATTTGTTACCTCTCCTCATTATAAACTTGCATTAATTGGATTTCCACTCATAACTAAATGCTAAAAAAAGTTATGAGTGGAAGCCCAATTAATACAAATTAATGGTAAAAGTGATACAAAAGATTTAAGACTATTCTTTGTTCTTTGGAATTCGCAGTTACAAGCATGATGTATCTATCTGTTTTCTTTATCAATCAAGTGGGGAAAAAAAACTTTTAAATCCTACAAAAAAATCAATCTCAGAGACTTTATCTATTAAACTCCAAAAATGATATAAAAATAATAATTTTAAACTCCAACATATTAAAGAATTGTGCATTAAAAACAATTATCTTTTTAAAAGCTTCATCAACAAGACAAGTAAACCAAAAAAAACAACAAAAATAATCGCTTACTTTAGCTTCTATGTGAACCAAAAAAAACAAACAAATGATAACAAGCCTATTATTTTATTTTATTTTATTTAAATCATCATAAAACCAACTACACCCTAAAGAATCAAAAATTTCTCTAAAATATTATCTATATATACAACAAAAAATAAAAAAGTTTATTGAAATTATCTTAGTCATACGGAGATATTTGGTGCGCGTCAAGGCCTCCTTCATGGTTTTGGAACCATTAGCAGCACAAATAAAAACACTATAAAATATGATTTCATATGGATGACTCGAAAAAAGGGATTGAATTAATTTAGTGAGAAGATTGTGTTAGAGCATAGCTCGGTTGAACCCACCAAGCGTTGGTATGTCAAGTTTGGTTGTCATATTTTAGTGAATCAAAACTCATCTAAGAGTCGCTTGATTATGTACTAGAGATAACTTCGTATAGGTTAGACTAGAAAGTCTAGGATTATGAGACATACAAGTATTACTCGAAGACCTGAAGAATGTGAAGAAGTAACAAGCTACAACGACGACATCATCCTTCCTCTTGAGGTTAGTAATATTGACTTGAACTGTTTTATTCCTAACGTATCTTTCAAGTCGTGCTACATTCAAAACATAACTGCGAAGCTGTGAATGATTATACTTCAGTAGTGAGACATGATCACATGATCATAGTGTTAAGGAATTAGAATACGAAGTATAAAGCTTATCTTTTGAACTTCGTATATATGACATTGACATAATCGTATGAATGCTATTGTGATTATGTGTAAGGGTAAAGGTGAAGATTTCATCCAAGGAAACAATGTTTACATTTGTTTAAACGAAGTACATTCATGAACTTGTTTTATGAATCGAAATGGAAATCGCTAGGCTTATTGGTATTGTTATTCATTGCATATCTTTGGATTACCAATATGTGCGAGTTAGTAGAACCGATCATAACTTGTTATGTATCTTGGTATAACTAATCACAGTGCCTGACTTATGATTTGGTATGACTGGTTTTTATTAATTAGTGTAACCGATCCTAAGTTATCACCTGAGATGGTATGATCGATATTTGTAATTGGTGTGACCGATCCTAGTAATTGGTATGACCGATCACAAAAGAATTGTGTAATCGATCCTTGTCATTGGTGTAACCGGTACTAGTAATTGGTGTAACCGATCCTGGTAATTGGTGTAACCGATCCTAGTGACTTGTGTAACCGATCACAAGCAATACCATGAGTATATGGTAACCGGTCCTGGTAATTGACGTAACCGATCCTGGTAACTGATGTAACCGGTCCTGGTAACTTGTGTGTTCGATCACAAGTAATCCATATTGAGGTAGAACCGATCCTTGTGATTGGTAGAACCGATTGAACCCATGATTGTGATTTGATACTTGATCAATCACATAGTTGTCTTGGAATACATATGAACCAATTCTAAACTTGGTTAGAAGTGTGGTATAATCGATTCCAAGATTGTAAATATGATGTCAACATACTTTGAACATGAACAGTAACTCTTATCTTTTATTGTTCAAAGTTATTCCTTAATTACTCAAGGAGATCCCGGTCCGAAATAAATTAAGAATCTTTTAATTAAGGTTGTTAGTTTTATATGCTTTAATTACCAGCAATTAAATGCATATCTCTAGAGAATAAAAATTAGTAATGTGCATTTACTAATTGGAGATTTTGGAAAATTTTGGACAAAGCATTTCCAGGAATTATGAAAACCGATTTGGGCATTTATTGCATATGTTGAAAATATTCGGTTTTGGAAATTCCTTGGTGTCCAGACATCGTTGGTCTATAAATACCTAATTTTGCATTTCTGTCAAACCATCCTAAGAGCCAGGAAAACTTCATCTTCTTGTTGTTTCTGGTGGAGCCGTCTATCCAAGAGGAAAGTACCCTAATTAGGTGAAATCTCTTACGACCGCTCGTTTAAAGACTTCTGTGGGATCAAGAAGCTCAACGATTACCATTGGTGGGAAACAAGATAATTGCAGTTTATTAGTTTTTGATTGATTTAATTGACTAACGGTTGTTGCACTTTGATTGCACCTAGTTTGTTTATTCTTGAGAATCTTCGCTTCTGATATAAGATTCACTCAAACTAGATCGAAGTGTCGACGGGATCTTTAGAACTGTTTGTAGATCTAAAGAAATCTTGTGATAATCCATTGTTAACAGACTCCGTTCTGTGTGTGATTGATCACAAGAGATTTAAGTGGTGTTATGCAGGTTTAATTGAAGATTAAAGAAGATTTGAAGACGAAGAAGATTTCTAACTGGTTTCTCATATCTTTGTGTAGCACAAACTTTGATCGACTGGGATCCAACTAGAATCGTATTTATTCGATTGATTAGTTATGTTAGATCGGCATTGCTTTATAGTTTCTTGTTGATTCTATATTGATTGATTGCAAATCTAAACTCTGCTACTTCGGTAGTTGTTTGATAGATTGATCTAACCAGGCAAAGGAGTTTATTAGTTTAAACGGAAGAGCCTTTGCATATGACTTGAGATATTTTTATCTGGAAAGAATCAATAGAGTTGTTACCAAACAGATTTATTGTTCATTTACTGTTTGGAATACGATCCAAAGGAATTGTTCCAGTGCATGCACTTATTGAATGTCGGAAGCGCATGGATACTGAAGAAACTAAGTGAACTAGGTTTAGTTGCTTGGTCTCAACTATACGAAGTTGGTTTAGATTTTGTATAGCAGCTTAATTCTGAAAGTATTCAATTCTGGACTTGGTCCAGGGGTTTTTCTGCATTATAGGTTTCCTCGTTAACAAAATCTTGCTGTGTCATTTACTTTTCTTTTCCGCAATTATAATTGTTATTATTATAATTTAAAGTAAATCACACATACGTTAACTCTGTATTACTTGATAGTGATCCTATAGAGTTTGGTTAAGTCCGAACCTATTACAGTAGAAACTCTTTTAATTAATACTCGATTATTTAATAAACACTTTTAAATAATATTTTTGGCCGGTCCCGAGTCGGGGACAATGTGCCAAATTAATAATTCACTAAAATTATAAGATAATACATTTTTGATTACCTATGTAGACAACATATGAAATATAAATTAATAATGCATTATATATATATATTCAATACATTAATGATTTACGAATAATTTTTGAAAAATGATTTAATTGTCTTCTCTTTTTTGCTAATATCAATATCGCATTAAATTTCATCTCTAATTTTTCTTATCATTTTAAGAATTTTTGGTGTTGTTTTCTCATAGCTCATCAAGAAATTATTCAATGTGATTGCCGCTTTAATAGCCTCGTTTCGTGAAGGGAGGTCTTTTGTGGAATTTTCATCATCTTCTTCCACATCTTTATCAGTTCCCATAACGCTCTCGATTATTTCTTCATCAGTCAAGAACTGTGTAACTTCATTTTCTTCCGAATAATTTAGGACATCTTCGACAGTCATTGAATTGCAATAGCGCAACTTCTCGATCAAATTTTGCAAGTCTTCAGTTTATAAAAATATGATTTGATATTGATATTGTATTTATATAGGAAATATAAAAGATATAATATGGTATTGTGTTCGTACATAAACTATTATTTGATATGAAATATCTATAAGTTAATAAAGTATTAATTAATATATAAATCACTAATTATTAATTTATCGGTTAATTAATATCTCGCTTAATTAATAAATTTTGATGGTTCTGACAGCATTAATTTATAGAGTTTCTACTATATCAAGTAATCACACTTTGATAGTTGTATTGTCTCGATCTCGTATCCATAGACAATCACACAAAGTGTGAATACCGATTTGTCGTATTGTCTCGACTTTGTCCATAGACAATCATTTTCGGTAAGAGGACTTATAGGTGGATATTTTAAAGATTGTGGTGTATTTAGTTACCCTCGTCTTTTCAATTGGTATCAGAGCAGACAAACACGAAAAGATCTAACAATCTGTGTTTGGTGCGATCCAACCTATAAGAATTGAATCTAATGGATGATTCAGTTAACGTAATAGCAGAATTTGACTACTTCAAAGACTCGTGGTGGAAGACAAGAATGAAGTATATAATACTCTTGTTCCTAAATTTATTAGGAATTGAGATTATGGTTGACCTACATAATCTCTCAGATATCATAGAATTGTATCTCATGGTATTGATTACTACTAAAGTTAGTAACTATGGTACAATACTCCATACGACATGTTGTATCTTGAAAATGCATAAGATTCCACCAAAGATTTTTCATTATAAGAACCATGACTATTCTGTTTTTGAAAAATCTGGGATCTTACACATATTTTGGATTTACTACCCAAATATATGTATGTACATTTTCAGATCAAAGACTGTTAATGTATTGCTGATTAGGTTGCGATTTTGGAACCTTTGTAATGTTACAAAGAATGATTTTTCAGTTAATTATTCTATTAACAGTGGATTGCTTCATACACCCTATAACTGTTTTAATAAAGCAAGTGATCTTTTAAAATATTACTGGAAATATGATTCTAAATATATTATTAACAAATATCTTGTTATGTTCAAATTTATTTTTGTATACTCTATTGGAAAATTCTTTAGTGAATTTCAAAAGATATTATCAGGTTTTGGTAATAATAGAGTAAACAAATGTTTGGACATGAATATAGGATTAATCCCTAATATAAATCCAGATGAAAAATCGGTTTTCCAAAAGAAAGACCTAGATACAAAATCGGAATTGTTTCCCCACAAGTTAAGGTTTCCGATTTTGGAAGATTTTCCTAAAACTAGTTATTTCCGGAATTTGATATTTTCACTCCTTAGAAAAGAAGATTATTTTGTGTTGTTTTTACAAATAGTCTGTGAGAAATTTTCCGGAACCGAAACTAGGTTATTTCATATTCCACTGATTTTTGGAAGTATGAGAAAAATGAAATCAAGAAATAATGAATCTTCTGATGATCGTGTCAGATATGATGATATTGAAAGGATCAGATTCCCTTACAAAATAGAAGATGAACATGAATTCACTTCGTTTGTTGATAAATCATGTTTTGAGAAATACAATAATCTCAAGAGAATAGAGTTTACTGCTGAAAAGAGATTTGATCCAGAAGTCCAAGATAAGGATTATGTGAAGTTTGTTCAACAACGGAACTGGGGAAAGCTTTTTGATTTTGAAAAATATTCACCTGATATAGTAAGAATTTTCTATGCAAATATATTCACAATGTTGATCATAAAAAACTTACCTTTGTTACACTTGTTGGCCGTGGACTCTACTATGTCGATCGTAAGACGATTTCTAATATCATCAAGTACAATGTGGAATGTAATCACCTGATTACCGGAGTTGAAATTGAACATGATACCATTTCAACACGTCTCATTGGAAAAATGATTGACTGGGAAAATGGTAGATTACCAACAAAAGATATACCTTTTCATCTAAGGGTTTTCGGTAAACTTGCAATAACAACTCTATTTGCAAGTACAAGAGATAAGTCAGTATGGGATAAGGATTTTGCAGAATTCGTCTGTTTTCTGTTGAAAGAAGATTCTCAAATTGATCTCTGTGGAATCATTGTCATCCAAATGATTAAGATATCAGATTCTATTCCATCTCCAGGAATCGAGAGACATCTCGGTTTTCCATGTATAATTACCAAAATTTGTGAATTTATCATGGGAGATGACTTTGATGACATGAGAAGCACTAATGTTGTCTCTAAAAAGACCATATGTCAAATGAATGGAGGTCAAACCATAAATAAAACAGTTGAAATAATTTCATTGAATTCTCTTCTGGTTCATCTTAAAACACTTGGTAGACAAATTGACTGTTTTCAGAAACAGTTGGCCTTTGCTGCTCGAAAAGATCAAGAAACTCTTAAAGGTATTTTAAACATTGAATCAGAGTTTTGGAAGGGTGAAGGTAACCAAGAATCAGAAATAGAAAAAGGCTGTCAAAAAATACTTGATGACAAGGAGTGCTCTACCTCTTAAAAGTCTCAAAAAAGAAAAATAGACATCAGTTTTTGATTTATTTCGATTATTGTATAAGGTCTATTTTTGAATAAAACTATCAATTATTATGAATAAAATTATTATTTTATAATTTTCTTGTGATAGTTTCCGATTACATAGCATGTGCTTGAATGTCTATATTATTGCTATGTGTTTATGGGATGTCTGATTTCGGTTTTCATAACCTTAATATTCGATCTCATATGATGTGAACCTTTATGGTTTGTGTGACTTTTTAATTTAGCGGGATTAAGTTCTAGCCCAAGTTGGTAGGCTTTATCAAAGGATCATAAGGTGTTCCGATTGAAACTCATATGTAAAAAGTCACAATGTGTTGAATCAATTTGTGTTTAGCAAAAACATATGTGTTTCGGGTTTTCAACTTTTGCTATTGGCACGCATTAGTTAAAACCGATTCAACCTTTCTCTGGTAAAGGTTGCTCTTTGTTGTTGTTCTTTTGTTCTTGCGAGAGGATGACAACATACTGGGGGAGAGTTCTAACTTGAGCTTGCGCTTAATGATATATCTTTCTGGGAGAAGAGGATGCAGAATCTGAGGTAACGAATTTTTTAGTTAATCGTTTTCCTGTTTAAGAAAAGCCTGCTTATATTGCATATATTTTGCTTTTGCTTAACAATATTTTGGTTTAATTGATATGTATTACATTATGTGTGTATGGATGTGTGTGTGTGATTCAATTGTTTCCGGTTAAGAAAAACTGTGTCAATTTATTTGGCTTATTGTTTGATATCCTCTTTATTGTTTGGTATCAAGTGTTTTTGCTTAACGAAATTTCGGTGCAATTGCGGTGCTATAATCTTTATGTTTGTTTCAATTGCTTTCGGTTAAGAGAAATAATTTTGCAAGTCAATTTATTTGGTTTGTATGTATTGTTTATGGCTTAACGAAATACGAGATCATTTGTTTAGTCCAATTTGATTCATGATAAGAGAAACTAAGTTAATTTTGATCTTAGTTAGATTTAAAGGATTCGGTTATTCAAGTCTAATCGAATGCCTTGACAAGAAATACTAGTTAACTAACCTACTACTTGTCTTGTCTAAAGTGAAAGGTCTAAGTTATTGTCTAAATAATTAGAACCTGATGAGAAAAATAAAGTTAATTCTGATCTTTATTTCGGTCTTATCGAAATAAGCGGTTGTATGTTTACAATCGGTTTAGCAAAAGAACTAAGTTTCTTAGTCAATTTTTTAAACTATTAGGGAAAATTGCTTCAGGCAATTGTTTCCTTGATAACACATTAAACCAAATTACTTGTAGAATCAGTTTTGAAATTGGTTATCTAAAGTGGTATGTGAAACCTTCGTGCTTAACTCTTATAGGTTGTACAAGTTTTTTAGATTTGTAAGATCCTTTCGGTTTGACCTTTATTTGCTCTAAACTTTGTCATTTTGTGACAAAAATGGGGAGAAATATATGGAGTAAACAAGTTATTTGTAATCACTAAGGAAAAGACAATTGTGCTTAGACGTTATATCTAACGAAATAGTAAAGCATTGACTAAGGGGGAGCAACATATCATATTGTTGTTGTAGTTATCTTGACTACAAAAGGGGAATAACAAAGATGTTCGGATTGAAAATCTACATATCTTACCTTTAGGGGGAGTATTAGCTTTGTTATTCAAATGTCAACAACGGCATTTATTAATTGAATATATGCAGGTTATTGTGCTGTTGAAACTTGGAATCAAGCGTATGTTTAATGAATTCTTGTAATTTGTTTATCCATATGTATTAAGAGTTTTTTCACTAAAATTGACAAAGGGGGAGATTGTTAGAGCATAGATCGGTTGAACCCACCAAGCATTGGTATATCAAGTTTGGTTGTCATATTTTAGTGAATCATAACTCATCTAAGAGTCGCTTGATTATGTACTAGAGACAACTTCGTATAGGTTAGACTAGAAAGTATAGGATTATGAGACATACAAGTATTACTCGAAGACCTGAAGAATGTGAAGAAGTAACAAGCTACAACGACGACATCATCCTTCCTCTTGAGGTTAGTAATATTGACTTGAACTGTTTTATTCCTAACGTATCTTTCAAGTCATGCTATATTGAAAACATAACTGCGAAGCTGTGAATGATTATTCTCTAGTAGTGAGACATGATCACATGATCATAGTGTTAAGGAATTAGAATACGAAGTATAACGCTTATCTTTTGAACTTCGTATATATGACATCGACATAATCGTATGAATGCTATTGTGATTATGTGTAAGGGTAAAGGTGAAGATTTCATCCAAGGAAACAATGTTTACATTTGTTTAAATGAAGTACATTCATGAACTTGTTTTATGAATCGAAAGGGAAATCGCTAGGCTTATTGGTATAGTTATTCATTGCATATCTTTGGATTACCAATATGTGTGAGTTAGTAGAACCGATCATAACTTGTTATGTATCTTAGTATAACTAATCACAGTGCCTGACTTATGATTTGGTATGACTGGTTTTATTAATTAGTGTAACCGATCCTAAGTAATCACCTAAGATGGTATGATCGAGATTTGTAATTGGTGTGACCAATCCTAGTAATTGGTGTGACCGATCACAAAAGAATTGTGTAATCGATCCTTGTCATTGGTGTAACCGGTACTAGTAATTGGTGTAACCGATCCTGGTAATTGGTGTAACCGATCACAAGCAATACCATGAGTATATGGTAACCGGTCCTGGTAATTGACGTAACCGATCCTGGTAACTGATTTAACCGGTCCTGGTAACTTGTGTGTTCGATCACAAGTAATCCATATTGAGGTAGAACCGATCCTTGTGATTGGTAGAACCGATTGAACCCATGATTGTGATTTGATACTTGATCAATCACATAGTTATCTTAGAATACAGATTAACCAAATCTAAACTTGTTTGGAAGTGTGGTATAATCGATTCCAATATTGAAAACATGAAAGAGGATTTACAAAGCAAAGATGTCAACATACTTTGAACATGAACAGTAACTCTTATTTTTTATTGTTCAAAGATATTCCTTAATTACTCAAGGAGATCCCGGTCCGAAATAAATTAAGAATCTTTTAATTAAGGTTGTTAGTTTTATATGCTTTAATTACCAGCAATTAAATGCATATCTCTGGAGAATAAAAATTAGTAATGTGCATTTACTAATTAGAGATTTTCTATTGAGTGATTTCGGAAAATTTTGGACAAAACATTTCCAGGAATTATGAAAACCCATATATCTTGAGAATATTCGGTTTTGGAAATTCCTTGGTGTCCAAACATCCTTGGTCAATAAATACCTAAGTTTGCATTTCTAGCAAACTATCCTAAGAGCCAGGCAAACTTCATCTTCTTGTTGTTTCTGGTGGAGCCGTCTATCCGAAGAGGAGAGTACCCTAATTAGTCGAAATCTCTTACGACCGCTCGTATAAAGACTTCTGTGGGATAAAGAAGCTCAACGAGTACCGTTGGTGGGAAACTAGATAATTGCAGTTTATTAGTTTTCGATTGATTTGATTGACTAACGGTTGTTGAACTTTGATTGCACCTAGTTTGTTTATTCTTGAGAATCTTCTCTTCTGATATAAGATTCACTCAAACTAGATCGAAGAGTCGAAAATATCTTTAGAACTGTTTGTAGATCTAAAGACATCTTGTGATAATCCATTGTTAACAAACTCCGTTCTGTGCGTGATTGTTCACAAGAGATTCAAGTGGTGTTGTGCAGGTTTAATTGAAGATTAAAGAAGATTTGAAGACGAAGAAGATTTCTGACTGGTTTCTCATATCTTTGTGTAGCACAAACCTTGATCGGCTGGGATCCAACTAGAATAGGATTTATTCGATTGATTAGTTGCGTGAGATCGGCATCGCTTTATAGTTTCTTGCTGATTTTATATTGATTGATTGCAAATCTTAACTCTGCTACTTCGGTAGTTGTTGGATAGATTGATCTAACCAGGCAAAGGAGTTTATTAGTTTAAAAGAATAGCCTTTGCATATGACTTAAGTTATCTTTATCTGGAAAGAATTAATAAAGTTGTTACCAAATAGATTTATTGTTCCTTTACTGTTTGGAATACGATCCAAAGGAATTGTTCAAGTGCGTGCACTTATTGAATATCAGAAGTGCATGGATACTGAAGAAACTAAGTGAACTAGGTTTGAAAAAGAGGGGGTCTAATAACTGATGTAATTTTAAATAGTGGTAAGAATGGGTTCGTTCAGATTTGTGAAGATTCGAGTTTTTTTTTAAAATTAATAAAAATATACAATAATATTACAATTGGTGCAAGAGGTACTGGGACTAAGGATTTAATTTTTAGAGGTAAAATAACCAAGACACTAGATTCCACTATTACACATGAATAAATGATGATAAAAATTCCAAAACTCTAATTATTTTTAAAATCTCTTTTTCTTAATTCACAAATTATCAAGCATATTCTCAAACATTAATTGTATCCCTTAAGCATAGATTATCTAACCAAAGCATAACCTATCTAATTGAATCACAACTAATTAGGAAAAATTATGCAAATAATTAAAATTCTGCAAAGCAGTAATTTGAGTGAATTATAAATTGCAAAATTAGAGAAAAGTAAAATAATTACCAATTATTCATGCAACAATAGCTTCCTCCATGCCTTGGTTACGCGAGAATTAGCTCATCATTATCATGGAAATATGCTCAAAATTCATCTTTATTAATGCTCAAAAATGGTTCACAAATGATGAAATAGGAGAAAATTGACAAAAATCGGGTTTGTAACACTTCTGTTTGTTACAAACCGAGCTGTTACAGAGAACGATAAAAATGAAGTGTTGTTAACACTGTCGCATTACGACCCTCACCCTATTGTCGCTGTCACTGTTGAAGAACGACGCTTACGTTACGTCTTATGTTCTTCGCGTTCATCATCATCAGCAGCAGTAGAAACTGAGTTCTGCAACTTGTGATTTCTTCTTCTCTGGCTCTCCTCAGCTCCCCAAACTCTCCACACCCCCTCTAAGTATCCCAGGGACTCTATTTATACCAAAAACAGGCGTTGAATCTCCTCCATTAATTCCGAAATATTCACAATATCTTTTATTCATGATACGGGAATAATCAAGATTTTCATTCTCTGTTTAGCTCCTCCACGCGTTTTTAGAAGTCCAATCTCCTTATTTGTATCCATTACGGTCGAACACACTCCAAACTCGTGCATTACAGGCATCGAACTCATTGTAATTCATGTTATCCCGTGAAAATGTGTGTAACTCTGTTTTGCTCCATGCGATGATTACAGCCAATTCTAATCCAAACAGACACCCATAACAGCTTTCTATGGTCATATCACGTCTACCCATTAAGTTTCAGGGATTGAATCTCACTAAATCATGTCCAAAAATCGATCGAAAATTTGACAGAGAAATAAGTTTATTTTCCCGCCAAAAATATTCTTTTGAATTTGAGAAGAACATGTCCTCCCCCTAATCCTGCACGGGTGTCCCTTTAGCACTTGTCTTATGGGGTGCAAATAGTAATTTTTGGGCGTAGAAAGTAATTTTTCCGGGGTTCCTCCGACACATTTTTGGGGTGCTTCCGGTGCATTTCTGGGGTGCCTTTAGTACTCTATCCTGGGGTGTAAAACACCACTTTTCGAGCCAATTTCGCCGCAAGAGCTTATTTCTCTAAAAATACCTACAAAGACATAAAATAACAAAATAAATACAAAATCGAACACTAACAATATATACAATTGAGACATATTAGACACAATAATGCGTCTATCAATAACCACACCCAATATTTCGCTTAGCAATCTGTATGGACAAACTCCAATATAATTCTAAGAGAATCAACTAGACAGTCAGACTCAATCAATGGAAATATATCCAAGAGTTGTATCTTTGTTTCACAATTTAATCAGCAAATCAAACATATAGAAATCCGCGAGCCTGATTATTATGTGAAACAACTTGAATGGTACCAAAGACCAATGTTCAAGTGTCAATCAATATAATCAACAACCAAAGGTTGGATTCTCTAATTGATTGAACTACGTACAACCTGTGATATTTCGATTATATAACAAAATATAATGCGGAAAAGAAATAACACAGACACCATAAATTTTGTTAACTAGGAAACCGCAAATGCAGAAAAACTCCGGGACCTCTTCCATATTTGAACACCACACTGTATTAAGCCGCTACAGACACTAGCCTACTCCAAGTTAATTTCGGACTGGAATGTAGTTGAGCCTGTTAGAGCATTGCTCGGTCGAACTCGCAAGCGTTGGTATCTCAAGCTTGTTGTCAAGTTTAGTTTCCAAAACTATAAGTCTTGATTTCTAGTCTACTTATAGCTAAGTCTCGGACTAGGATAGAAAGTGTAGTTGAGCTCTAGACTCCACGGCGTTCATCATGCAAAGACAAAGAACTACTCAAGGAACTGGTGGATCTTCATCGACAAGAAGGTATGTGGAGACTTGAACTTATCTATCACTCAAAAGTCTATCTACTCTATCTCCTATCTTGAGACAAAAGTCGTATTGTTATGTATACTTCGATTATACACATTTGCTATTTCGAGCCGAGTTTATCTCGCTTATCTATTTTTTACCGAAATATGTGTTGGTAAGCTTTCGCTTTGGCCAAGTTCATCTTTACAAGTGACGAAAGTCATGTTGATTATTTCAATATCTTGAAAATTGCTTTGATGAAGAATAGTATGTGAATAACCTCTATTTAACATCCTCTAAGAATGTTTCAATGATTAAAGTAAAGAGTTCAGAACATGTAACCATCGTTGGATATAAGAATATAATGTGTTCGCGCGTTAATGTATATGTTCAAAATCGGGAACCAAATGTATGCATACTTGTATGTGTACTAAATGGTTGATGGAGACTGAGTAAGTATGCGTACCCGTACGCATACTGGCGGAAGTTCACGTTCGTGAATTTCTGCTGATTTTGGAAATCAAAACAAACTCAATCCGGTTACCTAAGTATGCGTACCCTACGCATACTGGCGGAAAGTTCACGTCCGTGAATTTATGCTGAGTTTGGAAACCAAAATAAACTCAAATCCGGTAACCTAAGTACGCATACTTAAGTGTGTTACTTTCTAAAATTGGTTTGTTCATGAACTAAAACATTTATATATTAAGGAATGCAATTTGCAAACCGTGGCTATAATGTTCATGAATCGATTCGAGTGAATCAAAACCAATTTTGCTTCGATTGTGTCTTATATACTTCTATAAGATCTAAGCAATTGAACAACTCTCGAACTAGTTCATTTGAGTCATTTGGACTAGTTATGGTGAAGATGAATAAGGTTGATATGAAAGTGCTCGTATGGCTAACCATTGGTTAACTACTGTTGAACCAACTAAGTATACACATTTAGGTACGGTTACTAAAACCTAAATGACGTATATTTCATTTGTGTATAAAAAGCTAAGTTCGATCTAACGGTTGAAAAATATTAGCTTGAATCTAATCAGGTTTTCATCTAATGGTGAATATTGAATGCTTTGTTACCAAGGTAACTTAGATTGCAAACCCTGATTTGGAGACTATATAAAGGAGAACTCTAGCAACTGGGAAACCTAATCCCCACACCTCATGTGTAATACTAGGTGTATAAGCTAGAGTCGATTCTCCTTTAACCTTAGGTTTTTACCGAGACCCTGTAGGTTAACAACTTAAAGATTTCATTGGGATTGTGAAGCCAGACCCAACTATTTTCTATGTAGTTGCGTGATCTGATCTTGCTGTTTCTATCATGATTGAGTGCAATTGTAAGATTGGCTTATGAGGTGATTGATAATTATAGGATGTTCTTCAGGAATATAAGTCCGGGTTATCAATTTGTTCCTGTTCACCTTGATTTATCAAAAGAAGGAATAAAACTTGTAGGTATTTCTGTAGGAGACAGATTTATCTATTCTTGTAGACTTTTCTGTGTGATACAGATTTGTTTATTAAATTCTTCGACTTTGGGTCATAGCAACTCTTAGTTGTGGGTGAGATCAGCTAAGGGAATCAAGTGCGTAGTATCCTGCTGGGATCAGAGACATAAGGTTAAAGGAGAATCGACTCTAGTCGCAACTAGTATCACACAAGAGGTATGGGGATTAAGTTTCCCAGTTGCTAGAGTTCTCCTTTATATAGTCTTCAAATGAGGGTTTGCAATCAATGTTACCTTGGTAACAAAGCATTCAATATTCACCGTTAGAATAAAACCTGATTAGACTCAAGCTAATATCTTTCAACCGTTGGATCGAACTTAGCTTGTTACACACAAATGAAATGTACCTTCATTTAGATATGAGTAACCATACCTAAACGTGTACAAATTGTTGGCTCAACAATAGTTAACCGAAGTTAGCCATATGAAAGCTTTCATATCAACCTTATTCATCTTAACCATAACTAGTTCAAATGACTCAAATGAAACTAGTTCTAGAGTTGTTCAATTGTTTATATTCTCATAGAAGTATACAAGACACAATTGAAGCAAAATCGATTTTGATTCACTCGAATCAAGTCATGAACATTATAGCCATGGTTTGCAAAAGATTGCATTCCTTATTATATAAATGTATTAGTTCATGAACAAACCAATTTTAGAACATCATCCACTTAGGTATGCGTACCTAATTAGCCGGACCAAGTTTGGGTTTCACCAGTACGCGAACTGGTACGCATACCATCTAAACTCAGCATAAATTCCCGGACCTGGACCTTACGCCAGTACACGTACTGGTTTGCATACTAGGTTCTCAGACTTTCTCAAACCAACAAGTACGCATACGGGTATGCATACCATGGTTCCCGAACATGGATTACATATATGCAAGTACACATACTATGCTAAAATCTATTTGTTCTAAACTCTCATTTCAACCATTGAAACATTCTTGGAAGACGGGTATAGTTATCTCACACAAACCATTAGCTTCAAAGCAATTTTCAAGTGATCAATACGAAAAATTCCGAGTCTACATCAAATGGCTGTCTCACACAAATCATGTAATATGTTACCAGGCGATTTTCACATGATCATCTTTTGACTTTCGTCAAGAATATAAGATGAACTTGGTTAAAGCGAAAGCTTACCAACACATATTTCGAAAAATATGTAAGCGAGTTAAACTTAGCTCGAAATATTAAATGTGTATAATCGAAGTCTATATAGCTATACGACTTTTGTCTAAAATAGGAGATAGAGTAGATATACTTTTGAGTGATAGATGAGTTCAAGTCTCCATATACCTTTTGTTGATGAAGTTCCATAAGCTCCCCTTAGTATTTCTTCGTCTTCAATCGATGAACGTCGTGAAGTCTAATGCTCAACTACACTTTCTATCCTAATCCGAGACTTAGCTATAAGTATACTAGAAATCAAGACTTATAGTTTTGGCAACTAAACTTGATAACAAGCTTGAGATAGCAATGCTTGCAAGTTCGACCTAGCAGTGCTCTAACAAGGTTTAGTTGCTTGGTCTCAACTATACGAAGTTGGTTTAGATTTTGTATAGCGGCTTAATTCTGAGAGTATTCAATTCTGGACTTGGTCCTGGGGTTTTTATGCATTTGCGGTTTCCTCGTTAACAAAATTTTGCTGTGTCATTTACTTTTCTTTTCCGCAATTATAATTGTTATTATTATAATTTAAAGTAAATCACACAAACGTTAACTCCGTATTACTTGATAGTGATCCTATATATAGAGTTTGGTTAAGTCCGAACCTATTATCAAGTAATCACACTCTGTATTGTCTCGATCTCGTATCCATAGACGATACACAAAGTGTGAATACCGATTTGTCGTATTGTCTCGACTTTTTCCATAGACAATCACTTTCGTTAAGAGGACTCATAGGTGGATATTTTAAAGATTGTGGTGTATTTGGGTACCCTCGTCTTTTCAGATTGGAAATCAGAGAATGAATTCAAAACCCATTCAGCTGAATGCATTTCTTTATTTTTTTAAAAGAAATATATCCCTTTACAATTTGAACGGTTTGACTAACAAAAAGAAATAAAGACGCGTTTGGCATGAAAATTAGGAAAGTTATTTGTTTTGGGAAACTTGATGATGTTAGGAGAAGAAAAATAACGACCGCACAAATTGTGGGATGAAATATCGCTCACCATTTTAATTTTGGAATGAAGAGTCTCTTTCAAAGAAACGGGTGATGAAAAAATCATCACAAACTCATGCATGGTGAGACGTCCAAAATAAATGGGCTCTTGACATGATTATTACTCTCAAAATAGATATTGTTTTTGCTTTCTTTCTTCACGAAAACGTATTTTGTTGGGTGCAAAACATGAAGAGTCTTCGAATATAAAATGAGAAAAACTACCATAAATATCCAAGACACATCTCTTTCATCGAAATATTATGAGAACATCTTCCATTCATATGAATCAAATCAGGAAGCCTTTGAAAATTTGAAGTATTATAGAAGTCAACAGTTGTTCTAAAGGTGAGTAACTTTGTACTTGAGGGATTTGTATTATTCATTAATTTGATAGTACATTTTTATGTGATTTTTTTTGTTCTCAGTGATTTTCTGTTATGATCACAATACAGTTATCTGTAAAAATCTATAGAAATCTCAATCCACTTATCCTGATTAAGATTCCAATCCATTGATATGCGGTAAGACTTTTCATTGGGTTTTGATAATGAATAAAATAGAGTGGCAGACATTATTGATTGATTCATGGATTTATATGTTTAAATATAATCTTGAATTGATTTGATGTATGGTACAACTATTATTTCGTTTCCTATTGCAAATGGGTGCTTCTTTCACGGTAATAGGCGATTTGTGTTTCTTCATTCATGACTGTATTTGGTTGAATTCTCTATCAACGGTTTCTTTTTATGTTTTTTTTTCTTTAATGAATTTTTTACCCGAGTAGGTAACTTTCTCAGACATTTGACGGGTTGTATTTTGTTTATAATCCTTTTGTCACAAGCTGTGTATGGATTTTTGTTTAGGCTATGTTATGGAGTAAGGTTTTGAGAAAAAAAAGTATTACCTATTCATTTTAAAGGATAACGCAAGACTTAACTCTGGTTAAGATAGAAATCAGTTTCATGTATCCCTTTTGTTTTTCTCCACATTGTAATATTTTCCATTTATTTCAGCTAGTTAAAACTCTCTTATTTTCTCCCTATATGTATAATCTATTAAGTTTGATTGGATTGCTTATGTTTTTGCAGGTTCCAAGATATCACGATTTTTTTGTGGAACAGTGTAGTGATCTACACTACAAATTGGCCTCAAGAACAACTCAAATCTTCACACAGAGAGATAAAAATGGAACTAGGGTTTTAAGATTCAATAATTCGATAGCAGCCACAAACAGCAGAGAAGAAATATAAAGATAAGACAGGATTGGCACACGCGCCATCCTCACAGACGCCAACTAATAATTACCAACGGCACTTAACAGTAAATAACTAGAGCAGTAAATGAAATACAGTTATTAAGGCACCCAGAAGCAGGTGGCCCTTAGCTGGGACATGAAAAATGCCCACTCCTTCTAGAGATCCTTGTCCTCAAGCATAAGATTTTCAAACTGTGCTGCCATGAATTGCTTGTCTTCCCAGGTTGCTTCTTCTTCAGTCATGCATTCCCACTGTACTAATACCCGTATTACCTCCTGATGATTCTTATTAATTTTTCTGGAGGCTAAGACTTTTAAGGGTACAACCTTGATGTTTCCAGCTGAATCAGTGGAAGGCAGCTGAGTCTGAGGAACTGCTCCCTTACCAATCTTAGTCTTGAGTTGTGAAACATGAAAAATGGAGTGAATCTTAGAATTAGCTGAAAAGTCCAACTTGTAAGCAACAGCCCCCACTTTAGCCAACACTTGATATGGCCCATAAAACTTAGCAGCAAGCTTTAGATTCCTTCTTAGCTGGACTGAAGTTTGTCTATATGGTTGCAATCTTAGATAAACCCAGTCCCCCACTTCAAAGGATCTTTCAGACCTCTTCTTATCATCTTGTTGTTTGATCCTGTGTTATGCCATTTCCAATGCTTCTTTCAACATCTGGCTCATCAATTGCCTTTGTTGTAAATAATCTTCTACTGCAGCAGAACTCCAGCTTGAGAAGACAAAATTCCAAATTGAGGAGGTGCAAATCCATACATGGCTTGGAACGGTGTAAGCTTTAGACTAGTATGGTAGGAGGTATTATACCACCATTCTGATAATGACAGCCATGTGACCCATTTATTAGGCTTGTAGCTGGTCATACATCTTAGATAAATCTCTAAGCAAGCATTGACCCTCCCTGTCTGTCCATCAGTCTGAGGATGGTAAGCAATACTCATATGTAAGGCAGTTCCCAGCTTTGCAAACAGAGCTTGCCATAAATTACTCATGAACACACTGTCTCTGTCAGATACAATTAACTTTGGTAACCAATGTAACTTAAAGATAGTGTCAATGAATACCTTGGCCACTGAGGATGCAGTGTAGGGATGGCTCAAAGCTAGGAAGTGACTGTATTTGGTGAATCTGTCAACCACTACTAAGATCACTGTTCTCCCTTCAAATTTTGGTAATCCTGTGATGAAATCCATACTAATATGCTCCCATGCTGAGTCTGGTATTGGTAATGGTTGTAATAGCCCTGCTGGTAATGTGTTGAAGCTCTTATGCTGCTGGCAGAGGTCACATTCTTGCACAAACTTCAAAATATGTTGCTTCATCCCACTCCAGTAAAAATATAATTTGGCCCTCTGGTAACTAGCTTGGGAGCCTGAATGTCCTCCAATAGCTGATATGTGCACTGCCTCTAATATCTTATGCCTAAGACCACCATTTCGACCAACATAAATTCTATTTTTGAACCTCAAAATCCCTTGTTGGTAGTTATAATCCTCCACTGCATCATCTTGAATGAGCAATTTGGAGATGATGTCCTTTGCCAGTGGATATTCTGCATAACTTTGTTAGATTTCCTCTAGCCAAGTTGGCTGCACCTGAGTTATAGCATGACAACTGGAGTCTTCATTTAAGACTACTCTGGACAAGGCATCAGCTACCTTATTGTCAGTACCCTTTTTGTATCTTAGTTCATAATTATAACCCAAAAGTTTGGAGAGCCATTTTTGCTGTAGAGTTATATGAATCCTCTGTTCCAAGAAATATTTAATACTTTGATGGTCAGTGTAAATGATAAACTTACTTCCCATTAAGTATGTCCTCCACTTAGTAACTGCCATAACTACTACCATCATTTCTTTTTCATATGTTGAGAGAGCTAAGAATCTAGTCCCCATTCCTTTGCTAAAATATGCAATGGGCCTCTTGTCCTGCATCAGTACAGCTCCAACTCCATTGTCACAAGCATCAGTGGACAACTCAAAGGGTTTTGAGAAGTATGGTAATATGAGAATGGGAGTGGTTGTCACAGCTTCCTTCAATTGCTCAAATGCCAGTTGTGCTGCTTCATTCCAAAGAAAGTTGTTCTTCTTAAGTAGGTCAGTTAAAGGATTACAAATTAGCCCATAATCTTTAACAAACTTCCTGTAGTATCCTGTGAGACCCAAAAATCCCCTTAATTCTTTGATAGTCTTGGGAACATGCCATTTCTTTATACAAGAAATCTTCTCAAGATCTGCAGCTACACCATCCCCACTTATGATGTGCCCTAAGTATTCAATCTGTGGTTATCCAAAGGAGCACTTGCTTAGCTTGGCATACAATGAATGTTCCTTGAGGAGAGACAAGGTGGAAGTAAGATGTTGCTGATGAGTCTCCATGTCAGGGATGTAAATCAAAATGTCATCAAAGAAAACAAAGATGAACTTTTTTAGGAATGGCTTGAACACATCATTCATTAAGGCTTGGAAACTGGCAGGTGCATTAGTGAGTCCAAATGGCATCACTAAGAACTCATAGTGCCCTTGGTGACTTTTAAAAGCAGTTTTGTGAGTATCTGAGATTGCTACCCTGATTTGATGGTACCCTACTCTCAAATCAATCTTATAAAACACACTTGGCCCTTTTAGCTCATCTAGCAACTCATCTATCACTGGAATTGGATACTTATCCTTTATAGTTATATCATTTAGTTTCCTGTACTCTATACAGAATCTCCAACTTTCATCTTTCTTTTTAACTAACAGAATTGGTGATGAGAATGGATTGTGGCTTGGCTTGATAATTCCATCTTTTAACATTTCTTGGACCAACTTCTCTACTATCTCCTTTTGTACATATGGAATTCTGTAAGGTCTTTGGTTGGGAGGAGTTAAAAGAGGTTTAAGAGGAATATGATGGTCATGACTTCTATTTGGAGGTAGAGTGTTAGGGTCTTTGAATACTGACTCAAATGATGTGATAATAGGCTTGAGGGGCTCAGGTATGGAAGTGTCTGAGTCAATAGCTCTGAGTGAGAATAAATGCCCTATGAATACTTGTTTCTTCTTCTCCTTTTTAAGAAGCTTGTTGCATTCTTCCCCTGTCATTAAGGAAACGCTTGGAGAATCTGACATTCAAGTTAACTCTATATCTTCACCCTCCCTATTGAAGGAAATTGAAAGCTTTGAAATATCAAATTTCACAGGGCTAATATTTTTCATCCAGTCTACTCCTAAGACCATATCACACCCACCTAGTGGTAATAATCTCAGATCAAAACCAAACTGATGGCCTTGCATACTTCATGGAAACTTTGAACACTTAGCATTACTAATTAGTTTATTTCCATCAGCAACAGCTACTTGGAATGCAGGAGTAGGTTCAATACAATATCCACTTACTCTAGCTACTTCAGGATCTAAGAAACTGTGGGTACTTCCACTGTCTATCAGTATGGTGAGTGACTTTCTGTTTCTAGACTTGCCTTGAATTTTAATAGTATTATGAGAGATACTACCTGAGAGAGCATGCAATGAAATTTCAACATCTTCTTTAGCTAATTCTTGAATAAGGGGTGAGCTGCCAGGTCCTCTTCAGATTGTGCAATATCTTCTTCATAAGAAGCTAACATAAACAATTGTTGCTTAACACATTTGTGTCCCTTACTGAAAACTTCATCACATTTGTAGCACAAGCCTCTCTCCCTTCTAGACCTCATCTCTACATAAGATAATCTTTTAATTGGGGGTAGCTTTGGACTGGTGATATTGCCTTGTCTTGGTGATGGAGTACTTGACTTTGGAGAAGTCATAATGGTCCTATTATTATTAGGAATGTGCAGTGGAGGTAACCTGCTAGCAGCTTTACTTTTCTTAGCAGTAGTCTCTTCTTGCATTCTGGCTAAATGAATGGCTTGTCTCAACCCAGTTGGGCTAAACATTTGTACAACTATCCTTAATTCCTCCTTCAACCCACTAATCCAACTGGAAGTAAAGTATTCTTCAGTGATATATTTATTTTTGGCAATCATTAATGCCTTCAGCTCTTCAAATATTTCTTGATACTCCAGTACTGTACCAGTTTGGCTCAGCTTGTTGAACTCACCCACAATGTCATCATGACCCAACTCTTGAAATCTTGAGGTGATGTCAAGGATGAACTCCTCCCATATTATTACTTCCTTACCTTTCTGGTAATCTTGAAACCAAACATCAGCTCTATCTTCTCGGTACAGAGAAGCCATATGTACTTTTTGTTCTTCATCCATCGGATGGAGTTGAAAGTATTTCTTACATTTTCTAATCCAAGATCTGGGATTATTGCCTCCAAATCTAGGGAAATCAACCTTTGGCTTATGATGATGTGAAAACTGGTTGGAAAATAGAGTTATTATTACCTCCTGTGTTAGATCTACCATTAGTATTTGATCCCGAGGGTTGAATAACAGATTCCGCCTCTGGTGATGATTCCTTAATAGCTTTATCCACTTCATGAGCTATGATAGCTCCAATACCAGAAATAGTTTTCACTAGTTGAGCTATATCTGAAGAATTTTTTACTTGTACTTCCTCTAGCCTCTTTAGATGCGTAGCTGCTTTTTCCTGAGTTTCTTCCTGATTTTTGATGAAGGCTGTAACCTTCTTGTTAAGATCATCAAACTATTTTTGGTTCACCATCGTAACAGGTCACTCAGATCGAGTGCTTTGATACCAATTGTAGTGATCTACACTACAAACTGGCCTCAAGAACAACTCAAATCGTCACACAGAGAGATAAAAATGGAACTAGGGTTTTAGGATTCAATAATTCGATAGCAGCCACAAACAGCAGAGAAGAAATATAAAGATAAGACAGGATTGACACACGCGCCATCCTCGCAGACGCCAACTAATAATTACCAACGGCACTTAACGGTAAATAACTAGAGCAGTAAATGAAATACAGTTATTAAGGCACCCAGAAGCAGGTGGCCCTTAGCTGGGACATGACAAACAGTCAAAAATGATGAAACTTTTGTTTACCTGTTTCTTTGCATCAAACTATTACAAGAACTTCAAAATGGAGTTAGCTTCTTTTTGATTTATTGGTTTTTCTTTTCTTTTCTTTTTGAAGCATATTAGTTTTGTTGATAGCTTCCTAGGTATTAATGAAAGTGTGTTCTTAATTAAAACGAAATAAGACCAACTTCATTTTTTTCTTTTCTCAATTGATGATACCAAAAATTGATTTCAAATGATTTGAAATTAACATCTATTGTATGGCTTTTACACAGACTAAAAATAAATGAAGATATAAAGTTTTAAATAGTAATCTCCTATCATTTTGAAAAATAAATTATGTGTATTTTCTTCTTCTTTTTTACCTAATTTTTTTTACGTTGGGTAATTTGTACAGGTTAAAAGATAATTAATAGAAAAAAAATAAGAAGATAAAAAAGGTAAAAAAGAAAAGAAAGAGTTTTAGTAAGAAAAAAGAATAAAAAAGAGAAGTGTTAGTGTAAAACTGTGAAAACCAGAAACGAATACTTAGTATCCGTGTAAAATGCAACGGAAACTAAGTTTCCGTAAAGCACAATTTTACCCTTCCCTACTACCCGGATCAGATCTGATCCAGTTTGAGTAGTATGGAAGGGATATCCCTATTTGTGTAAGGATGTGGGAGACCATAGTAGATGATTTTTTTACGTTTTTCCCTACATATGAGAATCCATTCTTCTCGGTTCTTTTGTCTTCTTACTGGCCATTGTTGCGTCTTTTTCTAGGTTTCCCCCTGGTATTAAAGCAAGATATGATTACGGAGTTCTAACTTTTATACTAACATTCAGCTTAGTATCTGTATCGGGTTATAAAATTGATGAGATTTTCAAATTGGTTCTTCATATATTTTTGAATGTCTTGATTGGTTGTCTAATATGTGTGATGATCTCAGTTTTTGTTTTTCCTGTATGGGCCGGTGAAGATTTTTTTTTTTTTTTTTATCTTGTCTCAATCTTGAGAAGCTTGGAAACTTGTTAGAATCAATTGGAAGAGATGATCTGATGGGAGCCACCACATGGAAAAATCAGGTATGATCATCCATGAAAGCATTATTCGAAGATTGGCATGGTTATCACTTCTCAAACCCAATCAGTGGAATTCAATAAGATTATTCAAAAGGAAAGCATGGTAATGAGTATTGAATCAGGGAAAGCATTGAAAGAGTTATCTAATTCAATTAAGATGATGACACATCCAGAATCTGTTTTAATACACCTTAGAAACTCAACAAATGTTGCAGAGAACATTAAATCTTCCATACAGTCATGTACATTGGAGAGCACAAACATTTTTGAGCTGCTGCCGTCACTTCAAGTTACTACTCTACTCAGGGCCGTATCACACTTTCAGGAGGCTCTAGGCGTGCCTTTAAATTTGGGCCTTTTAAGTGCATCAATATATTATAATTTTTTCTAAAAATAAATTTAATAGTCCTACTTATATGAAACTAACAATTAGGGTTTGCACACACAACTTTTGAAGCATATTTTTACCCATATTCTTTTATGTTATTGTAATACATATCACTAATAAAGGATATGTAAGATTTTTTATAAAACAACATTCTAGTTTTACACTCCTATGGATATTTATAGATAATATTAAAAAGAACTGTGATCTTCGCTTCTTGGGATTTAGAGAAAATAAACAACATTTCAAATTGATATTTGTTTTTATATATATTATTTGAAATTATAGAATTTAAAAAAAAAATGTTTACTTAAAAATCCATAATAATATAATATGCGAAAAATATTTAAATGAAAATAAAAAGGATCATATTGTACTAGAAAAATTATATGTAATAAAATTTTACCACAAATTGTGTTTTTAATACGTGGGAAACATTCAGACAATTAAATTAGTAATAATGCGTATAGTAAATACATTAATGAAGATAACTGAAGGCATTATCGAGTACTGTCTTTATCTTCTTCTTTTTTACAATTTTTTTGTAATTATAGTAATAAATTTTCAGCAGTAGCTACTTCTTTATATTATCATCTATGGAATTTATTTAGGTAAATAGTTCATTGAAGATAATTGCAACAATTGATCATCATGAATAGATCTTCTATGTATTGTTTTCTATGGTATTTATATTTTCATTGTGGCCGATCTCATGAAAGTCTTCAAAAGGTATGATTATAACTCTCAAGTTCTTCCTTGAATAACTAAAGACGAGTACTTTTGACGATTGATCCCTATCTCTTATATCTTCTTATGAGATTTGTTAAAATCCGAGAAAATCATTTTTCTAATAAAAAGATCGCCTTTGTTGTTCTATTTTGAGAATGACACCAAATGCAGGTGATGAGTTCTTAATTGAACTAGCGCTTAATTAACATATCTTTGGGGGGAGTATGTTTGTGGAATTTAGGAGAGAAAAGTCCCTCCAATCTCTTTAAGGTTAAAGAAACTAAGTTGTGAAACTTAGTGGAATCATCATTGACGATATGATAGAATTCTTAGTGTCAGTTGTTCTACGAATGGCTTAATTCATGAGGAACCCAATTCTCATCACCTTTGTCAACTTTGTGACAAAAAGGGTGAGAAAAAAATAATAGTTTATTACTAATGACATATGGCTTTTCGGGACATTATCTTAAGGAGGAGTTAATTAATATGTGTGCTCATCGTCCTATCTAGCAAAAATTGACATGTAAATGCTAGCTAAGGGGGAGTACATATCAAAGTAAGAACTATTATCATTATATGTTTGAAAAAGTATATTTTTCTTAAAAGTGACAAACGATACTATTCATTGGGATAATAATTATACGTGAAATGAAAGTCATCCATGCAAATTCTAAAGGGTAAGAATATTAAAGTTGTTATCTATCACTGTTGAATCTTCAATTACTTGTACTCAACGAACACATGGAGAATCAAAGAAGAATAAAATTGAACTTTCAAGAAATCAAGAAAGCATCATGGCATTTGTACTGAAAGTCAAACTTGTAAAAGTTTATATGTATTTCAAAAGTTTTATCACTAAAATTGATAGAAAGGAGATATTGTTAGACAGAATGCTCGGTTAAACCTCCACGCATTGATATGGAAAGTATGTTGCCAAATTTAGATGCCAAAATTATTTATTGATTTATAACCTACTAAAGTTAGCTTCGGTCTAGATTAGATTAGGTGGTAAACTCTTAGGTTCATCCAAGTTACTCATGAAGATTAAAGATTGAAGATTACATGAAAAACTTCATCAAAGGTTAGTTAAAATGATTGATTTTTCTCTCAGACTGTTTTCCCTTCTATATATCTATCATAGAAAAATCAAAGACTTTAGTAAATAATCTATTTGCAAAGATGGTTCTTGTCATAGACTAGATGTTTGACTAAAATTTAGTGGAGTTCCGATATCAAGTTCATGTTTTTCGCTTTTTCAAAACTAACATCGAGTAAATATTCTATCATTAGTTTCGAAAGTATAGGTTCACAAATCTATTTAAGAAAGTTATTTGAAATTTGAAATTTATACATGTTAGACTGCGAACCTAGGTTTTAAGTTCGCAAACCTTGAAGAGAAATAAATTTTCTGCATGAATTTCTCAACTACCACGATCGTAGCAATGTCACAACCTCTGGGAATAACCACTATTTTAGTGGCGATACATGGAGTATGCTTATGGTGGTTAGAACAACGACATACAACAGACGAAAATCATGACTCACAAAACCTAATCAATTTCATCACCAGAAGGATCAAGACGCAATGGTGTTTGTGGCATATGATCAAAATGAGAGACCTACTACAATCCATTCAGCATCATACAATGCACTACATCTATAGAGAGGCCAATTATGTAGCAGATACACTAGCAAATCGGATAATAGACAGAAGTCATCGAGGATTATTCGAAATCACCTTTAGGGTATATATATAAATACGATCTTTTTAAGAAAATATGTGATTGATGACCCCATGGGTGTGAGGGTAACGAGCTCACGCATTATTTCTTTTTAATTATTTAAATTAATATGCTTTAGAAAATAGTGGGACTTTGTTAAAATATGATCTTCTACGAATGGTATTCATCATATCTTAAATGGACTTACCGGGAAGGAGGATATTCAAATTAGTTTAAAGAGAATTGCTCAATGTAATGAATTCTAATGTTCTTATATATAAGTGAACAAAATAAAATAATGACTAAATAAAATTGGAAAGTACTTCGCTCTAGTTACAAAACAAACGGCTTTCAATAACAGCTAAAAGTATGACTATCAACTAAATAATTGTAGACACTGTGCCACAACAATAATTACATGATAAAATAAAAACAAAATAATACAAAAATAAATTTTTTGGGCCTCAACAAATGAGGCTCTAGGCAACAGCCTAGCTGGCCTAGTCCATAAGACGGCTCTGACTCTGCAGATGGAAGTCATTGAGAGCATATAAAGTATTGTTGATTCAGTTCATGAACTTTCTCGCCTAGCGAAGTTTGAAGGTTCAGAGGTGCCAAAAGGCCCGAAACCACAAGTGGAGTGTGTTTGTAGTGATGATCAGGAAGCCAATGTTGTTATTATGGTATGTGCACTATCTGCAGCTCTGGAAAGTGGAGTTTCACAGGACAATTGCCTTTTATGATCAATGTAACTGTTACTCAAACTTACAAAGGTCCACTACTGTATAAAAAGAAGAGAGAAACTTGTATTTAAAAGCCGTCTATTTCTGCAACTGTATATGTAAAGGTAAATGGTAAGCTAACCTGAATTACCATGAGCAATTTTGTGATTCATTTATTCTTTAATTAATAAAAATTTATTCTCTTTTGTGATTTTTCTTAAAGGTATTATTGATCATTTCTTTGTTGCAATTGAACTATTCATCTTGGTGACGAGGTCTCATTGCATACAGCGTGCAAATAGAGCATGCCATCCAGACATTAGAGTTGAGCAATACCCGAGAACTTGAGGATATTTTGGACCAGGTAGGGCCTTGAGATGGAAGTTCAGTTCTGACTTTTAAAATATTCCATATAATATTGTGACGTTTTGTGGTTACACTAGATGGTGTACAAAAATGGTTGTTTATATTTGGATGTTGAACCTATACTTCATTGTTTTGGCAATTGTACGGCTTCATCAACTGGAACAGCTTAGGTCTTTCGAGTTGATGGTTCTGCTATCGGATTTGCTCCCCAACCCAAAGCTAGAAACTTCGGTGTAATCAATCTGGTAAATTCCTTGCCTATACTTGTTCTATTTTTCTTTCAAGTTTCATATCTGTCATGATAAATGTTTTCGAAATGCAAACGAAAACTCTGGATTTCTGTACTGTATGTATTATGGAAAACTAAATGGAATATTGAATCATTTTTTTTCATGTTTGCTATTAATCCTTGGTATGCAGCCTTAGCACATGTGCATTATTCTGGATGATCCCAACTGGACTTGGTGGGGCTTTGAGGCTTTGAGGCCAGTTATGTTAGATGAACTAGTTTTTCTATAATATTTATGATGATCATGCTGAATTGCAGTTTTTTGCTACGGAGTTTTGTCAGGTACAGAGATCCTGTATTGTCATTGTAAAAAGCTCTTACAGTAAAAGTTTTCAAAAAATCTACAGCACAAGAGTTTCGAATGAGCTAGGAGCAGGTCATCCTTAAGCTGCATATTTAGCAGTAAAACTTGTGTTTGTTTTGGCAGTCACAATCATGATTTTGGTATGCCGTACCTGGGTCAATGATTATAGTAATGAGAAAGAGGTGGTGGATTATGTATCCAAAGAAACAAACAAAACAAGAGGAATCAATTTGACTCATTTGATTGAGACTATACATAGACTACTAGAGAGTAAGCAAAAGACCTATAAGCGAAAGGAGCAAGAAAGAATTTTGAACACTGAACTTGAAAGAATCCAACCTGCATTGCGAATTGGATATGGAAAAATGCAAGCTCAAATATTGAAAGAATGGGAGAATGAAGGCTTATTTGGTGATGAGGTCATGAACGACGATACGGATATCTGATATCTTTGAACAAGTACGAAGTTTTAACTTGAAATAGGTTAATTTGAATATTTGAGTTATTAGTTTTTCATTTGAACTGTGTTTCTTTTACCTTTTTGGCTTGGGCTACAGTTGCTTCCATTCTGCAGCGTGATGCAACTCGACTCTAGTTGTTGGTGTCTTTTACTTTGTACTTCAATTCCGTTTGGTTGTGTTTTTTCTTTAGCCTTTTATGTTTCCTTTGTTTTGAAAATTGATTCCTTTTTCAGCGAGTTTGGGTTAGTCATACGTGTTGTTTGTCACTAGTCAATTGAACTTAATATAATAGTACTCAGGCTTAGCAAGGATTTTAAACAGTCTGTATGCTCTGTAATGTACCACAGCAGACTATGGTTATATACCACTGCAGGCTCATATACTTTATGCAGTCTCTACAGACGTTAGTTTTCTTATATGGCAGGCTCAGTTCAGTTAGCTGCTGGTTCAGTTTAGAACTCTACAGATGAGAGCTTCAACTGCAGGCTTAGTTCGGTTCACTGCAAGTTCTTATTTTCTCTGCAGTCTCTGCAGACATCAGTTTTTTCAACTGCAGGCTTATTTTAGCTCCCTGGATTACCTGCAGTTGTGTGTGGCACCATGGATTCTTTGTATTTGGTGCAGTGTATTGTTATTTGCAGGCAGTGTCACTCTTTTGAGTTTGGTTTTTGAGTTTCGGAGTTTTCGGTCTCAGCTTGTTGAGATTCTAAAATTGTAGTGGTGTACTTTGTTTCCCTTTTTTTTCTTCGGGAATAAAAACTCTCTCAATTATTTCATTTATTTTAATTTCCGTTTTACTAATAATGATTTATATGTACAACTATGTGTGAAACCCCAAGAGCTTTCTGTTGTCTAATTACAATAAGGTATCCAATGCGATTATTAGATGTGAAATATATATCAATAAGATTTAAAGAACCAAAGAGGCAGCACAACAGGAACAAAAACAAGATAAAAGCAGGTCAAAAATTCTTTCGGCAGAAATGATATCCGTTTTTATATCTAGCTTTTTAAATTGAATAACCAAAACAGAATTGTAGCGGTGGAGATCACCTTTTGCAGTTACTCCGACCTTAATTTCTCATCGACCCTGATAAGGATTATGGCACGAGATGAAGCTTCATCTCAAGTTTATGTTCCGTGCTAAGAGGAATATTTCCCCAGTGCCAATAACGCACCACCATGGTGCAATACGTGGGTTACACTGGCCTAGGGACAATATCGTGTTATTATGGTGCATTTGCCAGTTGGGTGGCTGCCCTAGAGCAAAGTTGCGCCACCATGGCGCATTACGCAAGCTATATTGGCTCCTGACCAATATAGCACTACAATGGTGCATTATGCCAGAACAGGCTGGCCGAGGCAATGTAGCGTCATCAATGTTAGAGCTTTGCTCGGCCAAACTCATAAGTGTTGCTATCTCAAGCTTGTTGTCAAATTTAGTTGTCAAAACTATATCTTCATTTCTAGTCTACAATTAGTTAAGTCTCGGATTAGCATAGAAGTGTAGTTGTGAAACGGACATCACGATAGTCATCATTGTGCTCTACCGTTGGAAGGCGAAGATCAACCA
Organism: Papaver atlanticum; assembly: GCA_023531105.1. Lineage (NCBI taxonomy): Eukaryota > Viridiplantae > Streptophyta > Magnoliopsida > Ranunculales > Papaveraceae > Papaver > Papaver atlanticum. The sequence continues at coordinate 4,498,790 of JAJJMB010002020.1, forward strand.
AAGCTTTTGGGAAACTTCTTTAACAAAAGGTAAGTGGAGATTGTACCACCTATTTCTCAAGTTATATTCATCTTTCTATCTACGAGACGTTGTCGCGTAACTAATTAGACTATCGTAAGCATATCAAGAATTTCGAGTCAAGTTTATCTTGTAATTAGTTCTCGAAATATTTATGACTAAGCTTAATGAACATTTGTTCATACTTGATGAATTTCAGTTAAGGACAATTTATTGTTTGTAATCTAAATTATGATTCAAGATTATCATTCGAGAATAGCCTGGAACAGTAATATGTCTCATTGATGTTATTTGGGAATGTTTCGAATTGATCTAGAGAGAATTATAGAACTACTGAAAATCTGGATACAAGACAATATGCATACCAGTTTCACAAACTGGGAAAACTGTTATAGGTCCGTAGCCGTAGTACATGTACCCAGTACACGTACTGGCGTAACTATAGTTCGGCAGCGACTTAGTGGTACGCATACCCGGTATCCATACCACAAAAAGTCCGTGAACTCGTGAACCTGGAATGGTACGTATACCTAGTATGCATACCGGAAAAAGACTGTTGGTTCTGTAACCGGTGTGGTATCCATACCCGGTACGCAAACCGAAGAAGTTTTGTATGTTCCGGAACTTATATTTGTCTTAAGGGTATACATACCCGGTACATGTACCATGACAAATATAGTCACGAACAAGGCTGAAGTACATGTACCTGGTACACGTACTTTCCCTGTCGAATACTTTCAGATGCACATAAAATTATTTCTATGAGATAATTAGAATTTGAATAAATCTCTAAGAACACTATATAGACATGAACCATGGTCAACTGAGTTCGGTAGTCTTGTAGGGTTGGCGAACCCGGTTCACGAACCATTGCACCCTGACTCGTGAACAAGCCTAACAATTCACGAACCTTTGTACCAACCGTCCCAGCATATTTTAGCAGATGTTCAAAGACTAATTTTTTTAAATATGTGTAGCATTGCTAGAACTATCACAAACATTTCTAAGACTTCATTGATCACTCAGAAACTTATGTGTGCACATCATGAATAAATTCTTAGGTATTTAAATGAACATCAAATTGCTTTAGTTCTTTGGCATACTCGCCAAGACGAACAATCATTATACATGGTTCCAGATTCGGTTCTTAGTGTATATTCTTCTATTGTATTTTTAAAACCTAAAACTGTTTGCTTGATTTTCAAGTTATCTTAGCTTGAATTCTAAGCAACCCCCGGTCTATGAAAACTATAAATAGAGATGCTCTTTGAACTGGGAAATCCAAGCCCTGACACTCCGTGTTCTAGTTGTTTCTAGAGTTGTCCTCTAAAGACCTAGGTTTCCTCTGGGAAACATAATTAGGTCTATGACTAAAAGACTTCGCTTTAAGGATTCATGAAGCCAGGTCCGACTATCTTTACCTTGATAGTTCGTGTATATTGATCTTGCATTTCTGTTATCGAGGTTTTCATAGTCTCTTTCAGGCAAGATAGATAATAATCGCAAAGTTCTCTTCATCTCAGACTTTGTGATTCCTCAAGATAGATATCTCAAAAATGATCTTAATTGATCTTTTGAAGATTGTTCTTGGGAGGTAGTTAAGAATTTAGGATGCTCTTCGGGAGTCGTAATTTCCAGATTTGAGAGGTTTGCTAGCTTTGTCTATTGCAAACAGATTTTCTCACCTTGATCTTTGATATAAATGGAAATCACATAGGCTTATCTATTAGAGGAAGATTGGTATCAAAATTATTCACTTCGGCTGAAGCAACTCTTAGGATGTAAAGGACGTCATTTAAGGAAATCAATTGCGTAGAGCCTTGCAACGTTCAAGAGATGTAAGGAGCGCGACTTCAAATGAATTGCTTAGAGGGTGTATTCAGTCTTAACTACATTTTTGTCCAAAAATTGATAGTAGGTTCGTTTCTGTAACGGCTTAATACAATTTGGTATTCAACTCTGGACGAGGTCCCCGGATTTTTTTGTAGTTGCGGTTTCCTCGTTAACAAAACTTATGGTATCTTGTGTTTTTTCTTTTTCACATTATATTTTTAATCTTTTTAATTGGGATTTACGCAAGTTGTACGTATTCAATTTTAGTATATACGTCCATCTAATTGTGATAGATTACGAGACTCGTTTCTTGTAGAATTCGTATCTTGAAAGATAGATAACAAGTTTAGTTACTTGGTAGAATTCCGATTGGATTGTTTGGATATGACTAGATTGATCTTTGATATTGATTTTTGAAATAATTTAAGTACTCTTCTTAACAATCAGGTTCACAGACTCTTGTATATATACATATTGATTGAGAAGAGGTTAGAGATATAAACTCTATATACGTATTGTCAAGGATCATTCAGTTGATCTACTTGCAATTGTATTAGGTTTTTTCCATACAGGTTGCCGAACGAAAAAGTTGGTGATGTACTTGGTGCCCCTGCGTTTTCAGAAACGTTGTGAACTAGTGATGCACCACCATGGTGCAACATGAAGGAAAATCCAATAAGGCACATCCCTTTGGCCTATCCGGACTTGGTCTATTTCTTGGCTTTGGCCTTGCAATACGAGTTGGCTTTAGTTGTTTGTCCCTTCGAGGATGATCTATGATCAGTGCTTGATTGCTTCAAGGTATGAAGGAGGGTACGTAGGAAGCCTCATAAGTTGCAGCATTGATGGTCCAGCATTTTGTCGCTCATATCATCTAATTGCGAGGTGATTGCGGCATATTGGCATCTCATGTCATTTGGCTTGGTAATCCGATGCAAGAGATAATTGTTGTCATACATGACGAGAAAAGTTGCAGTTCATTCCTTGGATGCTCATACTTCCTATCAAGTCGTTCGACATCGGCATGCACTAGGCATGGCTAGGTAAGTAAGCTATACCAGTATGCAAGTTAGTGGAGCTTGCATAATCCATTGGCATCTCAAGGAAGACGCAAGGCAAGTAAAACATGATCCTGGCTGATGCACCCATGACACGAGAAAGATTAGTGTATGAATTCAACAATTCCTAAGCTAAGTAAGGAAGGTGGCAATATGCTTGCAATGGCCTATGTACAAGTCCAAGGCATGTTGTATGACTAGACAAAACTCGAAAGCTAATCATGCATACAAGAACGCATCAGTATTAACCTTTATGGATTTATGCCCTTCAAAAAACAAGGGTAAGTTGGAACTGTGTGGAAGCTAAATCCAAGACGCCGCCATGCTTGTTGAGTATGCTTACAAGGGAAAATGGACGTGCAATTTTTTGGCGTTAAGTGAAGTTTTAAAGCCCGGTCACTAGCATTAGAGTGGCGCATCAGGGAGTTATAGCCCGCGCGTCCTCGCGTGTTAGGTGTAAATTCCCGGACCGTCACATCGATGATACAAATACAAAGACATTTTTATTGATTAAATAAACATAACACAACATAACACCAAACTAAAACATAAAGCGACGGTGAATCAATTCCTACACTTAATTAGTCAAGTCCACCGCAAAACAAATATGACATTTCCAGAAGTGCTTTCCGTATGTGTCTTCTTATGTAGAATTGTACAAATGTATATAAGTCATGCAACCAGGCTTTGGACATCCAATAATTCTATGTGCGGAAACCAATAATTCTCTGTGCACAAACCAAGTTTTGGTGATCTTTTTCTCCGAAGTGGTCATAATGTGACTCCTTCAATTTCGCTTTAAGTTTCAAGTTTTTGCATAATTTTTGCACAATGCTACCACCTTTTCTTCATATTATTTAACCTTCATATCATCATCTAGCATATGTGGCTCCTCGGGATAATTAGGATCTTGACATTGCAAATATATGAGCTTTTCCAACTGTGATTCAGTGACCATTCTGATGCGTGAACAACCTTCTTGTGGACACTTAGAATACATTCACGGTCATGATCGTAGTATCTTCCATGTCTTAGGGATTATGCCCAAGCATGATGAATCCTCTGAGTGGACGCGATGTAATGACAAAAAGAAGCAAGATTCAGAAAAATGACCCTATCTGAGACTTAGTTAACTCCTTGATCTTGGTCTTCCCACTGATACCTAGTCGAGAACGAATTTGAATGGATTTTTGAGATTCATATTCCATCCATTGCATCGGATCGTGGTTATCCATGAAACATAATGGATAAACCTCTTTTGCTTCCATACATAATATTTATTTTCCTTTAATTTTAGAATACACGGTTTTGGTTGAGAAGGCTTTCGGTAGGTTGTGTTTAGAAGCTCACTTGTGTAGTTTCTATAAGAAAAATTCTAGGCGTTATTTTCTAGCCGTTGATAATTTTAAAAATATAACCGCTACAAATATTACAGTTATATAGTCGTTAGTTTTATGCAACGACTCTTTTGGGTTCTCTATAGTATGATGTTATTTTTCCGTTTTAAAACCAAGTTAATTAAATGTAAATCTAAATGTATTAATAAACACTGATTAATTAAAAATTGATTTAAATTCTAAAACTATATTCCAATTCATTAATATTACTGCCTCATTTTTTACAAGATATAAACTTAGACACTAAACACTTAAATAAAAACTTAAACAATAATCTCAGACAACCTTCGGTCTCCTGGTTATCTTCATTTGACATGTCTTCCATTCAACGTGCTTTTGAACAATTTTTCCTTGGTTTTTGTAACTCCGGTTGTTAATTTTCAAAACTGGAGCTCTTCTCTGCCTTTTAGCAGAACATTTTCCTGGATTAACTTCTAATCGCACATCACTTCCCGTTTTACTATTTTCAATTCTTTTAAAATTAGCACATATCTTATCAACAACAGCTGTAAGTTTGGCATCACAAAAAAGTGTAACAACTTTTTCAGATATTTCAATTACGGAAATTAAAATACTAGAACAAAAATTAAAATGATTTTTAGAGTAAAAAATCAAGAGAAGATTGGAGTTTAGTGTGAGTATTAGTTTGAAGTGGGGTGTTATTTATAAGGTCAAAATTTAGTTGTTGCGGTAGATAATTGAGAAGGTCGTCTCAAGTTGAGACGACAGTCTCAACCTATCTACGGCCGGCTCCATCTGCCTTGATAAATAATTTGGCCACTGCCCAAAAACTTGGTTTGCCCATCCAGGTATCGTAGCAAATATAGGTTTTTATCGATTCCCACCGGCCTTACTTCCTTCAAAGACCTAAACGTCATACATATATTAGTATTGGCATTTGGCCCTATTGTGGGGCAGGGGTGAGACAAGTATGTCAATAATCTGACCATCTAAATCGCAATCTGCTTGATGCCATTAATACTCTAAAGTCTATCCAGAGATGAGAATGTCATTTTGTTTTTAGAAATTGCAATAATGTTGCTGATAAACTTGCTAAATTCAGTAAAAAATATGGTGTAACTAGGACATGGCTAGACAACCCTCCTAGGGGAGTCAGGTTATTGTCAGATAATTTAGGGGAGTGCTACACCTACCGCATCTCCCTCCCGCAAAATATCCCTATAGGAGATCCGACGGTTTAGGATCACCTTCTCTGCATTGGGATTATTAGTGGGTGAAAATGGGGTCCATGTGTTGTGAGAGGCGGGATTTTCGTTGGGACCGAGAATCGGTAGGGCTAGCATTTCCGGATAATTTAAGCTTTATGCAGTTAATTAAATTTCCATCGTTAGCATCAAAAAAGGAAAAAAATCTGCCGATCTAAAACCCTGTTTATTCCTCGTATTTACCCCTATGAATATTAATAATTTACATTTTATACCATCTAGGCATTGAAGCCCTAACCTAAGCTCAACCGTTCACATCGTTTTACAAGTGTTTCCTCTTCTTCCAATAGTAACCTTTTCACAGTACAACCATCTTCAGTTAAAACCAAAAACCCTGATTCTTTCCTTTCTCTTCTACTTCCTCCTCCAAATTTTTCTTCACTAAAACCCTATCAATTACAGTACAGAACCATCTCTAAAACCCCAATCTTTTAATCAATGGGGAAACCACCTACATCAAAAAAGCAGCAGAAACGTGGTGTAGATTTTAAAGTAATTGAATATATTTTTTCCCCTTTTCCAATTTTTTTTTCTTTCTTTGTATCTCTGAGACTACTCTGGATTAATATTTCTGAATGAATTTTTGTGCAGAAATTCAAACGAAAAATTGGAAGGAAATTACCCCCAGCAAAGAATGCTACCAACACTAACATTCAATCAAAAGGTACTCGATTTTTTCCTTAAATATGCATTTTTTTTTATTGATTTATGTGAGAGAAAATGGTATAGTTGACGGGTTGTTGATTGACTGATATGAAACAGCAATTATTTTACCTGAACAAAGTGTGGCATCAGAGAGACTTGGTTTAGCACTGAGTAAAAAAGGGTTAACTTTGAAAGAGTTGCTTCAGCAAACATCTCATCACAATGCCAAAGTTCGAAAAGGTAATATTATATTATACATTTTAGGTTTTGTATAGAGTAGTGGAATTGGGTTTTTACTGATATGAAGAAATGGTTTTGTTTCGGCAAAAAGATGCGGTTGTGGGTATTGGTGACTTAACGATTAAATATCCAAATGAGTTGAAAGTGCATAGACTTGCTATAATTGAAAAGCTTCGTGAACGTATAAGTGATGAAGATAAAGCGGTCCGTGAAGCGTTATATCTACTTCTGAAGACTGTGATTTTCCCTGGTTCACTAGAGGTAATTCAAAAGACTTGTTCACCTATGTGTAATGTATATGCTTTTTGTGATACTAAAGTATAATCACCTTGTCATTAATAACGTACTTTGTTATACGTTCACTAAATTTGTACTGCTTTTGATTTATTTCAGGATGCGTCCGGACCATTTATTTCCTTGATAATGGCGTATATATTTAACGCAATGACACATCTAGTAATCGATATCCGGTTGATGGCTTTTAAATTCTTTGATCTGGTTGTCCAGCATTATCCATCTTCATTTTTGTCTTCTGCTGAAAAGGTATGTTGAACATAGTCTCAGTACATTCTTGTTATTATTTACTGGGTTCAATAGTCGCTGTGTGGCCATGAAAGTGTCTACTTTAGGTTAAACATGTCAATGTCAGATTGCCATCTTCTTGGGACTTAGTTAGCTAGTTTGTCACGGTGTCCGTGTTCCTTTACTTTAGAAGGAGGCTCAGAAATTCGGATTGGTTGCTCTGGGTTCTTGTAAACCATCAATTGCTTTCCTTTAGGCCACAACCCAGTGAGCTGCTTGTTTTGAAAATAATCAGAAAAGAGGTGTAGGCAGGATGGCTTGTTGATCTAGCACATCACTTAAAGTTGAGAACTTCTTTTGCTAATCCTAATAAAAATGAAGTTGTGCAGCTTCAAAGGAAATTTGTTATCCCCGGGTTTTTTTATTTTAAAGTTTGTGTCTGTCTATGTGCCTCTCACCAAAACCTCTCAATTAGATGTTTAACAATATATTAGTCACAGCAAACATGTAGATATATACTTCCGAGTCACTCTCTTTTAACATAACTTGAAAACATATTGAGCTACCATAATTTTTGTATTCGAGATTGGATTAAGATAAAATCCAACCTCGCCCTGGTAAAGCCTTGGTCACCAACCTTTTCTTTGGTCTGTCATTGTTTGTATGAAATTAATGTTGTTCAACAATGTTTCTCAAATATTTGGAAATAGGCACCACTGATTTTGTATTTGCTGTAACTATCATCATCTAGTTGGTGGGTTGTTGTTGGACTTTGTTTATAAGTTGCTGTTCCGAGTTTTGGGCTTTAATAGGTTCTTCAGAATTATGGGGATATTTTGCGAAAGAATCACATATTTTTAGAGGACAAGGGCAAACTCAAGAATGCTCTTGGTGGATTGGTTCGCTGCTTGTCATTGTTGCCTTTTGTCAATAAAGAAATTGGCTCAGCATCCGACAATGTACGTTATAATACCAGTTTTCCCATTTGTTCTTTATGAATCTTATGTGAATTTCATTTATCTGTTATTGATATATTTTTTTAAAATCTTTTCTGCTAAAGAAGTGTAACAATGCAAGTGGAGCACTGCATGCGTTTGAATCTGAGGCACCTAAGAAGAATACTGGTAAGTGAGTCGGTCATACAAGTATATTTTGCCTACAACTATCACTAATATGTTTGCATGTAAACGGAACTGCTTATGTTGATTTCTATGTTCATATCGTGCCTCACAACCTCTGGGTTTCTTTAGTTATAGGGAATCAAGATATTGAATCTTTCACCTCTCTGTGCAGGATTTTCTTCACTTGTTACGACGTTAGAAGACCTTTTGCAAATCTTGTACAATTGTTTCCAAGAACTTACTTCTTCAGTTCATGTGATGTCGCAAATCGACGTTAAGTCAATTGATTGTATGTCATGTGTACTTAAGTGCATCGATCTTGCCGTTAAATTTTTCATTCTTGGGAACAGTAGCAGTGAAACAGGTTTTGAGGTCCTTGTCCCTTCTATGTCTAAAGGAGCCGAGTTTGTTTTGGGAAAGTTTACAATACAGATGTTATTGAAGAAGTTGTTGCAAATTTTCCCACTTGACCCAATTCATCAGCCTTCACAAAAGGTGTGTCCCTTTTTATCTGGAGAATGACATACACCTTCCCTTTATCTTGAGAATGGTCATTAATTGTTTCTGATCTGCATGAATTATTTATTTATTTTGAAAATTGGATCTTGCTCTTGTAACTGAAAGTGGATGCTCTGTATCGTAATGTGTTTACCCCATCAATAAGCTGATCCATGATCAATCATATATAAAGTCGAGATATCTGCTATTATGTGGATTGCTGGATTAGTAATGTTGTGTGTACTGCACAACCATTAGTGCATGTTTTGGGTCATTGGTGTTATTGCTGCTTAATCTGCGTCTCTTTTGTAGGATGATGAGATATATTATGTGTGGAACGTTGGGATAGCTGAAATCCTTATGCGCATAAGTGAAGCCGTCGATCCGCTTGCTATTTTGGGTGGAAGGTTCCTATTGTTCATAGAAAATGCTTTGTCTGCACAGGTTTGCTGCATTCCATTTTTTCCGTAATCTCTCTTAAACATTATAATTATTTAAAGCTTTAATACCATGTGTTATTTTTTGTTTCGCAAGTCGATTTAGAGGAAGCTTTCTTGTTTTAGCTTGATGGGAGGCATCCCCGGTTTTGATGTTTTGCTCGCCAATTAATTATGTTTGCGGTCTTAGATTTCTATATAATTTAGCTGAACATGGTCTTGTTATCTACTTGAACAACCTTATTAGGATGTTCCTCATTTGAACCCTTAAATGATTTAAGATCCTGCAGTTAATAAGCCTTGGGCAATTCTAACGTTGTAAGCCAGTATTCAAGATTAGCCAGTCCCATGAACTTCAATACGGTATCAGAGCAGGTAAATAATTTGTGATGAGTCTAATATGACCACACCTCCTCTGCTTCACCCGAGTCCAATCCTTGTAACCCAGTTTTCAAGATTAGTTAGGCCCATGGACTTCAATAGTTATTTAGTTTTTATCTATGAATAATTTATGGATGGAAGAGAAATTAATTACTCTTGATTACATACCTGAATAAAGAATAGTATTACAGCAAGAGTAATTATGAAACTTGCATCACTGATTATTTTTTCTCATGAAAGAATTTGAGTCAGAGTAGTGGGACTCGTTTTTATAGGTGTAAGCTCGTTGTATCAAAACTCTAGCTGCAACCATATCCTTTCGAAAGTGATTGCTGAGAAGCATAGATTTTATTGTTTGATTCAGAATCATTTGATAAGCTTGTTGCTTTGATATTTTTATGGCTGGGTTCCTCGTTCATGTTTCATGTGTTCCTTGAATATTGGTGGAAATTAGGATACATTTTACCATAGCATTGCCATAATTATTTTAACTAGCAACTGTTCTCGATTTCCAGATTTGTTGTAGTACGCGCTCTAGTAGATCCATCTGGGAAAATAATTCAGTTTTGCTGCTTCCGTTCATTCCACGACTAGTGTTACGAGTGCAAAGCGATTGGAAATTTCGCCTTCTACAGGTTTGATTGTCTTTCTTCCATTTTCTGGTACTATATTTTCGCCTTTGTTAAGCAATTTCAAACACTCTAATTTTTGGGGTCACTCATCATTTTCCAGATCAAGGATGTGAGTTTGTCTTATTTATAAAGTTTATTCGTCTAACATTGTCGGAACCCTTAAATGATTTCTAGATTCAAGTATCAATGCTGCAGTTATATTTATATGAATGTTCAGTTTGTCCTTCATTTAACGTGAAGTTGCTTATAATGTGGTCCTCTGAGAGAAGTGTTTTTTATACTATTTTGTCTGCAGGCATTTACCAACACATTTAAAGGTTGCAAACCAAATTCTGCACTCAATGTTGCTTGTGTAAATGCGATTGAAGATATGTTACTTCCTGTAAGTGCTTGCTTCCTTTGGTTCTAATGCCATATTTGTGTAGTCATCTTTTTTTTGCTAAATCATATTTTTATTACTGAAAAAATATAACCAAAAACAACATTAGCCAAGACATTCCAAGGCTAAATTTATAACTCTTGTCATATTTTTGTGTAGTCATCTTTAATCATCTGTACGTCACTTTTTTTTTCATGTCCATTTCATGCAATGCCCTAAACCTCCGCACTGTTCTTTTCTTCAAGTCAAACAGGGACATTACACTATTTGCAGATACAAGTGAATCGGAGATATTAGACTTTCAGATTAGTTGGATTCAAGAGCTTCCTCATTTGCTGGTCCAGTTAGGTGATGGACACCCTTCATCTTCTAAGGTGCGCATTCGGATCTGCCCTCAATGCTAATATTGAAAAGGATAGTTTTTGCTTAGTTCCATGATGTTTAATGAAAAGTTATTATCTTTTTATTAACATTATTAAAATGAACATGCTACTTGTAGGTTATTTTGCATCTTCTTCTTCGTCTAGGACAATGTGCTCCAATAAACCCATCCCTTTCTTCGGGGTATGATAACTTACAAAAATCATTAACAGAGTTCTACAGTACTCCTCAAGCTGAAGGTACTAATCAGCACATATTAATTAACATAAGTTGAAAGCATATCATCTTCTGTCATGTTCATTTACGTCCTTACCACAGGAGCTATGCACAATGGTCCTTTTGTAAAGCTTCCTAGAGATTGCCAGGAACTTGCTGTTTCTTCTTTGTATTATTTCTCCAGTTTGGATCCACTTCTGCTTCGGTCATTAGCTTCTTGCTGTCTATGTGAGTACTCAATTGTTTTGAATTTTCTTGAAGTTCCATTTGGATTGTTTTTGGAAATATATTCTCACTTCTTTTCTTTCTATATGGAAGCAGGTAACACTTTGGAACCATTTGTCTTATTTCGGATCATAGAAGTGCTCGACTCTTCCCATAAAGCCGGGCACATCCAGATTGCGGACTATATCAGTTTCTGTGTCACTTTGCTGACACGCTTTACAATTACCCCAGGTAACACCAGCATTACGTTTTATTAATTTCGTAAATGTCTGCTTTCATCAGAAAACAAGATATTGCACAGAAGTGGGAAATTGTTTATCGTTTAAAAATATCAATTCAATTAACTGAGAGATCAGATGTAAAGACCTGCCTCCACTGAGTATGATAACGGATAGGGGTTTGCCATGGAGAAAATGGATGCATGAGCTTACAGATGTCCTTTGATTCTCTTCTTGCATCCATTTTGACAAGTTAATCTGAACTTGGCAGAAAATTCAGAATGTGCCGCAAACAATAAGAAGAACGCTTCCCATTATCGAACAGTTAAGGCTGTGACAGACGTTGTGTGTTCTTGCTTGTCTCACATAGGTGATGATGCTACAATTCTGCAGATGCTACAGAGGATTATGGTCTCTGAGTTGGTGAGGAGTAAACTCTTTTTTCACCTTTTTTTTCTTCTCAATCTGTACGAATCCAAGTCCGATCGATCAGAACAGAGAGCATGTATGTTAGTACTGCTTTTCTCAATATCTGTCCTGTAAAAAAATATTGGATTACTCTCTCACACAGTCACTGTTTGACCTACAGTCTCTAAACCCACCTTTAGACAACAAGCGTGCCATTCTCAGATTACTTGTTTTACTGGATTCCAAGCCAACAATACTCCCTGAGCAGAGTATTTGCAATTTAGCCAACTCTCTGTTGCAATACCTGCTTGATGCTGCTTCCGTAAGTATCCTGTCTTCTTTCAATTTCTCAATTTATTGTTCTCTAAGTTTCCTGATTGCATTTGCCTCTTCACATATTATGTGCACTCTAAAAAGAAAACATTTTTTCTTTTTCTATCATTCTGGTTCACCAGTGATGATATAAACCTTCATTACTTATAAAATTACGCTGTTATCTCCTCTATTCTTCTCTTTTCTTTCAACTACCTTCTGTTCATATTTTGTCAAAGAAAGAATGAATATTTGATTCTCATATGGTAGATGCTTTAAATTTTGCAGTATATTCCAGAAGATGATGATGATGTCGATTACGATGAGTCTAATGACAAAGATCAGATGCGGATATGCCAATATTATTTTGTACCTTGCTTTTTCCTGTTTGATAGGAGTGGCAGACTTTTAAGTCTTGTCTTGAATTTGATGGGATCCTTAATAGCTGGAGCAAAGCCCTTAGATCCTTCACATCAATGCAATGAACCTGCATTTGACCGGGCAAACAGGATAAGTGCAATCACTTCTATCCTTATATTTATGCGTGGGGATATGAAACTCAGGCGTGCCCTGTCTTCATGTAAGGCAGAGATGACATATATTTTGCAGAACTTGCTCTCTCTACAGGTAAGCCCTAAATTGGGTATGATAATACACAGGTCTCTCCAGCATTGTATATTTGCATTTGATGTTTATAACAACGGCAACCTTTTGAATGTTACTGAAAGAGTGGTTATTTGTAAATGCAGGCATCCAATGAACTTAACATGAATCTCGAAGAAAGACACAGATTGCAGCTTTCATATGATCAACTGAAGTCGGCTACAAACAGATAATGGCTCAATGGACCTGCAATTTTTGGATCTAGCCCTGCAGGATGTAAGGGTGTACAGAAATTTAGTTATAGCTGGAGAGGTCGAAGTGCTTGAACTTAGGCTCTTACAAAATTTTGAAGGTGGTCTAGCTTGTAACATTAGAATACATTAGCATGTAAAATGTCAGCCATTTCTCAATTTATCATTATTATTTGTTGTGAACCGAGATTAATCTGGATGGAACAGTGTATGAAAAACAGAAATGCAAGGGAAAAACAACAAAAGTAGACGTGAGAAAAATAATTTTGTTTTTACTGATTATTCTTGTTGCAAGCAAAAGAAGTTCTAATGCTGCTTGAGTTTTAAAACTATTGAAGTTGAATCAACTGACTCCCATCCTAGGTTAGTGCATCTCAAAAAGAAAATTACAGGAAAGATAACCCCTGCACCTTTATCTGGGATCCCTCATGCCCAACTTTCCTTGATGCAACTGTAATGAATGATTCGATGGGGGTGTTCTTACCCCAGAGAAGTTCCCTTTTAATAAAAGTAGCTACAGAGAAGATTGTGGAAAAAGTCATTTGCCTCACTGCGGCCACTAGCTGAAGCCGGTACCTCCTGTCTCAGACTTCCATTTTGCACAACAAGAATCTTGTGCGTTACTGTGTTTCACCTAAAAATATATCAACCAAAAAAGTATATCACCATCATACTCATACATCTTTATGCGGTCATATAGTGTGAAAATTCCAGAAAATTTAGCTACAAATTAGTTGACATAAAGCTGAAGATCAGGTTGTCTTGTGTTGGGTTGCTCCTTCCATCTAGTATGTTTTTTATATGAGCCAGCCAAACTCTTGCTATCATGGAGCTCAGTTCCTCGATGGTGTGTAAGAAAATTTAGCAATCATCAGTCTGTTTGTGGGACGATAAAGAGAGTTTAATGACCCTTTTCTCAGATAACCTTGACCGATTTGAGTCCTCGGTTTTCCGCTTTGTCTCTTGAGTAGAATTTTTACCTCACATCCCAAAGAGTACGCAATTTGAATACCAAGCAAGGTACAAAACACAATCTTCCACCGCCATCGGTTGCCTGAATGGGTTTATTGAATCTGCAATTGAAGTCAGTTAAGAACATTATCTTCCTGTCCGATATTGAATAATGGAATGATAATTTCTATATACACATACAGGAACTGTTAGAGGGCATTTGGTTACAGCGCCAATGCAAGATGTGCAGCTTCTTCGCAGTAATCAGAGAATATAACTGGCACATTCATCTCCTTAATCGACTCCTTAGACTTTCATATTATCTGGTGCTAAGAATTTCGCAAAAAGAAATTCCACATAAAGGGGAGAAACCAATTCCTTATGGTCACTCCAATGCGAAACAAGTGAAACTGAACATAACTGACATCAAATACTATGAAATTAAAAGGTAAAACTTTACTAGTGCAACTGTAATTCCATTAACAGCATAATAGAATGACAAGGAAGGAAAACGCTAAATGATAACCTAAAACCTAACAACTTCATACTTCAATCAAAACAAACTCTTTAACAGATATGTCATGGACACTGGTTATCATACTTATCTCACCTTTTCTCTTTATTGGTTAGTCTTTACCTATAAATGTTTGTTCATCTTCTTCTTCCCTTCTTTGTTTCCACATTTTTGTTTCTTACTTTCCAAATTTTATGCCATGGCTGTGTTAATGGGTTTCAGAATTCTTCTATTTTCATTACTGGTATCTCGATTTCCGTTGGTTTTAGGTGATGATGTCAAAGTTACTGTAAAAGGTGTGACATCCATCGGTACAACAGATGATAACTTTATATGCGCAACTCTTGATTGGTGGCCAGAAGCAAAATGTTACTATGGTCAATGTCCATGGGGAAAAACTGGCATTATGAACCTGGTATATAACTTCCAATTTCTTTAAGCTATTTTCATCTGCTTTTCTTATACATTTCATAATTTTCTGAATGCATGTATTTTAACTTTACAGAATCTGAATAATCCAATTCTTTCCAATGCTATCAAAGGTAAGTTGATTAAAACCCTTGGTTTAGTTTATTATGGCTTCAAAACTAAAAACTTGTACGAAAATCATAACTCTGGAGTTTTTACTGAATTACAGCTTTTAAGGCCTTGAGAATCCGAATCGGAGGTTCGATGCAAGATCAAGTCTTGTACAAAGTAGGAAAAACAGTAAAGACATGCAACAACTTAGAAAATAGCACGACCGGTTTCTTCGGTTTCGCCGATGGATGTCTTACCATGGAAAGATGGGATCAAATCAATGCCCTGATGGCTGAAACAGGGTAATTTCTTATTATTCACTTGTTATCTTCCATCGTTTTTGTCTAAGCAAAGTGAGACAACTGGTATATATTGTTACTAATTTGCAACTGTTGCAGAGCATTAGTAACATTTGGAATAAATGCGCTTTACGGGAGGAAAAAGTTAACTGCATATGGTCTCTATGACGGTCACTGGAACTCAATGAATGCTCGTGATTTCCTTAACTACACAATCTTCAAAGGATACAAGATCGATTCATGGGAATTCGGTAAGGATAATAAACACACTTACATTGTGTATATCAATAACTATAATGTGGTTCATGGTATGAACTTTCATGATCCATATAGGACATGAACTTTGTGGAAGCGGGATTTCTGCACGAGTAGACGCTAGGCAATACGCGGAAGATGTCATTAGGCTCAAGAAACTGCTTAACAAATTGTACCGGCATTTTAAAATACAGCCGAAACTGTTGGGTCCGGCAGGGTTTTACGACGAGAAATGGTTTTCTTCCTTCCTGCAGAAATCAGGACCTAATGTTATAGATGTGGTAACTCACCATATCTACAATCTCGGTTCAGGTAGACGCACTCGTCTTCATATTATTCTTGGAGAGGTTTTGCATAATGCAAATGTACATGTGGATTTTCGGTGTTTCATTTGTGGATTGTTTTCATGTCACAGGTGTGAATCCTAATCTAATTCACTATATCCGAGACCCATTGTTTCTTGATAAGGTGGCACAAACATACAAGGACCTTGAGACAACCCTTCAAAGATTTGGTCCATGGGCATCGGCTTGGGTTGGAGAATCTGGTGGTGCATATAATAGTGGTGGAAAAACAGTCTCTCATACATTTGTTAATGGCTTCTGGTGCGAAATGAAAACCTTTTATCGTCCAATTCCTTTTTTTTTTACTCTCTAGTACATAACTCGTTTTATTGGCTTGATTAATAGGTACTTAGATCAGCTCGGGATGGCCTCGATCTTCAACCATAAAGTATTTTGCAGACAAACTTTAATCGGTGGGAACTACGGTCTTCTCAACACCACAACTATGGTTCCAAATCCAGATTACTATAGGTAAGTCTTTATTGCTGTCTATTGCACATGTAATTCATCAATGCTCATGGTTTTTGTTTTTTTTTTAATCTCTACGTATCAAATTTCTCACTCACCGATCAGTCGTTATTTTCTTAACCAGCGCTCTTCTTTGGCACCGATTAATGGGGAAGAGTGTACTGTCAACGACTCACAATGGCTCTCCATACTTGCGAGCTTATTCTCATTGTTCTAAGATGAAGGTGAAGCTCTAGCTAAAAGAACTAAAGGTTTCATTTCTCTCTTTCTAGCTCTATATTTTAACTTCTAATATGAGTTTAATCTATTGATTTACAGCCAGGTATTACAATACTGTTGATCAATATGTCCAACTGTACTGCATTCAATGTTTCCGTTGAGAGCGACATGAATTTGTACCCATTGACGCAACCCGAAGGTGTAAAACAGAGAGACGAATATCATTTAACAGCCAAAGGTGGTTGTATTCGGAGTGAAGTTATGCTACTAAATGGGTTTCCGTTGGTACTTACAGAGAGATTGGACATTCCTCCGATGAAACCTTTTCTCGTTGATGGTTCCTTGCCGATTCAAGTAGCTCCTGATTCAATTGTCTTTGCTACAATTAGAGATTTCAGAGCACCAGCTTGTGCATGGGCATAAGACATTTCTTAGGGGTACACAGTTTAGTTTTAAGTAGGGAATTTCATCACTATTTTCTATGAAACCAAATTTTCATTGTTGACACAAGTTTTCTGTGAAACCAATTTCTTGGTTGGCTATTTTCAGAAAAAAAATGTATTTTGTCCTGAAGAGAAGAATCGGGATACATTTATTTTTTTAAATGTTGAATTTTTAAGTAAGAGCAGAGGAATACAGACTTCAAAAATATTATACTGATTATATACTACTGCCATACTAGGAAAGTTCTATTCAAAATACAATTTTTCCCACCCAATTCAAATTATTTTTGATATTAAAAACGCAGAATTGAAAAACAAAATCATTTAGTTGGTTAAAACTAAAACACATAATGAAGATCTTGTTACAACGATGGAACTTTTCCAACTCTCAACAGTTTTTCTTACTACTGGTAATGGAGGTTCTATCCAAACCAAGTACATAGGGTGCCTGGAGTCCATAGGTAGAGTCTCCTGGCCACACTTGATTCACAAGCATATTATGGAAAAGGTAGGAAGACAGTCTAGTGAAAGAATGTTACGTGCATTTATTGGTGAAACCAAATTTTATTATATATAACGAATTGTATATTTTACTTGTAGGCTTGTTGCTGATAACTAACTAGTATAACTAGCATATCATAGATGTGTTTTATTTTGTCGAAATTACCCAAAAGTAAATCCCAATATCCTGGGAGTTTTTCTTTTGCCCTGAAGAATGCCAAAGCTGTTCGTAACAAGTGATAGATGTATCGGGGATTGTAGAGGTGCCTTTAAACATTTTTGGTTTCAGTTTATGACAATTGATGCAAATGCAACTCTTAACATTTGTAAGAGATTGCATTTGACATATTGAGCCTTTTGTTATGGACTTTGTTGATCCTACGACATAGTTAATTCTTTTATGGTATGCTCCTCTTAAAAATACCTAGCCTACTATCAAAAATGAGTATATCCTAAGATACGAAACCTCATCATATATAAATTTTAATTTCAACTGTTAATTTCCGACGATTGAAATTAGAAGTGGTAGATGGTGGCCTTATACGTCTTGAAAAGCACTTATTTTTGATAGGAAGCTATATCTTTATAAGAGGAATATGTAATAATAAAATTAGATTCAAATTCATTGTTGTGTGAATTTCATACAAAAAATGACGCCAAAATATCAACCAAAGGGTCATTCTAAACATGTCATTAGATCCTTTTAAGTTTCATTTAGTTGTTGATGTCAGTGTAGTACGGTGATATAACATTTTTGCGATGATACCAAAGACGTGAGTTTGAAATTTACTAACACTGAATTTTTTGTATATAAATAAGTTTCTTTTAACCATTGAAGTCAATGATTAGTGAAGAAAGTTAGAAGGATGATCATGTATTATTTAATAGATCAGATCGATCAAAGTTTTATTTATGCATCATTAGTACCGCCATTTGCCTTGTGTATACACATATAGATTAGGCATTCGTTGCAAGGTGGCGAGCAATGGCTTCATTCATGGTAGTTGCCAACTCCATATACTCATGGGGAGGAGGGACATTTTCATTATCTTTCTCATACTCGACGAACAATTTCACTAAGCAGCTTTGGTCACGTCCTTGTGTAACTATTGGAGTTACAGTGTATGTATACTCTTAACTTTGGATACATATGCAAGAGTTCTCCATCGATGACTCTGACACCAAATTTTCTACTTTCATCGTCCACGACTATAATCTTTTGCTTCAACGTCACCAGTCCTCCATGAGAAGTCCCTACATAACATCCCACAATATATAACAAAATGTTCAAATTTTAATGAGATGATCATAACCTGTTGTATCTATGAAAACTTGGTCGACTAGTACGTAAGGTTGTTCTATGACAACCTCAAATATAATAATGATTTTGTGAGGTGCGTGCGGGTTTCTCTCTCCTGGAGCACAGTGCCTTTTGAAGTATATTTATAAATATCTACAATCAAGAAATTTTGGTCACAATTTAATACTCCCAGTGGTTCGTACTTTTAGTCTGATTTGACAAAGTCATAATACAAGGCCATACAGACATACATACAAGGTTTAGGCGTATTTGGGTGTTTTGCTTGCGAAAGGTGTCATTGCTATTATAAACCCCTACGCATTCACCTCAAAAGGTGCATCAATGATTTAGGATGCATGGATGAGTCTAATTTGGCGCACACTCTTGGAACTGAGATACCATGGTATCTATTTTTTTGTCCATTGGTTCTTCTTTGAGTTAGCGTGGGATAGTCAACTATTACTTCACATAAGCTTACCAATTTGAATTTTTGATGTACTTTTCAATTTGAGTGTGCACAAAATTGAACAAGAATTTTGTCATGTGGACGCGTAACACAAACTGAGCATGGATAAAACAATTTGTTTAAATATTGGAACACAACTAGAAACCTTGTAAATGTTACTTTCAGAAATAGAACTCTTTGAAAAGTCCACGCCATTCATCCTACAACCTTGACGATTGAAAATAAATATAAAAGGTCGTCATGCTCGACGAAGAGATACCATGACGACTGTATGATAAATCGATGAGATTTTCATTTAAAAATGATGAAATATAGGGAAAGAATAAAAGATTGATCATTAGGTTGATGAAGAAGAAGAAGGAGGAGGAAATGAATAAGATTTGGACCTAAAACCAAAAAAGGACTAGTTTTAATTATTATTAAGGGAAGGGTAATTAGGTAATTTTATACATGTTGGACACCCATTAAGATTTTTATCCTGTATGAAATAATTATAGTCATGGAGAAGCTTTGTAATTAGGGAATTTAACATTTGCAACCGAAAATAAAAGAAATTTTTAAATGAATGAAGATAAAAAATAAATAAACATATTTGTTTCCTTTTTAAAGAACGTGCAATTGAGGGATACTAAAACTAATTGGGGTATATGTGCCGGCATGGTTTTTTAATGAAACCGGCATGGTCGATGGACTGTCGGCATTGAAAAACCATGCCGGCACATATCCCCCAATTAGTTTTAGTATCCCCCAATTAATCCTTCTTTTTAAACCTGGCATTTTTAGGGGCCACTCAAAAGGAATTAGGGACCAACAATTTATACCCAGCCAAGGTCACTAGTTAAGGGATACCCTATAGGACATTGAAGTTACCTAAATGCCCTTCAAGTAAAAAGAAAATAAAAACCAAATCAAAAACATTTCAAACCATTTCAACTATTCTTCTTCTGCTCTTCCCCTTTTCTCCCGATTGTGGAGGAATTTTTTTTTCCCTCGTTCTTCAATTCAACTCATCGTCGTCGTGAATCGTAAAATCAAAACATCGTCGATTCTTTTTTTCAACGATGTCTTCAAAAGATAAACCCAAAAGAGCTCGAATGAAAAACGTAGTTCGCGGTGTGGATCCACATATTGGAATTTCAGCAAGAAATAAAGAAATTGTTGCTGAAAATGACAAAGAACGCGAAGAACACGAAGCTGCGGATGTAGTTGGTGGTGGCGAATCTGATAGTCAAACACTCCGGCAACTTCAAATGGCCCCAATTAGGTAAGACTCTATCAATTTTTGGGTTTATTTCGCTTTAATTCGACGAATCTAGAAAAAAAAAATCTAGGGTTTTCGGTTATTTACCCAGATTCGGTAGATATTCATGCTACATTACTTCCGAATGTAGTCGTGTTCTTCGTTTCTGAAGAACATAGTCTATATTCGGTAGATGTATTTATAGTTTAACTTCCAAATATTGTTTATCATATCTTCCTGTGTACAAAATGTATATAATCGGTGGTTTAAAGTTTTTTTTGACTTCCGATTATGTTGACGTAGCCACAGTAATCGGTAGTACACTTACTACCGAATATATTAGACAATTGAAAAATTCTCAAAATTGTGATTTAGGCAAAATCCCATTTTGGGGCCAGGAAATATTCGAAAGCGAATAATGTTCTATACTTCCGATTGTAAAATGTTGAAACTGAAATAGTTTTGGGGCCAGTATATATTCGGTAGAAAATATTTTTAATGACTTCCGATTATATAGGCTGAAAAATTCAGAGTTTCCCGAACTCCAATTGATGAGTATTTGGTAGCAAACAAATTTGCTTATCTCCCGAATGTTATGTATTCGGTAACAAAATGTTTCCTTTTACTTCCGATTGTCTACATTCGGGTTTTGATTGTGTATTTTTGCTTCCGATTGTATAGTTTGTAAACGTTCTTTATTTTGTTGTTTAGGCAAAGTCGAGCTAAGCAAGCCCCAAAAACAGGCGACTTAGGGCCTCGTTGAGAAGGGAGTAAGAAAGTGTAAGCTAGTGCTAGGAGAGAAAGGAGTGCCAAGGGAAATTCAAGTGCTCAACAAGGTGTAGAACCAATTTCTCCACAAGGCAGTCAACAAGGTGTGCAACCAAGTGCTCAACAAGCCACTCAACAAGGTGATGAACCAACTGCTCCACAATGCAGTGAACAAGGTGGTGTAGAACAAAGTGCTCCACAAGTTACATCCCAACAAGAAATTGAACCAATTGATCCAGTGCCAACAATACAAGATGAAGGACAACCAAGTGTTACCCAAGAAGAAGGACAACCAAGTGGTACCAAAAAAGCTAAAAAGTCCAACAAAGGAGGAAAAGGTGGAAAGAAGGATATTGCTAAGAAAGCATCACATCTTGTCCCTGACCACTTAAAGGTGAGGAATATTCCAGCAGGCAAAATCCTTGGGCTACCGGCGGATGGAGGAAAATTGCTATTTGGATACAAAGACTCCTGGGCCAAAGACATATATGAAACCGAGGTAATAATAATCATATCCTTTTTATTAACATATTGTCTATGTGTTCTATCGTAATAGTTGTATTAAGGGTTTTTGTATTTACTTTAAACATTTTTCGTGTGTTTAATAGTATCATCAAGATGCGGTTCGTCTACTCAAACCCACCGCCGCACCAACAAAAATGCTTGAATGGCCTTTATCCGGTGAATGTGAAAGGTTCAAGACTATTATAGCCAACTCGGGGTTAGCTGCTGCTACCGAGAATTCAATGTTGGAACATGATCGTGTGGCTATATCGGCGTTTGTGGAGAGAATGTATCCTGAGACCGACACCTTTCATATGCCGTTTAGGGAGATGACGATTACCTCGGATGATGTTCTGCAGACTCTTAACCTCTCTGACCAAGGAACAGCTGTAAAGTTGAACTACACAAAGCAGTTATCTTGGGAAAAACTTTATGCTCTAACTAAAAAGTGCTTAGGTTGGGATGAAGAGACATCAAGAGAAGAGTTCACGAGGCATGCTCAATACAGAACTAGACAGATCAACACTACATACTATTTTGATGAATAAGTTCCGAGGCACCTTGGAAAAAGAAAAAAAAAAGGAATGTTAACTGATGAGCAAGTGGATCACGCGGCCACCGCATATCTCCTTTGTGTATTGGGATGTGTCATTTTCCCCAACACTTCTGGCAACCGGATCGACGCCAACCTTCTACAACTTTTGGATCCTCTCCATGAAGTCGGTGACTACTCTTGGGGCACGGCATGCCTAGCATTCTTGATGGAAGAGTTGAGAAAGGCGTCGAGGCGAGGAACTAGCCAAGTTGGCGGGAATATGGCTCTATTGCACGGGTTTTTTTTAACTCTATAAGTACATCTATAGTTATTCGGTAGACAATACATATGATGCATATTCTGAACTACAAATGATGCATAATCGGTATGAATTACACATTTTGAACTACCGAATGTAGTTTATTCGGAAACATATTATTTAGTTTTACTTCCGATTATTTAGAATCGGAACTTAATGTTGGGAAATTACTACCGATTATATAGGCCAAAAAAATATAGTTTACTGAACTCCAAATGATGCATATTCGGTAGGATCTACACATTTTTAACTTTCGAATGTAGTTTATTCGGAAACATGTAACTTAGTTTTACTTCTGATTATTTAGAATCGGAACTTAATGTTGGGAAATTACTTCCGATTATATAGGAAAAAAAATTTGAGTTTACTGAACTCCAAATGATGCATATTCGAAAGGAATTACTTATTGTTAACATCCGAATATTCTGTATTCGGTAGTAACCATCTTCCGATTATGTATATTCGGTTTCAATTTTTTTTACTGTTACTTCCGATTGTTTAAAATCCATTTACCAATACTTGGTTTCTTATCTATATAGGCATGGATCTATGACCACTTCCCTATCCTGAAGTTGGCCGGAGAGAACCCGGAGTGGCGCAAAGGTACTCCTAGAGGAACAAAGTATATCTTCGAAGACAAACGTTCTAAGACAAAAGAGCAGCTGTTGATTCGCATGAGGGAGATTTTGGACCAATTGAAGGCCTCGGACATATGCTTTGATCCATACAAGGAAGACAGAGCTAGTGGGCATATAAATGTTCGGTCGGACTTGTCCCTTTATTTTGGACCGTTGTGGCACCCCACAGGATATGTGATGTACAACCCCTCTAGGGTGATGCGACAACACGGGTATATACAACATCAACCAATGGGTCACTTCGGGGATTACTACGAATTGGATTTGGAAAACTGCACTTCTAGAGGTGACAATCTTACGATAGTTCACTCAGGCCCACCTACTGTTCTTGATAACTTGGATAAAAGGACTGAGTTCATTATCAACACTGGTAGACCTGTCACCCGAGGTGATTAAAATTTTCCAGGCTATATGAGTTGGTATAGGAACGTATCCCATCCTTTGGTTATCCGTGAAATTAAATCAAAGACTACTTCGGCGGGGTCGAGTTATAATTGTATCATCAAAGACAAACCAAATGTTTATGATAGACTGGTGCGTATTCTTATAACATTTTTCATTTTATATTAAATGGATATAAATCTTAGGTAATAACCATTTGATGTTATGTCATTATGTATAAAAACAGGTGAATAGGTTCAAGTGTGTTTCCAAAATGTTAACTGCATGCATGAGGAGCGGAGATCCCGTGCCAGTTCAGAGGATAAAAGAGGCTAGAGACTTAGTTGATAATATGGATAATGAAGATTATGCAGCTTAGTTTGGGGAGAAAGGCACGAAGAAGAATCCGCCTAAGATGGAAGTATCAAAGACGGGTAAA
Source organism: Papaver atlanticum (assembly GCA_023531105.1). Taxonomy (NCBI): domain Eukaryota; kingdom Viridiplantae; phylum Streptophyta; class Magnoliopsida; order Ranunculales; family Papaveraceae; genus Papaver; species Papaver atlanticum. The sequence continues at coordinate 4,522,894 of JAJJMB010002020.1, forward strand.
AGAACTCGAGCTTCATCGAGCGCTGAAGGTGCTCCAACTGAAGGTGCTCAAACTCGTGGTCGTGCAGGACTTGGAGGTAGTCACGGTCGTAAAGTCAAGAAGACCAAATAAATGACAATGATTTGTGTTGTGTTGTATTATGTCATTTTATAGTATTTATAGTTTGTGTTGGATTATGTAGTTTTTAAGGTTTGGATTGGATTTTAAGTTCTTAAATCACGTTATGGTTTGTGAATGGTTAGTTTTATGGAGTATGAATGGTGTATGAATTTAACAATGATTAGCAAGTTGCTCAAATATAACATCATGAAACCGTTGAATTTTGATGTACAATCGGCAGATACTTTAATATATAAATCTTCCGAATGTAACAATCGGAAGTCATGTTAACGTATATATCTATCGATTATTACAAGGATTTTTGAGCCACTCTATATTCGGAGGTTTGGTTAACTAGTTTGTCTTCCGATTATTACAAGGTTTAAATAGTTAAGCATTTTGAAATTACAAGCCTTACGGTCGTTCCAAAATGCCAAAACCTAAGGATTTTGGGAGGATTAGAATTTTGAGACACTTTATATTCGGAGGTTTGGTTGACATGTTTGACTTCCGATTATTACAAGGATTTTTGAGCCACTCTATATTCGGAGGTTTGGTTAACTAGTTTGTCTTCCGATTATTACAAGGTTTAAAATTTGAAATTTTCAGTTTTTTCTCAAAACTGAATTTTTAGCCACTCTATATTCGGACGCAATTAAATTACAATGACTACCAAATATAGTAGTTAAGCATTTCAAAATTCCAAGCCTTATGGTCATTCCAAAATGCCAAAACCTAAGGATTTTTGGAGGATTGGAATTTTGAGCCACTTTATATTCGGAGATTTGGTTGACATGTTTGACTTCCGATTATTACAAGGGCTACAAATTTGAAATTTTCAGTTATTTCTCAAAACTGAATTTTTAGCCACTCTATATTCGGACGCAATTAAATTACAATGACTACCGAATATAGTAGTTAAGCATTTCGAAATTCCAAGCCTTATGGTATTTCCAAAATGCCAAAACCTAAGGATTTTGGGAGGATTGGAATTTTGAGCCACTTTATATTCGGAGGTTTGGTTGACATGTTTGACTTCCGATTATGTTTGACTATTCGGAGGTTTGGTTGACATATATAGAAATCCTTGTCCTTCATTAGTTGTACCGCCATCTTATTTCTTAAATATTGGCATTGGGTGACATCTTCGATAACCGCCTCTCCAAAGTAACCCATTTGTTCCGTAGCGACGTGAAATCCACAATTGCCATCCCAATCAACCTCGTCAGTGGACAAAACAAATGGAACAATGAGTGGAGGGAGTTGTTCCAAATAATCTTTGTATATTGTATACGTGGTTCGATTTGGTCTTCCATGAAGATCCCTAGGGAAACGAATAGTACCTTTCTTCTCTTTTATAGTCACAATTTCCATTGGTTGGGTTTGTTGCGAGGCACCCATTTGCTCAACAACTTCTTCGACCACCTCGTCTTGACTTACTTGAGAAGGCTCCATAGAGACGGAGACCTTTGGTCTCACTTGTCGTGCGGTTGGTCCACTTTGATCCTTTCTTGGACGACCTCTTTTCTTAGGTTCCGACTCATCTTGAAATTTGGCTTCCGAACGCTCGTGCCTACACAAATTCTTTTATTAGACTAATACTCCTTCAACTCTTTTCTTTGGATGGTCCTCGACAATTCGGTGTTTGGCCTACCGGCCCCCTTTTGCTTAATAGGTTCATCAACCTCCTGTAAACAAGGGTGAAGGGCTTCCTCCAAATTGTGCATGAATATTTTCTTTTTGGTGCCATTTGATGTAGCGTAACGCTCGGCTATTCGTGCACACAATTCCGACTCAAAGAAAGACGGCCCATCAACTACCGGGGTTCTTTGAGTAAAATTTAATTGCTTCCAAAATGGATGAATATCATTGATGTCAATCACTTCAACATACCTACCCAACTTATGACGACACGGGAGTCCAATACCTACCATATCCTTGCAAACACAAATTGTATTCTCGTCATCGTAAGCTTTATAAAACTTCAATTGTTCAATCATGTGATTTATTGCCCATCTTGAAACTTTATGAACAATGCCCCTTAGAAGCAATCTTTCCTTATCATGTTCCATTGGGAATTGGTGTACACTAAATTGCATACATTTCCTAATCTTTACGAGATCACGATTGGTGTATTCATGGATTGCTTCTTGGATCGACACAACTCCATTTTGACTACCAAGTAGTATTTTCTTTAATTGGCCATGAGACCCCTCCGCAAATCTTTTGGCCTCGTTCTTGAAGTTACGATATTCATATGTCCATGCAAACACAAACCTCTCCTTAAGCGGTAACCATTTTGTTTTACAATACTCAATGGGTTTTGGGTACTTCGTGCCATATTCATCCTCAAATTTCTTCAAGTTAGCTTCGTAAATTTCCTCGGTCATTGATCAAACGATCTTGTCCCATGCTTGCATGAACATTCTCCAAATCATTCCATACTCCTTCCATTTTTCATCAAATAACCGTTTCTCTTCCTCTCGTTCTTCCACGGTTAATTTACTAATGCGCTCATCCTCTTCCTTCGACCTCTTGGTACCCTTCCTTGGTTTTTTAGCTTGGAAATGATGATGGCAATTGGATTTGAGGTTGCATTGAATGTGCCACGTACATTGCAAGTTTCGGGCTTCCGGAAATACTACCGCTATTGCATGCATTAGAGCTTGATCGTTATCCGTTAAAATAACCCTTGGAAAATTATCACCATTATAAATGGACCTCAACGTCTCCAACATCCAAATGAAACTCACGTTGTTCTCATGATCCATTAAACCCCATGCAATCGTAAACGTGTTTTTGTCCGAAGTGTGGCAAGCAATGTTCAACAACGACATGTTATATTTGTTTGTCTTATAAGTGGCATCTATCAACAAAATTTGATGAAAGCATTGAGCCAATTGGATCATTTCGGGATGTGCCAAGATAATACGAACCACTTTACCATCCTTTTCTTCCTTTCTCAACGTGTAGTTGTGTAACTCCGTTAACCACTCCGATTGTTGCATGACCGTTCTACCATCCCATTCCGTCCTTTTGATCGTAGCTAGGGCTGACTTAATTGTAGACAAAGAAGACAAGTTGTTGGGGTCGTCCGCCTTTATTTTACTTAAGATCGCACTCGCTTTTTGGATCCTCATAGACTTCACCGTCTCCATTTCTTTTGGTTTTTGCTTGGAAACCATTACATGTCCAATTAGAGTATCCAGATCATCGTGGTTGTGACAACCATTATCAACTTTAAACAATTTCCACTCTTTACCTTCCCTACCTTCGGGCTTATAGAAGATAATCTTAAACGGGCATCTTATTTTCTTGTATTGCTTCGGTATTTCCTCCGCATCTTCCTTACGTACTTACTATTCTTTCCCTCGTGACTCTTTCGCTCCCCACCTCGCTCACAAATCATTTCAAATCGAGTTTCACCCACATGATTGTTTTGAACTACAACGCACATGTTCTCTTTTGCCTTGTTCATAAGCCATTCCTTTGCCTCCTCCTTACTTCCAAATGACTAAACACGAATATAACAAAACAAATATCATAAGTATAAGCATGTAACATACATATTTGAAAATAATAATAATAGTAATGAGTATACCAAATCGTTTGCATAGTGTAGGGAAGTATCGGGCCTCAAATAGAAATCATCAATAACCGCTACAACGGCCTGCAAAATGAAGCAACATGTTTTACTATAACAATCGGAAGACATGCAGTAAGTTATCCAACCGATTGTTATATAATCGGTAGAATATTGTGACCCCAAACTACCGATTTTAATAGAAAGATTTAGATAGTCTCCTGATTACAAAAAAATAACTAATCAGAAGATATATATCTGGTAATACTTTCGAATATAAACAATCGGGAGATAAAATAATTAATATTCCTCCGATTTTCACACAAGAAGAATTACAATTTTTACAAGTTTGCGAAAATTTTATTTTGGGGTCAATATATTCGGTAGTAAGATAAATTTAGAATACTACCGAATGTAAAAGATAAGAATACTGAGTTTTATAATTTTGAGGATTTCGTTTTTGGGGCCATTCGGTAGTAAATATACTCTACATAATTACCGAATGTAGATATTTTGGAAAATCAATTTGGGGGTTTTCGAATATTCGGTAGTAATCGACTTTCTTGAAACTACTGAGTGTAGATATTTGGTACTCAGTAGATTATATTCGGTAGATATGTGGATACATTAACTACCGATTCTGGGTACAGTAAAACATCTATAAAATAATAGGCTTTGGACCACCCAAATCCTATTATTTTAAAGAGATATTACTTAATCGATAAAATAATAATTTATTATTTTATAATATAATAATAATATATTAATTTAAAGAATAATTCTTAATTTAAAAAAATTCTTTGGAAAAAATGAGAATTTCCATATTAAAAAAATAAAAACAAAGCATCATAGGATAAATACTGCAATAGATTTTTAAAAGTGGAAAAATATAGAGAAAGATAAAAAAACATTAACGGAAATATTTTTCGAACGGCATGCATTTGTTTTTAAAGTGTATGAAAATTATTTTTTATTTTCTAATGAAATTATTATTTTATATAATATCTGGGACCTATTAATGTTTAAGGGGAACTTTTGAAATGTATTATATTATAATTTATCGAATTTATTATTTTAGCACTAAGGGTCCGAGTCGAGACTGGAAAATTTTATTATTTTAGCGAGACTATTATATTATCGAGTATTATTTTAAAAAAGTTTTACTATAGTTCATGGCATTCAATGCATGCATTAATCGAGTTTTCTTGTTTACAAACGCATTCAAAGTGGGTATTTGAGTTTCTTAACACAATACCTGTATGTTTGATGCATCATTAGCTTCGATCTCGGGTGATTCTCCATTTTCTTCCATGAAAGCGTCGTCTAGGGTTTCCTCTCCACAAAAGTTTGGATCATTCAACATATACCCCAAATCGTCTTCTATAAACGGTCGGGAAGCTTCAATTTATGTTCTTCACGATGATTCTTACCTTCTTCTTCATATCCATCCATTTTTGTTGATTATTTATTAAAAAAATGGTTTTTCCCTTTTTTCCTTCTTCTTCTTCTCTATAACTGATAGACGCATTTATGTGTCTATTTTCATCTCTTTTATGTATAGTGTTAGTACCCATTTTTGTACTAATTTTGGTATTTTATCCCTTGTAGGTGTATTTTGGAGGAATAGGCTTTTGCGGGAAAATTGGCTCGAAAAGTTGATAAAGGCTCCTGGGAGGACATTTGTTATTCGGACTCTCATTTTGGATAAGGGGTAACCCATTTCCAAGCAGCTGCTAAGTACAGACCGGGACTGGATAGGGGGAGGTCACATTTCTTCACGTTTTCAAAAACAGAATTTTGGCGGGAATTCGTTTTTTTTCACAGACGATTTTTGGATGGATTTTTGATCGATTTTTAGGGAGATTAAAGGGCTGAATTTGATTGGGTTTGTTCCTATGGACCTAACAGGCGAGGTAAGGGTGTTGGAATGGATCCAAAGTGGCTAGAACTCGAATTGGGAGCGAAAAATGGTTAAAATATCACGTTCTATTTTTGGGAAGTTTCTTGGTTTATTTTTGGAAATTTACGTGAAGAAGTGGAAGGAAACTCTTCTTAAAGACTTGTTTCTATCAAGGGAGGAGTTTGGACAGCTTTGATTGATCGAATGCACGTGAAACAGAAAAAAAAAAAAAAAGGAAATAATGTAACGTGCTGTGGAGGAAAAAAATCAAGTTTATTCTCGAATTTTCTTTGCTCTACTATGTATAAAAGGGTTGGTTAGGGTCCTAGGAAGGAAAGGAAGAAGTTAGGGGAAGTTTAGAGCCTTAGAGAAGCTAGAAAAACCATTTTGGAAGAAATCACGTTCTGCTGGTGCAAGCCGTGGCCGGAGAAGAAGAAGAACATAAACAGCAGAAAAAGAAAGTCGCAGATTCTGTGACCGTAACTTTCAAACTTTAAACCTTTTGTAACAATTTTTGCAACAGTTATCTTCTGGTCGCAACAGTTTCTCTATAGAAATAGGTTTCGTAACAATTATATTCGTTACAGAACCCGCTGTTTAGAACTTTTCACTCTTTTAATCAACTTTTGAACACCAAAGATGTATTTTGAGCAAGAGATTAATATGAGGAGCTAAACCCCTTAGCCGAGGCGACGGAGGAAGCCATTGTTCCATGAAAAGTGGTATAATTCTATTTTTATTATTTATTGCAATTATTTTACATGATTTTTTTGCATAAAACTTAAAAGAAAAATTGATTTTTATTGAGTAGTTGTGAAGTGTTTTGATGGGACATGCTTGGTTTTAATATTTTTGATGTTTCACGCTTCGTGCTTACAATTATTACTTCAAGAACCATATTAGAGGCAAATATTAGAGTCAATTTAAAGAAAAATATTGCATGAATATTGATTAGAATTTATCAAATAATTGGTCAATGGTGGAATCCAAAGTCTCGGTGTCTTTTTTATAATTTGATACAATTTTATTTTAGTTATTTTGAGTCTAAAAGAATCCTTCACAAGTTCGAGCAACGAACCTTTCACCACTATTTTTACTACAATTAAAACTCACATCAATAACTCAAAAATGACAACAAATGAAAAAAATGAAACAAATTTCTTCAAAATACTACAGCGACTACAATCGGACGGAAGTTTGTTTTTGTAGCTACCGAATGCAATCGGTAGATAAATATCTTATATTATCTACCGATTATGTAAGGGCAATTTTTCCATTACGCATTACGCGAGATAAGGGATGACTTCAATTTACGTTTGGGTGACCCTATTTTGTTTTATTGTTGGCCCCTAATTCCTTTTGAGTGGCCCCTAAAAATGCGAGGTTTTTCAAGCCTATTCTTATGCACATGCTAAAAAAAACCCTGTTTGGCATACCAGGTGGCATGGTAAAAGAGTTGCGCCACTATGGGAAAACCCCGGAACGATAGAGTTTCTATCGACGGTTATTATCCAGAATGCTGGCGATACTATGAGTATCGATGGCGTCCTACATCCCATCGCGCAATATAAATAGTATCGCTGGCGTTATTAAGATTATCGACCAGTAGTTATTTTGCGACAACTATTTCCCCCTGCTGGTTCTTATATATACGCCCTTGTACTTCTCCAAGTTACTCACATCTACTTCTACATATATACGCTCTGGTTCTTATATATAAGCCCCGGTTCCTATTTGATTTTAAAATAAATTTATAGTTAAATTAAAGCAAGGATATATTTGAAAGTTTATTTACAAACAATACGACTATAAAAAAAAAGGTATGACACTGTTCTATAATAGTATAGAGGATAGAAATAATGAACAACCGGAATAACTTTTTTGGTGCTCACCCATAGCCAACTTCACGAGCCATGTAGTGCCGACACTATTTCCATCTCCAGCAAGAATCTGGAAACTCTTGAAGAAGCGAGGACAAATCAGCGGGAGTTTGGTCATATCATTCTTAAGAAAATTATAGTACTGGTTTGCCGAACAGTTTTTCAACTCGTCTTGACCATGTAGCCTGTGAATTGGAGCCATTATAGTATGCAATAGTACTGTACGATAGGAAATTAACAATAACTAGCACTAGCTTACAAGTGTGTGATATTATTGGAGGGCATTATATAGACAAATTTATTCAAATCGAATATGATTTGTTACATGCAAGTTCCAGCCAGGTTATCTTCAAGACACACTTTAGTAAAAGAATGTTCGATTCCCACCATGGAAAATGCTCTCTCCATGATTTGGATCTCTACTTCTTATATTTGCCTCCCATTTCTTAGCCAATTAGGGGAGAGTCTCTGCCTTTTGATTTACAGTACTGCTCTGATGTTACGGTCTTTAGTTAATATACCCTCGTACAGCAGCACGGCAAAAATAATTGAGGACAAATTGGTCTATTTCTACTGGTAAAGATCCCAAGGAGAAAATTGGGGTTAATATAAAATGCATGTGTGTTCAGTGTTCACTATTTGAGGTTACTTTAAATAATCGGAGCTTTTAAATTACTTAAACAAATCCGTAACTAATGCTTACTCCCTCTGTCCCAAATTAGATGGGATACTAGTTGATTTTAAATTTTGTCCCATAAATAGATGAGTTATCTCTCTAATCAAGGAGATATTTCTAAAATTACCCTTTTAATTGATTATTGTTACTATAAAAAATATGTATAATTTGATAGTCATGTTTATACTCGTTACGTATGTGTTTTAAAATGCTTTTCAGCGGTATAAAGTTTCCGAAATACCATGGTATAGTTTAAGAGATAAATCATTTCCAAGTTTTACTAGTTATTATCCATAAGGGTATATTAGTAAAAAATACTTAAACATATTCATCTTTCCTCGTTGCCTTAAGAATTGTGCAAACTACAACTAACTCATCTTATTTGGGACGGAAGGAATATTTTGTTTACAGGAGTGTGGTGTGTGATAATTGACTCTTCTCAGGTGCGATCAGCTATATCCCATCTTTGTATTTTGTGGTTTGTTTCTTCTGTTAGCATACAATGTACATATGATCAGGGATGTAAAGTTGCTGAATTTTAGAGCACGAGCATGACATTATGCTTTTGCTTGCAGTACTTTGAAGAGTTTGCAAAACTGGAGGAACTATGGTTAAGCTGCAAGTGCAAACATCCGGAAGTGAAGTCGGAAGGTGGATAAGTTTCTAGAAGATGATAAATCCCACCATATGTTGTGCGCGCGCTCAGGTGACACTTCTAAGCATCTGTCTTATTTCAAGGTTGGGAAGGAACTTTATGGTTGAATGTCGAGGACCTCGAGGTCATCGTGAGCTGATCTTCATCTAAGTACCTAGTCAAACCAATAAAATTAAGAGTGAAACTTTAATACAGGTAAGCCTTTCTTGCCGTCTATTGCACATGTAATTCATCAATGCTCATGGTTTTTGTTTTTTTTTTAATCTGTACGTATCAAATTTTTGTTTAATTTTATAATTTTCTTACCCAGCGCTCTTCTTTGGCACCGATTAATGGGCGTACTACCAACGACTCACAATGGTTCATGTAAGCACATGAATTTGGCCGAAGAGATGAGAATAGGGGCTTCCCATAATGACCAACCGAAGCCACCATTGACTATGACATGGTCACAAATGTGATGCGCCCTTAATAGATGATGATTGTTGTATAGTAAACCTCATATTGTAAGGAGGTTGTCCACTTGAGGTCCACATTAAGCCAACTTCTCCTATAAAAAGAGAGCATTCCTCTAGACAGAGGTAGAGCTAACAGAATATCTTAGAAGAGAGGAAAAAAAAAAATTCTAAAAAGAAGTGTATGGTGTATTAGGATTAGTACTCTTGTAACCCTACATTCATTTTGGGGTGTTTACATTTGGCAACTTCATCGGGGACTAATACTCAGTACCAATACATAAACCCAGAACATGAATTCGGGTGTCCACAAAAATAATACAAGTTATCCCCACCACCGTCTTCACTCTATCGGACACTACCAATATGTTATCTCCACCACCGTCTCCGCTCTATCGGACACCACTAGTACTCCTTGGGTGGCAAAATACCGAGAACATCACAAACAGCAATAGCTAATCAATTCCGCTATCCAACACTGGATCAATTCGAATCACACCAAACCCTAATCAATCACTGTATTACCACCTTCAATACCCACTCAGATTAAAAACCCCTTGTGTAATAGCTTACTCAAAATCACCACCACAATCTTCTTAGTAGAAAACCCCCAACATCAATACGAACCCTAATTTCTCCAAAATCCAAAAGTTCATCACCACCATCTTTTCGATCTCTGCCTACACAGACAATACCAGCAGAAATAAACCTCTATGAATCATACCCTTTTTCTTTGTTTGTTGATTCACTTCATCAACTCCAGATCGGCAACAGTTAATGGAGCCGCCATCTCCAGTTTCAGATAGAACAGAACATCGAGGGTGACACAAATAAAGGAGGTAATGATAATTATCGAATAGCACCATCGGCAACAATTTCATGTTTTTCCACCGTAACATTGAGCAATCTCCTCCACTTTTACCCGAAGACCTCACCAATACAGCACAATTTATCTTCACCTCCGTATCCACCTCATCCGAAAGCATCACAAAACATCGAACTGAAGCATTTCCACTTCACCCGAAAGCATCACTCCACTGCCATTCGAAGACGCCACTGCTTTCCTTTATCAAATGTCGGAGTCAAGAAAAGTATCATCAACGTCATCCGGAGATTCAATCAACGAAAACAATGATACAGATAAAACCAGAGAAGTGATGAATTACCAGATGCACATTAAGTACTCGTAAAATCTCAATGAAAGTATCTTCCTCATCAACATTTCACGACAAAAGGAGGACATAAAGCATATATTCCTGACGACCTAACAATTTTTGTGGAAGTATAGCTTGCAAGACAAAAGAGCGTTCCACTCTTCAGTGCACGCGTCGGCAGTTGGTCTTGTTTCAGCACTGACAGATGAGTAGATGCCATTGATTCACGAAGCATCAACAAGGGAGATGAAAAGATTATTCAGTAGTTGTGGAGCTCGTATTGGAGTTTGACTTATTTTGGAGGAGTTACTGTACTTAATCTTATCGGCAGATGGTACCGCAAATGGATATTAAATGGTATCACCCGAAACGATTCACTGTCCGTGAGAGCAATTTCTTTATCAATCATGGAAGAATTATAAATTGACAGGAAATGAGAAATGAAGAAGAGATTCATATCAACCACCTCTATAAGAGACAGCAAAGAGCACCAATCTGTGCACCCTCAATTCAGTCCATAACAGCACCTCCAGAAAGCGTCATCAAAGTATATGGAGAGCAACTGGCGTGAAACATATGCATGAGTTCGTCGCGAAGGGACACCAAGGTGTAAGCTGTAACTCAAGGTGCAATAAGACGTGTTAAAAGAACATATACCTACAACACAAAGTCGCATTATAGCCACGCAAAGCCATGGCAGATGACTGCTTAGCTCAGCATATACATTTCAACAAGTCAGCTGAAGGCAAACAAGTCAGCTCAGCTTATAGAAAGCTGAATTATAGCTCTAACAAAACTTTAGTATATCGCATATGCCTTGTCCTATATGAACATATATTTCGATGCACTTTAGCTCTCGACCATATGCTTATTGTTTACACTTTTGAGGATTTGAATCCGATAACATACGCTTATTGCTTACACTTTTGAGGATTTGAATCCGATAACATACGCTTACGCTTATTGTTTACACTTTTGAGGATTTGAATCCGATAACATACGCTTATTGTTTACACTTTTGAGGATTTGAATCCGATAACATACGCTTATTGTTTACACTTTTGAGGATTTGATCCGATAACATACGCTTATTGTTTACACTTTTGAGGATTTGAATCCGATAACATACACCAAGACCAGGCTCATACAAAAGATGTGTATAACATCTGATATGGCTTAGGTCTAAGAAGGGTGCAAAGCCTTGAGGCTGAAATATGAAATGAAAAGGATTCGAATCCAATAAACATACGTCAGAAGTTAACTTACACAAAGATGTAACCCATAAAATTCGTTTAACAGCGAGTGAGAAATAGATCTCAAAACAAAAGATTAAGCTTCGAAGCAACAAACCACAATTCACTACAATACTTGTGGGTCTCGAGACCCCGTAAATATAAGCATTGCACAAGTCTAAAAAAAACATAAGCATAAAAAGGGAACTAGGCACACGAGGCCAGTTTCAGCTCGAACTTGAGATAAAGCACATCTCGAATGATACCCTTAATATCATGAATAAAAGGAAAGAAACCCTTGTCGCTGCGACTTGCGAAAAAGGCAGAGCTTATCCATTTCTAATCCCGAAAATATCTTTGTTCGCCATGCCTCCGTCATGGACATTTCCGACCACATGATCCACTCATGATTTTCAGCTGCAACAAGCTCGAAACAATCTAAAGCCCTCTGCAACACAGCGGTCAATTTCGAAAGTGTCGACATCTCAAGGACCAATCGAATACGGTTCTCCATTCCCAAACTCAAAATAAGGGACAAAAGCAATCAACTGATTAACTATAAAGAACATGATCCGAGACCTGCAAAGCAGTCATAGTATCGAGGATAAGAAAAAGAAACTCGAGCTCAATGAGACTTGTGGAAAAGTCGAAGCTCAACAACATGAAACGATGATGATAGCCGAGGAAGGTATAAAACCCCGAGACCAAGCGATCACGGGTCATAAAGAGCAATAAAATCTTCATAAGAGAAATACGAAATCCATCATAACGAGGAGCTGAACACCACAAGCCTTTGATCGATTAAGCCTCGAAATCTTGGAAGGAGCAACCAATTGAGTGAGATAAGTTACTGAATCCGAAAAGAAAAGAAAAGAAGGGGGAGGAGATGGAACCAATAATGAAGAACAAGCCAGCCGTCTCACCCAACCTTATGCCATCGGCTCAACTCTTGATAGAACCACTAAGACGTCACATCCTAATGACACCTCCAACATCAACTTCGACAGTCTATGGCCCGGGCAAAGCAATCACTTCGAAAGATAAATCAAAGAATTAACATCGAATATCAACAACTCCTTTGACGGAGCAATGAAACAAGAGCTTGACATACACATCGAAGCATCTTCCCGCTATCATACAACAACCGAGAAAATCATGAAAACTAAACCCTACTGATGATAAATAAAGAAGTGAAAGAAAGACAATTGACACAAGAGGAAACCGTGAAGATGATAACACATCATTGTGAGAAGACACAAGGGGCTGAAGCAAAGAAGAAAACCGGAAAACCCGAAGACGAGAACGAGAAAACAAAGATGCACCTCCTCAAGAGCATTGAATGCTGCCGAGATTGTTAATAATATTGCACATGTAAGAAGCAAGAGTAGGGGGCTCTGACTGATGCATACCCGGAGCAATCAACAACAAGGACGCGGTCAATAAAGTGATTCTCCAAGAAAACAAAGAGACCAAGCGGTTAAAGGTGTTAGATGCTTCCCATTAGCATTCCTGCAGACTATTTTCCGAGACAGAGCATCCACTGGAAATCCAAAGAGCCAAAACTATATAGCCAAGTGACTGAGCAACGAAGAATCTATGTCAGGGGACTCCGAGAAGATCAAGGAAATCAAAGACTCAAAGAGAAATGAACTTCAACGAAGTAACTTTGCATGGCTCCCTTCGTCAAGGTTTTGTCCCACTGGGTTTTCCTTGTCAAGGTTTTAATGAGACAACATATGCTCCAAGTCTTCTCAAAGACCATACCAAAGTAATGCATCCAGCTGATGTAAATCCAGACTTGAAGTCATGACCAACAGGGGGCTTCAAGAAGACATATCGAATCGATGATCCCAGAGACGCATTCTAAACACAAGCTGTGACTGATTGCCAAGCCTGCAAGTCTTGACAAAACAATCAAGGGGCTAATGTAAGCACATGGATTTGGCCAGAGCCGAAGACATGAGAATGGGGGCTTCGGATAATGACCAACCGAAGCCACCATTGACTATGACGTGGTCACAAAGGTGATGCGCCCTTAGTAGATGGTGGCTGTTGTATAGTAAACCTCATATTGTAAGGAGGTTGTCCACTTGAGGTCCACATTAAGCCAACTTCTCCTATAAAAGGAGAGCATTCCTCTAGAGAGAAGTAGAGCTAACAGAATATCTTAAAAGAGAGAAAGAGTATTTTCTAGAAAGAATTGTATTGTGTATTGGGATTAGTCCTCTTGTAACCCTTCATTCATTTTGGGTGTTTACAGTTCCCCATACTTGTGAGCTTGTTCTCATTGTTCTAAGACTAAGGTGAAGCTCTAGCTAAAAGAACTGAAAGTTTCATTTCTCTTTTTCTAGCTTTATCAGCTTCTAATATATATTTTTAATCAGCAAAAGTAAGAATTATCATTGGGAAAGCTTATAAAAATAAGCTAGAGAAACAACAAGGGAAAAGAAAAAAGCCAATGCTAAGGCAAACAACTGATGGACCTAGACAACCCTAAGCCAGGAGGCTCCTAGTTCTAATATGAATTTAATCTGTTGATTTACATCCGGGTATTACAATACTGTTGATCAATACGTCCAACTGTACTGCATTCAATGTTTCCGTTGAGAGCGATGTGAATTTGTACCCATTGACGCAACCAGAAGGTGTAAAACAGAGAGACGAATATCATTTAACAGCCAAAGGTGGTTGTATTCGGAGTGAAGTTATGCTACTAAATGGGTTTCCGTTGGTACTTACAGAGAGATTGGACATTCCTCCGATGAAACCTTTTCTCGTTGATGGTTCCTTGCCGATTAAAGTAGCTCCTGATTCAATTGTCATTGCTACAATTAGAGATTTCAGAGCACCAGCTTGTGCATTTGTTGAAGACATTTCTTCGGGTACACAGTTTAGTTTTATATAGGGAATTTCATAACTAATTCCCATTGTTGAAACAAATTCTCTGTGAAACCAATTTCGCCAAGTTTTTGTTGGCTATTTTTAGAAAAATGTATTTTGTCCTGAGGAGAAAAAACGGGGAAAAAATGTTGAATTTTAGGTAGGAGCAGTGGAATAGGTCAACTGTGGGAGGCTGGGAGGCCGATGGCCTAAGCTAGAATGTTGATTCAGATAAAGACAAGCAATTGATCAGGTTAACCATGTATATGCCGGCCTAAGCCAGCTGTGGCAAGGTCGGAGACCTACAAGTTAAGCGGCAGCTACTTTCAATACTGTGCACCTGTTGGAACTTTTAATATTGTTCCATCGGATACAATTGAGTAGACACCAGTATTAGATGTTGGAGATCAACATACATCTCCAATTGATGTCTCCTTGACTATAAGTACATGTGATTGACCGCGCTATCAAAGTATAACAAGAATAAGTTTTTTGTTGCTTTCTATTCTCTCTATTCATTTTTTCTTAATATCATCGGAAATTTGATAGTGTGTTAATCGGTGGAATTCAAGTCATACAAGCTTCAGATCCAGTATCTTTGTACTACCCTATGCACTCCACTTATGTACCTTGCATTATTGCCATTCTGGACATGTACCATACTGACCTGCCATATAAGAAGTTGCTTGACGTTGTTCAGCAGAAATAACATCCGCATAGTTACAATAAGAATACCAACATTGCATACTCCAAGAGATATATTACGCTTCTCTCTCCATAAACCCAAGGAAACTCTTGTGCACTCCCCCATCACCACTGCCAAAACTGGTTCCACAGTGAACTGAACTTCAACAAATATCACATAAGTTATCGGCTTTATCTGAAGTGTGCTGAACGCCTACAACCTTCCCACAATCAACAATAACAATCTAAAAAATATATGTAAGAAGGAAAAACAAACCAATGGGAACACGAAATTGTCTTATTACGCTGTCTTGTAACTTGCATGGTTTTATGAACCTCTAGTAAAGCATTTAGACAGGACCAGATCGACGGAGAAATAATCTTCTGACAATTGAGAAAATAGCCAAAAGAAGCATGAACAGATGTTTAAATTTCAGCAAAACAATAGGTGATACATCTCTATGTTCATGTGAACCAAACCCTTCAACAATTCACCATAAAGGATCCTGGTAGCATTAGGTAAACCAAGTTGAAGCTGCAAGAGAGTATCAGTTGTACAACCCTTCCAACTCCATAAATGAATACAACCATAAGATTGATATTGAGAAAAATGCAAGTAACAAAGACCACTCGAGACGGAAATCAGAAAAACCTGTATACCCTTTTTCAGAACAATAAGACTACCACAGAACACATAAGTAGGCAATGGATAATGCAAAGAGAAGCTTACTCTTAAGAATTTAAAGCAGCTTCTTGAAAGTGTGAGCATCAGCATAGAAGAATGACCCTTTGTGTTGAAGATTTCAGTCACTTGGGTGTATAGCGTATTTGCGAAGATAAAAACTTCATTAAGAAATTCCGAAAAACAAACACCACCATCAACAAATAAGAGGAAAATAATAAAACCCCACAAAATCATCTTCAGAATTTACTAAGTTAAGCATTTGTAAAGTTAATGCTTGAACTGATGTAAAAGAGGTTCCAACAAATACGACAAAACAAGCATTATGATTAACTTTACAAAGTTAAGCATTTGTAAAGTTATTGATAGAAGAGAACCCACTGTTGCAAATCAAGAAACCCATAAAGAATGATATTCAGCGGATTGAATGAACTAAACTTAAAGACACACTTAAAACTCTACACTTCAACCTGAAAAATATTCCATGAGACAAGATATAAGACTGCAATTCCTTCAGGCAAACCATACTTCAGCTGCAAGATTAGAGACCGTATGTCACCACCCCAACTCCATCTTCCATTATGATGCAGTTCATAAAATAGTTCCTGAACTTTTCCATAATCAATTTCATCTGTCGTTTGAAGTAGCAAAACAATACAGAGAGCCTTACCTAGCTGTAGCCTTTGAGCCAACAACTTGCAACCCTTCTCAACCTCCCTCAGAAAACAATTTTGATGGGTACCCATGTTGGCCAATAATCTCATTAACGTATTCCATTTAGTATTTATCCGCCAGAGAGTATAAAGTATTCTCGAATATATTGTTTCTCAGTGACATTTTCACAAGCAGCTTGTTGTGTACCTGATTGTACAACGACAAGGTTGGATCGAGACTTTAGAGAAATCTGATTCAGAATACCAGATGGGGAAAAGAGATGAACTAAATTCTATTTCATTAATTCATAAAGCGGGATTTTGTGTTTCTCCTCAAAAAAGATAGCTATTTTGTATTACCTCCTTTTTAAATCATTAATAAGTAAAACCCCCTCTATGCTAACTCTGCAGTGATTTATAGTTAAGTTAGCATGTGCATTATAAGCATGTGTCATTTTAAAGTCACTAGCCACATGTCTCCAAATCGGACATTTAATCTTTACGGTGGTAAAGTTCAATATGATCGGACGGCTATAAATTAGTATGAGTTGATAATTAGGCCGACCGCGCGAAACGAGGGAGGACTCTATATATGGTGATTTTGTGTTAATGTGGCACATGACTTTTATTTTAATTTGAACCAAAAAGATTGGATTTGGTGTCCCAAACAAATTTCAATTAACATTGAAAGGACTATAATAACCCTACACGTTTTCAATCACCTCTGAAATTAGAGTAAATACAACAGAAACTGAAGGGTAATGGAGTAAATTTGGCTGACTGAAAAAGGACGCGGAGGTTGGAAATATTCTAATTGCTGAGGGTGTTTTGGTAAAAAAACGAGGTAGAGGTTAGAGGGTCGAACCCGACCACCTCCAAATTTTACTCCTCTTTGGAAATGAGTAATTTTTTTTTCTTTTTTCTTCCTTCTTTTTTGCCCTTTCTTTCTTCTTCTTCTTCCTCTCGATTTCTTCTGAGAACAACAATCTTTATCAACCAGAGATGAATTGGAGGCTTCGAGATTGAAATAAGAGGAGATCGATCTTGCATTAGATAACGGTAGCGGTGCTGTTCTCAATAGCTGATTCTGACTCAAGGAAACAAGATAATTCAGAGAGAACTGGAGATTAGGTTTTTCAGATTAGGCCTTGAGATTTTATTGAATCGATAGGTGTTTTGAGTTGATGATGGATGAAGAATGAAAGGGAATTGTTATTGTGGAGTAAATTTCATTCAGAATCAAAGGTAATTTAGGGTTTCTTATTTGATTTTCTTTTAATTTGAAATTGAGTATGAATTGATGATTTATTTCATGGGTGTGCTTAAATCGAAGTTGTAGGAATTGTATGTGGTTAAGTTTTGGGCTTTTGGTACCATTGAGTTCCACAGATCATGGCTTTAATGAAATTGAGACCTAGGTTCCCTAAATTTGATATTTCTGTGTTGAAACCAACAAGAAGAGGATGGAGATGGGTATTGTTGAATTACAGTTTTATCTTGCTGAAATTGTAGAAATTGCTACTTGTGGTAAGACATAAAGATCTTGCTGAAATTGCTGCTTGTATCAAAGAGTATTTTGAGAAAGCTGTTGTTGCTGGTGAGCCTGTCTCAGATCTGTTTGAAATTAGTAGTGCCCAGTTCGACCGGAGTTTCCGCCAATTGAAGAGCAAGTTAGTAGTTTTGTTTTTGAATGAAAATTAAGTTTATTTGGATTTAGGATTGATTGGGGTTTCACATTTTGCTGAACAGAAACTGTGTATCATTCCAATAGTCTTTTGACAAATTTAAGTTCAAGCTGGACATCAAAACCTCCTTTGGAGATTAAGTATCTATTGGATACCTGCGCGCTTGTGGAACAAGGTCCGAAGAGTCACTTTTCCACATTGGAGCGACTCTTGGCATGGGAGAAGAAGCTATACCAGGAAGTTAAGGTATGCATAATTTGCTTGTTAGTGACACAAAATTGAGACGACAAAACATTTGTTATTAACTAATCAGGATTCATAATTTGCTTGTTCGTGACATAATTTGCATGATCCGTAGTCCGTCTTTGATTTTTACATCATGTTAATTGTTGTATTCTGGCTTTGATTGACAAATTACAAGACATTCTTACATTGGTCACTGATGGAATATGCTGAATATCTGTATTACTTCATGTAGTGAGTTGTTAGCTTCACAATAACAACTGCATTTTAGATGAACTACTTTCGTTACTGTTTCCAGAAAACATATGGCTATGGATTTGTGATCTGAATGCTAAACCCACAATTATGTTTGATTACCAGTTACAAACTCTGGAGCAATCTAGGCAGTTATGTTATGCAGACAAAACTGATCAATGCCGGGTCATCTCGCATCCTGCAGATAGAATATTTGCACAAGACCGTTTCTTATATATATGCAGGTTGAACAACAACATTGTTTCTCTGAAAACATTAAAACCAACTACGTGCTGGGAAAGGAGCACAGTCACAGGACAAGGTCTGGAAGGTGTTTTGCTTAGGAGATTAAAGTTTTGGAGTAGCAACAGAAACAAATTTTTTATTATACCGTGGATCATAATATTGGAATACGTTTGCATTAGGTAACATCCAACTACTGTACCTATGGAGTATCTAAGCTCTCTTGATTTTTGTTAACTTAATCAAACCCTTCGCGGGCATATTATGTAAACTAAGTACCATTGATGTTTGGATTTTAAACTTTTGCCTATTAATTTGTACAAGTTCAGTTCTGTAACCAGTCAGACTCTCGGGGCATAGTTCATGCTTCAAAACGTAGTCAGTCTCTTGCAACCGACGCTTCAAAATTTAGTTTTGCGTCAATTTTTTCGGTCGGCCGTCCCACCATGTCAAAGGTCATCTAGTAATAGATGATTACACGTGAGAAAGGGAAAATCTTTTCTCATCACTTCATCGTCTTCTCTGTTCTCTCTTCCATGTCCCTCTTCTGCTATTTCTTCTCTTTCCATAAACAAAATTGAATTTTCTTCGAAATTCATTATGGTCGCCATTTTTACTTTAGATCAACTTTGGTAGCAACTTCTTTTTTTCCTCTTTCATTTTAATTGGGGATTTGGGGTTTTTCAAGATACAAACCCTAGAAATTAAATTAGTAAGAGAAGAATGATATTACCGTCGATTGATGATCAATGAAGGAGATTGATGAACGCAATTGAGTTCTTAGGATTGGGAAAGATGAGTTTGGTTCGAATTCTAAATCGTTATGTAAAATTTCAATATGAATCAATTCGGGGATTTGTTTCAATTTGTGTAAAGATGGGGTTGGGGTTTTGTATTAAGTTAGGGATTTTTTAATAAAATTTCAGTATAAATCAGGTTCACTGTGAGGTTTTTTTAGACTCGAGACTAAATTGAGTTATAAAGCAATTTTAATGGTGAACGGAAATAAAGAAATCACGAGGCTTATTATTCTATTATTCCACGGATCAAACAGGGGAATTTATTTTAGTTTGTACACGCATGAGTTGTACATGCAAACTTAACTGGGAGATAACAGCAGTTATAACAGAGAGAGGTTTTGCCTATTAGCAATTTAAAAAGGGGTTTTGCCTATAGCTATCTTTTTTGAGGGGAAAATACAAAATCCCCCATTCATAAAATTTTGGATGATCCTTTCAATATACAGACACTAGAGCATATATAGCTCCTTTTTCTACCCTAGCATCCAACGACTCGCATTAACCCACGTGGTTCTCGTCTAGCCATTCTTTACATTGATAACCACACTCATTCCTACACTAAATACTACTCAACACCACTACTACTAAAGACTGACAGTAACAAGTTACGGGCACCCTCTCTCACATAGTCGGTACATGGCACAGCTTACCACTTTTGAACAAACACCAGTACAACTGAATTAGGAAACAAAGAATCTGAGGCATACCCATGTTTATTAACGACCTTACGAACAAAATTCTCCTTTGTGTAAGCCATTATGGAACAAACGTTAAGGAAAATATGATTTCCCCTTGATGAGTTGAAACCCTTTCCACCATCAAATAGTATAATCAAGTTGAAGACAAATAATTCTTACCACTTCGTTTGTTGCGACTTATTATCAATTCCTTCCCGTTAATAAGTTGTTCACAGTTAACCCCAATTGTGTGCTGGTTAAGGTCGGTGAAGACCCTTACCCTTTTAATGAATTTGAATTACTCAAATTAGGAAATGGGTATTTCCTCATGAGGGTCAAAATTTACTGATTTGTGTTGTTCTTCAATGGAAAAAAAGGAATCAACTCGAGACCTCGAGAATCATCTTGTGTCACTTTCTCTGAATTACTTGAACCTATGACTGATTCTTTGTTAACAAAGAAAAAAAAATACATCGGCGAACAATTTATATAACTACTGATAAGATACTGCTGGAAGTACTGGGTCCCACCATAATAGAGAAACATTTATTTTTACAGGGTAGTAAAGAGAATATTTAAACAGTAAAATCTCTATATAAGAATATCATAGGGACCACAATAAATTATTCTTATATGGAGGTTATTCTTATATGGAGGTCTACCTTGAAGAGAGCAATAAAAATTTGCTATATATGTACCTAGGAGAAAACATAATTACGCACAACAAACATCACAATATACCTAGGCAATACTATTTAAATTTTGTTTAGTTTCACATGTATGATACGGAAGTTAAATATACGAAGTTTGCTATGCAACACAATGGACCTATGCAATATCTAAGAAAACATAAATTCTATTTAGTTTCACATATGAAATTTGTTTAGTTTCACATGTATTAGTTAAATATACGAAGTTTGCTATGTAACACAATCCACACGAAATTCAACAATGATACGGAAAATTGACAAATAAAATCATACGATCAAAGATATTTGAATGAGTCATTCAAAAAAAAAAAATCACACCTGCTAAAAGTAAAAGGATTTTCCAAATTAGTTAAAAGAATCTATCTGTCTTAAACTGATGTACGATATGACATATATTATCTATATACTATTGTGAATTATTCTTATATGGAGGTAAGTTCCTTAAGACGGGACCGTAAAAAAATATGACTTATTCCAATATGGAGTTTATTCTTAAATATAACTGGCCCAAATTGGGACCAGAGATTTTTATTCTTATATGGAGGTTATTCCTATATGGAGTATTCTTATATAAAGGTTCTACTGTATAAGTACTGCTAAGATAACACCACCCAAAGTAAATTACTAAAATCAAATCCCAAGCTCTTGAGGGAAGAGCCTGAGGATGGCATCATCAGTTGGTGGGGGCGGTGGGCGATTGCCACCCCCTGGAATAAAGATGTCGGGCTTCTTATGGTCTTGCTGAGGAATATTTTTGGATTAAAATTAAATGAAGCTTCATCCTCTTCATTGTCTTCAAAGCGTGTCCGATGTTTCTTTCCTGGAGCTTTGTCCATACCATGATCTAGTGGGTCCTCTTTTTCTTCCTCAAGGGCCCCATTTTTTTTATGACTTTGTTTTTGTCGTTTGAACCACGTGCTGACCTGAGAATAACTTATCTGTAGGTTGTCAGTGATTTCCTCCTTTTCGCTGGGAGTCGAGATTAGATTTTCTGTAAAACCAAGTAAAATAGTATCAACATATGAATCGTGATAGACAAAGATAAAATACATTCTACATAATGAAGGTGAACAAAAAGGCATAAACATATTTTTGTTTCGTTTTAGTTATGGTTCTCAAAAGGAAAACATATTATTCTTTTGTGAATGCGATCTATTTTCCAGAAGGTTACGACTTTAGATCTAGTTTAAATTCAGGACTTACTTGTAAGACAAGGCCAGTTTGCAGCATATTAAAATTAACATATAAAGAGGAAAGGATAAGAACATAAGTACATAACGAAGTAAAATTCACAGAAATTTAGATATAATATAATGGAATTCACAAATGCGATTCTAGATGCTTCAACCCTCACACTAAAAGTTTGTAAGAGGCTAAATCCAGATAATGCCACAACGGGTGAGTGGTCTATCTTCTGTGTTAGATAATGAGCTTCTCTTTTAATTCGACATCATAACAACATGATACATCACATGAATTTCATAGTCAGGAAGAATATACCAAACTATGCACCGACAAATTAATAGAGACAGAATAAATCGAAAAGCTAAATCGGCTGGTAATGAAATCAATGAAACAAAAACTCCTACAGGACCTGTCACCAGTGGCAATGTGTTTACAACATTTCCATATGTACTGTTCGACAAAAATATTACATAAGTAGAATCCCAAATCAAAACTAATTAAATGTTGTTAGTAAGAATATTATATACCTATAAACTTAGATTTGAGATAGGATTTCTGATCAGGGTTATAGTTTATTCTGGTCAGGGTTATAGTTTATTCTGATCAGCCTTCACGAGAAACTAGCAAGTCAAGGCACAACAAAAGTTAATTCAAATGTAATGTATAAACGTAAACCCAAACAAAAACAGAAATTCTACTTCTTATACCTGCAGAATTTGATTCCATCGCTGAAACTTCTCAACAGAAAAATGAACGTGAGATAGAGGGGGTGATAGACTGACTCTTTGCTTATGTATAAGAGTTAGGAAATCACAGTAGATGAAATATTTATTAAGGAGGAGGACTCCACCTAGCTGTTCTAGTAAGACAAAAACGGTTTAGTCTAAAAACGCGTGAAAAAATAAGAAAAAATATGTTTGGTCCAAAAACGCGTCAAAAAGTACGGAGTAGTCCACCCCGAATTAACTAGTTACATTTTAGTCCAAAAATTATTTATAATATGGAAAATACACAAATACCTTTCTGATTTATAATTTAGTCCAAGTATTTACATTTTATTCCAAAGTGACTCATGATGATGTCAGTAACTTTAAAATAATATAAAAATAACTAAAAGACAATTTATCTTTCGAACAGTTTGTCCAAAATTCGCAAACTTTATATATTCGGAAAGCTCTTTCCGAGATCTACAAAAATAGTACTCATATGACTATGTAATTTTAATTTTTTTTAAATCTTATTTTACACGAGTGCACGAACATATACATATCTACAAAAATCCAGAAAATCCAAAGACAGAGCCAGTTTGTACACCACGTACAACTTGAATCGTCCACCTAAGCACCACTAACGCTATCCATATTAAATAAATATAACATGAAAACTCAAATGGATTTGAACCATCGACCTCCGCGAACCTTGTGATAGGCTTGAGCGCTCTACCATTTTGAGCTTATGCGTCCCTCAAGATAAACAATAAATGTGCACAGTAGCAATCAATATGTGTACAACTATGCATACATGTGTACCCATGTGTAAAAGTTCATATCCAAGGACATTAACAATCAACATGTGTACAGCTGTGTGCACATCAAAATCAACATGTGTATATTTGTGTGCACATTAACAATCACTAACAACAATTACAGTATAATTATGTGCATATGATTTTGCTAGATATCATATGGGAAAAAAAAGTTAAATAAGCTTCCACAAATAACAAAGATGTTTATCCCAAAATAAACCTTTTGCAGACATTGCCAGCACACCAACGTCTAATAATCTTACCACTTCAGGCACTCGGGAGTCTCAACAAAGTGCTACTTGAACCATATTAGTCATAACAAATAAGTGCTTACTGGAATCAAATTCAAGGGCGACTACTGCTCTTAAGGGAGAAAACAAACTAAAATCCAGACAAGTCTAATCTAATTTGAACCATAATAGTCAGAACAAAAAATAAAGTGAAAGATAGACACAACTCAGCTAAATCATCAAGAAGGAATTTGATACCTCATTAATATCTAAAACCTGTCCATTGTTCTTCTCCACTTTCTTAAGCTCCCTGGAAAAGTACTTGGGTTATTTGGTTTTTGGTACTTACATTTTGTCCAATTTTAGTGTTTGGTCTAACATTTGTCCAATTTTGGGTTTGGTACCTGGACTTCACGTTGACCAAGTTAAGTCTAATTTTTAATTTAACAAAACGGTTCGCGAGTTATAACCCCAAAGGTGTCAATCCACAAAAAACCCATCAAAACAAAAGTAACACAAAAACAGTATCAAAACAAAAGTAACACAAAAACCCCAAAGAATTTGATGAAACCAATTTTCGTTTCATCATAAAATTTGATGAAACCAATTTTGAAATTTGGGGTTTTTGTATCAAGTTTTAAAATTTTGGGGGTTTTGTATCAAATTTGTTTAAGATGGAGTTTTAATGGATCCCAACATTTGAATGGGGTTTTTGTACCACAAGTTTGGTCACCTTGGGTTTTTATGACTAGTTCTGTTAACAAAATCATTTTTTTCCACTATTTTATCTAACCCGTTGATCTTCACTACACGTGGATGATCACAAATATTCCTTTTTTTTTATTAGAAACATTATATATTTATTCTAAAATCAGCGATCACCTTCTTTTTCCCTCTTTCACCTTCTCTTTCCTCAAACCATCGATCATTTTATTCAAAATCAGATTGGTGATGATGTGAAGAAGAATGAAGAAATTATGAATCTGAATGGCTGTTGTGCAGCAAATCAACATAGAAGCAAGAGTATCTATTTCCATGGATGCAAGTGGTTTGAGGGTTTTATTTTCACCGAGAGAACATGGCAGACGAGATTTCACTGCCGTTGTTAACGTTTAGGGAAAGTATGGGTCGAGTTTGAGATGTATTTGAAGGTTTTTGAGAATATGTTCGTGACAAGAGAGAGAAGGATGAGTTGTTTGCTCCTGTTTAACCTTAGAAAATTAAAAACTGAATTTGTATTTGGTTGGTGATAAATGGAACCGAATCGTGAAAATTATGATGGATGAGTGGTGTAAGAGATACAGTTTGTCTTGAATCTGTGATTAATTGCAGAGAAGGAGATAAAACAAGGGTCAAGAGAACAAATGAAATTCATCTCTGCCCAACACTAAATCTTGCGCAAAAGGTGTTTGACAAAATGCCTAAACCACCATTTCTTATCCTAAAGTTGCTGTTGTGGTCTGCTGTGTGTTTCGTGAAGTATGCGAAGGATTAAAAGAGATTTAACAAGTCAAGAGAAGCAATAAAATAGTGATAAGAACGATAAGAAAAAAGGGCATAGGATTGTCCTTGTTAAAGATCAATCTTGCTGCTGCTCATGGTTCTTATGGCTAATCATGAGTGTGATGTGCACCTAGCGTGACTGGGAAGATCGAGTTAATAATGGATTTGTGTAGTGGTTTTGACACCGAGCAACATAGATGAAAGATCTGCTTCACTCTCTTTCTCAAACATCAAATCAAATGAGATTGAAATTTGTGTAAATGGGTTTACACAAATGACAGTCAACTATGTTGATTGTCATGTCTATGTTGTTTAGTGGTTTCGTTGTGTAATCGATGAAATCTGAATCTACTTGTTTGATTGTGTAGTAGACTTGTGTCGTGTTCCTTATAGAGGTATTTTAATGGGTGGAGGCGGAAGAAGGAAGAATTTAGTGGAGTCGAGGGATATTTCACCGTGAGTCCGTGACCATAGGATTATTGATTTTAGTAAAGCCGTAGGATCTGAGGCCCATTTCTGGGCTAAAATTTAAAACTAAGTTTTTTCTTAATAAAAATAATTAAATTCAGGTCAATAACAGCCAACTATGGTCAACATTAATTTCAGGTACCAACCACTAAGTTGGACAAATGTTAGACCAAACACTAATGTTGGACAAAATGTAAGTATCAAAAACTAAATAACCCAAAGTACTTAAACACATAGCAAGCATGTTATTAAAATCATCTCATGATATCGAAAAACAACAACTTAAGATCTCATCAAGAATTAGTTTTTATTTTTATTTTTGAGAGATCACAATGTTGTACAATTATGTAGCTAATTTATTAATGGAAAGGACATTGTAACTAAGTTAGAGGTATATCTGATTATTTTCAGCCATTGATTTCTTATTTTGGTTAAGTGAATCAAAACCCAGGGTTTTTCAAAGAAATCTCTAAACAAAAAAAAAATCTCCACTTTTTCTTCCCACCAAAACAACTCTTAATCTGATTTAGTTTTTTAACGAAGTATGAAAGAAATCATTAACCTAATTATAATCTAATTAAATGGTTAACACTAACTAAACGAGGGAAGTTCATCCATTACAAAAAATATCTAGATAAGGGGGTTTTCAAATTACTAACTAATGACCCTATTTTGTCTTATTATGGCAGTCCCTCTGATGGATTCGACAACCCCTATAACAGGTTTCATACACAAACCGTCTATTTGGGTACCAAATCAGTCAAATATTGATATCTCCATCAATATTCAACCAAACCCAGTTAGGATGTCTCGAGAAAGATTGAGGAAGAAAAGTTACATGGCATAATTATTATTTTTAATTTTGTGTGTGTCGTGTCGTATGCCCTACTATTTCGTAAGTTGTGTGTGCAATAGTATTTTAATTGGATGTTCAACATCCATACCAGCAGACAAGCAATATGCATCAAATGTTTGTGATGTAAATTCACCAGCTCCATCTAGCCGAGACTTTATAGGAAAATCTGGTAAATATGCACGCAACCTAATTACTTGGGCGAGAAGCCGAGCAAATGCAACATTTCTTGTGGATAAGAGACAAACATGTAACCATCTAGCATATGCGTCAATTAGGACCATAAAATACTGAAAAGGTCCATGTTGAGGGTGATAGGTCCACATATGTCTCCATGGATCCTCTTAAGAAAAGTTGGCGATTCAAGAACAGCTTTTGTTAATGACGGTTTGAGGATCAATTTTCTCATAGAGCAAGCAATATAATTTATATCCGTGGTTAACAAAAGCTTCTGGTTCTGCAAAGGATGTCCTTGAGAGTTCTATACTATTCTACCCATCATGGTAGATCCTGGGTGCCCTAGTCGGTCATGCCAAAGCTTGAATATTTTCTGATCATTAAACTTCTGGTTTATGACACTATAAGATTCAATAGCTTTGATTGTTATATGATACAACCCAGAAGAGATAGCTCCAAGCTTCTCTACAACATGTTTCTGACGTGTGTCAGATAATGTGATAGATAAGTACTCTGTACTATCTTCACTTATTGTTTCTAAATGATATCCATTTCGACGTATATCTTTGAAACTTAACAGATTTCTCAAAGATCTCGGAGAATATAAGGCATCACTGATTCTCAGTTTTGTACCTCCTAGTAAGATAATATTGTCTCTTCCGAAACCATCTATTAAATTTGTTGAACCAGAGATAGTGTTTACTTTTGCCTTATATCCTTTTAAATCAGTAAAATATTTATTACTGTGTAATATTGTATTAGTCGTTCCACTATGTACCAAACAAATATCTTCACAGTCAAGATTAATTTTTGATCGATTACTTCTTGAATCCATACCCTTCACAAAAAATATAATACATGGATAACAATGAGTTAATAAAACATACGTCTTATATTAAACATGTAATTATACATACAAAAGATGGTATACAAACCAAAATACAACTTAGAGTACACACAACTATATTACAAAATACACAAGTTCACAACTAGTTTATAGAACTAGTTAAGTTCTTCATCATCTGACTTATTAAGAAAATCAGATATATCCCACTTTCCTTCTTCTGACTTCGTAAGAAAATCAAAGTCTAAGTGGGGAGAACTAGTAAAATCCTCATTAGTCTCTATAAGATTTGTCTCAATATCAACTGCGGGTCGCTTTAGGGATGCTTGATATAGATTAAAAGATGCTTAGCAGTACGACAGGTACGTGACCAATGACCAGTCATACCACAACGGTAACAAACATCTTCCTTATTCTTTATAGGCTTGCCAGACGATTTTTTTCCTTTATCTGGCTTCTGCTCTTTCTTTGGGGTGTCATCTTTCCACTCCTGGTGGTTTGGCTTGAACCGTGAAGTCTTGTCTTGGTTCTTTTTATTACCATGGCCGCGTTTCCCTTTACCCTTATTATAACCCCGTCCATTACCATTGGTAGAACTCGTTGTCACATGTGCTTCAGGCACAAAAACAGAGCCCATGGGACGAGATTCATGATTTCTCAATAATAATTCATTATTCTGTTCTGCAACAAGCATACATAAAATCAACTCTGAGTATTTCTTAAAACGACGCTCTCGATATTGTTGCTGCAAGACAACACTCGAGGCGTGGAAAGTGGTAAAAGTTTTATCTAGTAATTGTTCATCGGTTACATTTTCACCACACAATTTAAGTTGTGAAGTGATTTTAAACAATGCAGAATTATACTCAGAAAAAGATTTAAAATCTTGCAAACGTAAATTCAACCAGTCATTTTTGGCCTTAGGAAGAATAACCATCTTCAGGTGGTCATATCTATCTTTCAAGCAACTCCACAGAACCTCAGGGTCCTTAACGGTTAGATATTATGATCTCAACTCGTCGTGGATATGATGACGAATAAAAATTAAAGTCAATGCTCTATACTGCTCGGATGCAGCATTTCCCTCTTTAATTGTGTGGGCAAGATTCTTAGCCTGGAGATGTAACTCCGCATCCAGAACCCATGGAATATAGTTTTTACCAGAAATGTCTAAAGATGCAAAGTATAGCTTAGTTAAATTCAACAACATAACGATAATATAGTAATTAAAGTTACCTTTCGCTTCGAATTTTTTTGACAGCACCTGTTTTACCAGAACCAACAATAACCCAAAGATCGAAGAAAATATAGCTAACTCGTCCTGATAACGTGTTATAATTAAGATACTAAATATTATCTAAGCACTAATATTCTCAAGTAATTATAAGTGAACAGTATAAGATAGTGCAAGAGAGACTTCTTATTAGCTTGTATAATAAATGAGATACCCAAATAAGCTATACCTCATGGAGTATTTATAGTGATTCTAAGTTAACTATTTAATGACACCCACTAGCTCAAGGTGTGAGTATCACATTAATCTTATCATGCAAACCAACACTATTAGAGCATAGCTCGGTTGAACCCACCAAGCGTTGGTATGTCAAGTTTGGTTGTCATATTTTAGTGAACCAAAACTCATCTAAGAGTCGCTTGATTATGTACTAGAGACAACTTCGAATAGGTTAGACTAGAAAGTCTAGGAATATGAGACATACAAGTATTACTCGAACACCTGAAGAATGTGAAGAAGTAACGAGCTACAACGACGACATCATCCTTCCTCTTGAGGTTAGTAATATTGACTTGAACTGTTTCATTCCTAACGTATCTTTCAAGTCATGCTATATTGAAAACATAACTGCGAAGCTGTGAATGATTATACTCTAGTAGTAAGACATGATCACATGATCATAGTGTTAAGGAATTAGAATACGAAGTATAACGCTTATCTTTTGAACTTCGTATATATGACATCGACATAATCGTATGAATGCTACTGTGATTATGTGTATGGGTAAAGATGAAGATTTCATCCTAGGAAACAATGTTTACATTTGTTTAAAGGAAGTACATTCATGAACTTGTTTTATGAATCGAAAGGGAAATCATTAGGCTTATTGGTATTGTTATTCATTGCATATCTTTGGATTACCAATATGTGTGAGTTAGTAGAACCGATCATAACTTGTTTTGTATCTTGGTATAACTAATCACAATTCCTGACTTATGATTTGGTATGACTCGTTTTTATTAATTAGTGTAACCGATCCTAAGTAATCACCTGAGATGGTATGATCGATATTTGTAATTGGTGTGACCGATCCTCGTAATTGGTGTGGCCGATCACAAAAGAGTTGTTTAATCGATCCTTGTAATTGGTGTAACCGGTCCTGGTAATTGACGTAACCGATCCTGGTAACTGATGTAACCGGTCCTGGTAACTTGTGTGTCCGATCACAAGTAATCCATATTAAGGTATAACCGATCCTAGTGATTGGTAGAACCGATTGAACCCATGATTGTGATTTGATATATGATCAATCACATAGTTGTCTTGGAATATAGATGAACCAATTTTAAACTTGTTTGGAAGTGTGGTATAATCGATTCCAAGATTGTAAATATGAAAGATGATTTACAAAGAAAATATGTCAACATACTTTGAACACGAACAGTAACTCTTATCTTTTATTGTTCAAAGATATTCCTTAATTACTCAAGGAGATCCCGGTCCGAAATAAATTAAGAATCTTTTAATTAAGATTGTTAGTTTTATATGCTTTAATTACCAGCAATTAAATGCATATCTCTAGAGAATAAAATTATTTCACAATTTTGAGTATTTTCAAAGAAGAACGCCCTAATACATCCATAGACCGACCAAGTGCTCGTATACTCATTCCAAAGGACTCATACACATTATTATTAAGTTCTCTAAGTGTTCAAAGAGAAACCGGATTGAAACGGAATCCAGGGAGGAAGAATGTCAGAGAAAATAAAGGGAATCCAGCTCAAAACGGGAAATTCGAGTTCATGATTTCCAAAAGCAGAACCAGAAATGCGCCAAGCTCTCTTTCAAGACGTGATTATGCCTAGAGAAGATCCATACCTCTCTCATGCCAAATAAAA
This sequence comes from Papaver atlanticum, assembly GCA_023531105.1. Classification (NCBI taxonomy): domain Eukaryota; kingdom Viridiplantae; phylum Streptophyta; class Magnoliopsida; order Ranunculales; family Papaveraceae; genus Papaver; species Papaver atlanticum. Next base: position 4,553,936 of record JAJJMB010002020.1, read on the forward strand.
ATCAAGCTCATAGTGGTTTTTGATGAAATTACCCTTAGTTTCAAAAGTATGTATTTTCTCTAATAAAGAGGAGTCTGATTGGTACAAGGAATTAAACAAGCTTTCATCACACAAGGTGCCGACCCCACAAGATAGATGCACACCTCTCCAGAGTGTCTGAAAGAGTCAGACGCAAAATTAGGGTTTAGGTACAGTACAAACCTGAATTCAGAATTTACATGGGATAGGGACTCCGTAACCTCAAAAGTAAGTGTCTATCTTTTATCACGGCCCTTCACCAACATCAAGGCCCGCCAAGAACCGTTCAAAAATTCTCTCTTCCCCACATACTCGCCTATACAAACTCAGAAGCTCAAGGATGCACAAAGAGAGAAAATTAGGTTTTTTGGCCAAGTAAACCCTAATTAACAAATTTTATTCGTTCAAGACAGAAATTGTCTCATCAAGACTTCATTGTCATGTCATTAACGTCCAACACAAAATCCCAGGAAATTCCAAGGTCCATAATCAATTCCAAACTCAGAGTGGCACAGAAGGAAGAAATTAGGGTTTTGGTCAACAAAACCTTAATTCGCAAGTCTAGTCTCTCAAAAACGGAAATTTTACTGCATCAAAGCTCAAGTGTCGCAATAGTAATGTCTCCTAATACAAAATTCCAGAAAGCTCCCAAGTCCAGAGTTAATTCAGAATCAGAACAAGCAAGGACTAAGCATCGGGGACTCCGCAAAAAGTTGTAAATTCGTGCCTGAATGATTCGCAACCATCTATATACTCATCATAGAACAATCAAGGTTCTACTCTGACTAGGGGACCAAATGTAGATGGTAAAATTTGGATAAGGGGCAAAGTGTCATTTCAAGACCATAGACAAAATTCCACTCTCACGAGAGATTAATCCCCTGGCCCTCAAGGCATTCTTAGCCACGATTTCTAGTATACGTCCCCGCGAGACACTGCTGGTCGTGATGCCGTGACTCCTAGCGCACATCCTCGACGAGATACTGCTATAGACACCCCAATTTTGCATATAAATATGGGTAACAAATGTTAGCTAAAATCGCCGCAAAATCGTATCCGAAATGGTCCAAAACGTTAAGTCTGCTCCAAGCCCAAAACAATTACATTTGGTGAACCAGTCCACTATCAAATCAGCTGGTTGAACTTCATACGACGATGGGAAAGAGAGGCTCTGCGAATCAGCGATAAAGACCGAGTTAACTCGGTCCCGAAAGTCCATTTCCTTGAATGATTCTTAATCAGTTCTATACAAAAAATATTCAATCATCAATCACAGATTTCATTCCTAAGTCTCCTGATCTCTAATTTTATACCCAATTTCAATTTTTAGATCCCCTTTTATTTCCTTGGTTTCTCTGTTAAATCGGTTTTCTTTCGTTACTCTTTTTTTTAACCTAAATTCCTCTTTCCCAATTTCTTTTGCAATTCCTTCAGTCTGTCTTGTTAAACTGTTCTTATTGTTCGTTCATCATTATTTCTGTTTTCTTAAAATTATCTTTAACTCTCTATTTTATTTCATAATCATTATGTTTAAATCAATTCTCATAATTGTTAATTTTTGTTGTCTTCTTTCTCTGTGTTCCAGGGAAAGTTTGGTAAGAGCTGATGCTCGGTTCAGGCCTTGTCAGGTCAGTTGCTCAGAATTGAGAAAAGATAAGAAGCTACAGTGCAATTGGACAGCTTTTTCATATGGCGGTAGTGTTTCCTCATCTTCAAGTAAGGAAATTAATAATTTATTTAGATACAAACACTTGGAGACATTCTCTACACATAAAGAAAAGAACCTAATCATTACAGAGAGTCTACAATTTTTTCAAAGAAAGATTGCGTATAGAACCATAGAAAAGCATGACAAATACTGTTCTAATGTCAGGAATTCTTTATCTTGCAACTTTGGAAACATCGTTTATGCTATACAAGTGGCAACAAAGCTCAGAGATACTGTATCACTATTTACATGCAACAATCGATCTTATAAAAACCTGATTGAATTTCAAGTCTATATTAACACTCTTTTAAGGAAAACACACAAAACTTCTCACAATAACCTTTTCTGCTGGTTCTCTCAATCTTTTAAAAAATGTCTGATATACCTACAGACAACTATATTGTTCATCTTACTAGCTTCCTAGAAGATCAAGATAATCCTTTGCCTGATTCTTTCAGATATTATATAGAGTTTCTTCGTTTTGCTACTTTACAAATTGAGCATAAGAAATTTCCTAGAGTTGTAGTTAAAATTTTCAAAGAAATAAAGAAAAAAGATGATCCGAGAGGCTTGAGAGTTGGAGAGTTAGCTTATGCTCTTAACATGGCGTGGTCACCAACTAGCAGGCTATAATCAAAAAAATTACAGATCCTAAAGTGTTTATAATAAGATTCTCTAATGCTGGTGATTGTGCTGCTGCAATTTATTCAATCCCAAACAGGGTGCATGGTAAACTTTTAACTATGAGGCAATGTAGCAGTGATATTAAAATTGAAGATGTAGATTTTAATGCTCAAGACTACTGGATCAAGTTTAATCTCAGAGGTGATTTGGTTGAGAAAATATTTGTAGCAGAGATGGTGGCTGAAAAAGTTGGGAGGGTTCTCAATCTTATTAGACCTAATAACTCAGAAGGGGAATACAAAGCTCATGTTCTGGTTGACATAACAAAAGCTCTGGTGCATCAAGTTAAGATAATCATAATAGAAGGTACAGATAGGGAAACAATCAAAATGAAGATCTTTTTCTTAGAGATTCCACATGGAACATGCAGAGACTGCTGGCATGTTGATGGTGATCACTCAGAGGAGATGTGTAGAGAAAGATACATATAATGCCATAATAATTTCCCAAAAATATTCATCTATGAAGAAGGAGAAAACAAAATTGTAAACACTGGGGTTGGTTCTCATCAAGGAAATGAGAAAGTAGAACATATAACTAATGCTGCAGCAAGCCTAAGAATTTATGATAGTGAAATAAATAGAGTGGATTATCTAAACAGGGGAAGTAAAAGAAAAAGAATGAATGTTGAATAAGTTATGGAGGAAAACAGTGGTAAGGAAGAGAGTGAATGCATGGAAGTTGGTAGCAAGAATAACACAAACACAGCTGGAATTATTGGAGATAAAAGACATACAATCACTGCAGATGAACTTCAAAGAGCTATAAAAGAAAAGTCAGTTGTTGAATCAGAAGGAGCAAAATCTAACCTCAAGGTAAAATATAAAGAGAAAAAGAAGAAGAAAAAGCAGTCTGACTGGTTCAGATTATTGAGTCAGTATTCTATTATGGGAAGAAGAAATAGCATAATTATAAATGATGAGGAAGATGGGAAAAACAAGGAAGCTGTCAATGAAAATTGGTTTAAAGTTGAAGATGAAGAAAACAACATCCCAATAATAGTAACTGAAGAAGTTTTACAAGACAAGTCACATAAAGAAGAATTTTTTTTGGGTGAGATCTTAATCAGAATGTCTGAAGCTTCTGAAATGAATGGAAAAGAAATAGATGACTATGTTTGTGGGGAAAAGGAGAATGAAATTAACTGGGTTGTCTTCCTTCCTGAGAGTAAAGGACAAGAAACTGACTCTGACATGGCCAAAACTAAGAACAGCTCCAACTTGCTTTCACCAAATGAAACTACTGAGGTACTTTTTATTCCCTTTAATGTTTTTTCCTATAGTAAAAACTACAATTTTTATATGTTTTATAAAATGTTAATGCATATACATAGTTTATACGCCTATAAAAATGAATTTAGAAGTTTTTCTAACAAAATAGGTAATATGAGATTTCAATCTTCAAATGTTATTCCACTTATTTTACAATCTTTTCCTCCTGAATTGTATGTGATGATGGTTTATTGGGTGCATGAGGTTAACTTGAGGTCTTTATCCTGGTATTCTCAGAGTACAGGAATTTGTAGGAAGAAAAATAGATTACATATCAAAAAAATGCATTCTGCAAAATTTCCCTGTTGCCTTATCTCTTGCTTTAGATATTTAATCATGTTCATAAATAGTATATTTCATGCAAATTTTCCCTTACAAAGAAAACTTCTGTTTAGGTATATCATCACTGGAGATGATATAAAAGGTTATGAATTTAAGGTTTTATCCTGGAACTTACAAGGAATTAGGTCCCAGCTTAAACAAAACCATTTAAACCATTTAAATAAATCCAATAACCTGGATGTTATCTTCTTATCGGAAACTAAAGTAGGGATTCCTAAAGTTGATAAAGTCTTCAAGAAAATGAAATTAAAAGATTAGTTCATTATGCCATCTATAGGTAGATCAGGAGGTTTTGTTGTTGCTTGGAATAATGGAGTATCTGCTAAACTTTTGTCTTTCAAGAATAATGTGTTTCAATTCCAGTTCCTTAAGGATAACTTTAATATGCTTATTACTTTCATTTATGGATCTCTAGATAATAATGTTAGAAATGAACAATGGGATTTCATACATAGTATTAGTGAACTTGATGCTCTATGGGCTATTATTGGTGACATGAATTTCATAATGCATAAAGATGAAAAAGAAGGTGGTAATAATCCATCAACCAGTAGTTTTGCTTATGTTTTCCATTGTATACAAACTTTAGGTTTAGTGGACCTAAATTTCACAGGACTTCCCTTTACCTGGACAAAGAGAAGAATAGGAGACCAAAATATACAAGAGAGAATAGATCGAGTTTTTGTAAATCACAAATGGCTTGAACTTTTTCCAAATTCGACAAATAATCATCTTACTAGAGTGGCCTCAGACCATGCTCCAATCCTTTTAGAAACTATTCCTCCTAGAGAAAAATGTCATAAACCATATAGATATATGAGGTGTTGGACTGAACACAAAAGTTATGATAATGTCATTAATAAAGCAATTACAAATAGTAAGGAAAAAAATAGTAGTCTAATAAGAACTCTTAAGAATATAGAATATGATCTTGGAATAAAACTGACTTTGGTAATATTTTCAAAAATATATCTACAATATTAACCAGTATTGAAGAAGAGAATAAGAAACCTTTCACTTTAGAAACAAAGAACTACAAAATGATCTTAGCTCTTGGTATGAAATAAAAAAATAATATTGGAGTCAGCATGTTAAGGAAAAATGGGTGAATGAAAATGATAATATTACACAGTTTTTTCACCAGAATGCTTCTGACATGAAAAGAGTTAATAGCATCTATGCCCTTAGGGATAGCACAGGATTGTGGATTGAAGGTCAAGATCAGTTAAGCTCTTTGATAACCAACCACTTCAAAAATGTTGCTAAAGCTAGCAACAAGGATATAGATCCCATTTTTAAAGAAATACTAAAACCAACTAGAGGTGAAGAAGATAATTCTAGACTATGTCAAACTCCTAGTGAAGATGAAATTAAGGAAGCCCTTTTTGTGATGAATGCTTAGGGAGCACCTGGACCTAATGGTTTTCCACCGGGATTCTATCAAAAACACTGGGATCTCTTAAAAGAAGACATAGTGTCATGGGTTCAAAAAGTTTTCAAAGATAAATGTTTGGGGGATTTTATGTTTCACCCCCAAAAAAGATAGCTTATTTGCATTACCCTCTTTTAAAATTGATAATTGGTGAAACCTCCTATCTATTATAACAACCGTGACAGTACAGTTAAGTTAGCACGTACAGTGCACGTGTGTACTGTTAAAGTGTAAAAATCGTAAAACCCAAAAATACCAAAAGTCAAAACTCTTTTTCTCTGTTGAGAAAAACCAGAGCCGCCATTAATAACAAAATAGAAAAACCTAATCCTTAAATTTTTACCTGAATAATTTGAATAAAGACACTAATACTCATGTTCATAACAATTAAATTCGAGGAATAAGCTCATGTGCAGTGCAATTAGTACATTCGAAGGAAAATGATTTCAAGTTGCTAGTGGCATCAATGTAAGATCTGATAATTGTTAGTCTACCTGCAATAAGAACTGATATTGAAGAAGAAATCAAATAGAAGAATAAGAATGTTTATTGATACTTAAACTTCAGTTCTCAATATTTAGAAAACAAAGAACACCACCTATTTATAGGTGTTTACAGATGGACTAGCCAGTAGAAAACTAGCCAGTAATGCTAACAAATTGAAACAATTACTCCTAAATACTCGGTATAACAAAGACCAAGTACTGTGACTTATTCAAAACAGAAAGATAAGAAACTTAGCTTATGTTTGAGATTAAATTCCAACAACCTCCCTTAAGCTCAAACACTACAAACACCCATAAGCTTTTTCATCTTGTAAAATTCTTCAGCCTTCAATGACTTAGTAAATATATCTGCAATTTGATTTTGTGACTCACAGAATTTCAGTTCAATCTCGTTGTTCTACACAAATTCACGTATTTTATAAAACTTGATATCAATATGCTTGGTTCTTCCATGAAATACTGGATTTTTGGTTAAAGCTATTGCAGACTTGTTGTCGCAATATATCTTTGTTGTTGTTGCTTGAGTGATATTCAATGTGTCAAGTACACGTCATAACCAAACAGCTTGACATGCTGTAGCATTAGCTGCTATGTATTCAGCTTCAGCAGTAGAGAGAGCAACTACTTGTTGCTTCTTATATGACCAAGAGATTATGCCAGAACCCATAAGAAACAAGAAACCAGAAGTACTCTTTCGATCTAAATGATCACCCGCCCAATCACTGTCCGTATAACCAAGCAGTTCAGAGTTATTAGATGATGCATAAAAAATACCATCATCTTGTGTACCTTTTACGTAACGGAGGATCCGTTTTGAAGCTTGTAAATGAGCTTGACTAGGTGCCTCCATTAATCGACTAACTAGACCAACTCTAAATGCAATATCATGCCTAGTTGTTGTTAAGTAGCATAGACTACCAACTAGTTAGCGATAATGTGTTTGATTCACTAACTCAGCATTATCTATCTTCTCCCACTGAACTCTAGCTTCCACCGGTGTCTTTATAGGAATGCAAGTATCCATCTTAAACCTCTTTAACACATCAGCAGCATACTTCTTTTGGGAAATGAATATACTATTATCTTCCTGCACAACTTCCAGTCCAAAAAAATTAGTCATGAGACCCATGTCAGTCATCTCAAAATGACTAATCATAGCCTCCCTGAATTCATATATCATACTTGAATTAGTTCCAGTAAAAATCAAGTTATATACATACAAACAGACAATAAGCATATCTCCATCTGCAGTAGTCTTGATATATAAAGTGGGTTCATATGGGCATTTCTGAAAACCATGCTGAAGAAAATAGGAATCGATACGAGTGTACCAGGCTCGCGGTGCTTGTTTAAGCCCATAGAGAGCTTTCTTCAACCTGAGTACTTTATTTTCTTCACCTTTCTTAGCATAACCGAGTGGTTGGTCCACATAAACTTCCTCTTCAAGTATCCCATTAAGAAACGCAGATTTAACATCCATTTGATGAATCTTCAATTTCTTTTGAGCTGCCAAGGAAATAACAAGACGAATAATGTTCATTCTAGCTACTGGTGAAAACACTTCATAGTAGTCGATACCGGGCTTTTGCTTATAACCTTTCATAACAAGGCTCGCCTTAAGTCTGTCCACACTCCCGTCAGGATTGTACTTCGTCTTGTATACCCATTTAACTCCAATGGATTTCTTTTCTGGGGGAAGAATAGTCATCTCCCAAGTGTCATTCTTTTCAATTGAATGGATTTCATCATTCATTGCACAAACCCAACCATCATCTTGTACTGCCTCTACATAAGTTATATGATCACAATCTGCAAACAATGCAAAACTTACAAGTTCTTCATCAGATTCATCATTATCATTTGTTATAATGTAATCCTAAAAACGGGTAGGGAGAGAACGAGTTCGTGTAGAGACACGAGTTGTTGGTACTTGTTCTGGAGAGGAATCAGTTTCAGAAATATTATGATCAGGTGTTGTAGGACTTTTCAGTACTATAGGCATGAGTGATTTGAGTTGTGGTTCTTCATTCTCCATGACATCTAACTCAATTCCCATTTGTACCTTTTCTTCACTTGTCTACTGCCATGCTTCGTCTTCAAAGAATTCAACGTCTCTACTAACAATAACAGCACCATTAGTTGAATTGAACAACTTGTAACCCTTTGTTCTATCACTGTAGCCAAGGAACATGCACTTCTCACCCTTCACATCTAGCTTTTGTCGCTTTTCATCTGGTACATGAGCATATGCAACACATCCGAACACACGAAGAGCTGCAACATCTGATTTGTAACTGCTTCATGCTTCTTTGGGAGTCATTTCTGGAACACTTGTGGTGGGACACCGATTAAGAATATATCCAGCACATGCAACTGCCTCCTCCCAGAATAATTTCGGTTTATTCTTGTAATGCAACATACTACGAGCCATTTCAACTATAGTCTTATTCTTCCTCTCAGCGATGCAATTTTGTTGTGGAGTATAGTTGGCTGTGAGTTGGTGCCTAATTCCATGCATTCTACAAAAATCACCAAAGGCTTTGGAGTTGTACTCTCCCCCTCTATCAGTGCGAAGTATCTTCAAACTGTTGCCACTTTGCTTCTCAACATGAACTTTAAAATTCTTAAATGTTTCAAAAGCTTTAGAGTTTTTCTTTAGGAAATAAATCCATGTTTTTCTACTGTAATCATCAATGAAAGTAAGGAAATACCGGTTACCTCCATGTGATACAATTTGCATTGGGCCGCAAAGGTCTGAATGAATAATCTCCAACTACCTTGTTGCTCTGCGAGACATTCTTATTGGAAACGGATGTATGTGCTGCTTGCCGATGATACAACCTTCACATACTCGGTTAACTTTGTCCAACAATGGAATCCCTGTAACCATTTCTTTCTTCGCCAAAGAACGCAAACCATTAAAGTTAAGATGACCAAAACGAAAATGCCACAGCCAATTGTCATCTAGGATAATGTTACTGAAAGCACACACAACTTCTGTTTTTATAGGCAAAGGAAATAAATGACTCTTAGTCATCTTGACCGTAGCAATCAGCTCTTTCTTACGGTTTTCTATGGTACAAACACCATCTTCAACGATAAAACGAAGCCCATTCACAGATAATTGACCCATACTGAATAAATTCCAATGTAAGCTTGGTACATAAAAGACAACATGAATACAATGATGTGAATTATCTGCTAAAGCAATGAGCACTTTACCTATACCCAAAATAGAAACCTTGGCTTTGTTTCCGAAGTTCACTACTCCGCGAACAGATTCATCAAAATGGGCAAATAACTCCTTATTTCCACACATATGATTACTGCAACCAGAATCAAAAAACCATGCATTGTTTCTGCCATCGTCTTCTTGTGAAACATTACAAGCAAAAAATAACTTTTCTGGTTCCTCAATCTCCACAAAGTTCGCCTGCTCTGTCTTCTTTTTAGAATTTTTAAACCAACATTGATAGTTGTAGTGTCCAGGTTTTCCACAGTGATAGCATTCTTTGGACTTATCTTCCTTGTGTGTAGGTTTACTTTTGCCTGGACTTGATGATGTACCTTTGCTAGATCTTCCCTTATCGGTTATAATGGCCTTGCTTTTCAAAGCATGTTCTAAAGAACTTGTCTTTCTTTGCTTCATCCTGTACTCATAAGCAGACAATGAACCCTCTAATCCCTCAATGGTTAGAGTAGACATACCTTTTCCTTCTTCTATTGCAGCAACAACATAATCAAAATTTTCTGTTAGTGATCTCATGATATTTTCAACAACACGAGAATCAGCTAACTGCTCACCATTAACCCTTAATTGATTCACAACAACTTGAACTCGAGAAAAATATTTAGAAATGGATTCAGATTCATTCATGGATAAAGTTTCGAATTCACCTCGTAAGGTTTGCAACCTTACACTTTTCACCTTATCATCGCCTTTGTAAGCTTTCTGCAAAATGTCCCACGCTTTCTTAGATGTTTTTGCAGCTGAAATCTTTTCAAAAACTGCATCGTCAAGGGCTTGGTGTATGAAGTACAAAGCTTTCTTGTCCTTCTTTCTGTTCTCTCTCAAATCATCCCTTTGGGCTTGAGGAAGAGCTGCACCAACTGCCAGATCATCCACATCAAAGAATCCAAAGTCAACAATCTCCGTAAGCTCCTGAAAACCAAACAAGACTTTCATCTGGATGCTCCATCGATCGTAATTCTTCCCACTGAACTGTGGAACTTGAGGCTGTATTGAATCCTTCATTGTAGCTTTTTATCAAACACCTAATCTGCAAGACTGTTAACAGCGGAAATTTAAGGATCGAGCACCATCTCTGATACCAAATGTAAGATCTGATAACTGTTAGTCTACCTGCAATAAGAACTGATATTGAAGAATAAATCAAATAGAACAATAAGAATGTTTATTGATACTTAAACTTCAGTTCTCAGTATTTAGAAAACAAAGAACACCACCTATTTATAGGTGTTTACAGATGGACTAGCCAGTAGAAAACTAGCCAGTAATGCTAACAAATTGAAACAATTACTCCTAAATACTCGGTATAACAAAGACCGAGTACTGTGACTTATTCAAAACAGAAATACAAGAAACTTAGCTTATGTTTGAGATTAAATTCCAACAATCAATTCCCATCAATCTCATATGCCTGCAATTCCCGTTTATAAAAATGTACGTGATATCATCATATTTAATAACGAACATCATAATTTCTTCTATAATTCAGAAAAGAAAAAAAATCATAGTTTCTTCTAGTACTTTCTATATACAACTATTGTGCTAGTGATACAGTTGTTGTTGGAAGGGATATGGAGATCTAAAATTCTGATGGTAGAGGGGAAATATAGAAGAACCGGTGCCATACAACCCAGCCCCAACATATGCACCTACCCAAAATCCCAAAATCCCCTATCAATTTATTAACAGATCCAGAATTGCCACCATGACCACAAATTAGGGTTTTCTACAATTCTATCATATATTTTTTATTATAGCATTCTCTTACAATATCGTTGGTTTGTAGCTTCAATTAACTGCTAGAAATACAAAAACAGTAGTGGTGGCTCCAATGGCGGCACTGTATCAGACAAGAGGAAGAGGAGAAATAGAGAAGAAAGAGAGATGACGATAGCCGTTCAATTGGTTTTGTTTTTCTTAATATGTGTGGATGGGTATAAATAACCATGAAATTTTTTACACATGCACGTAGCATGTGCCAACCTAACAGGGTTATCACGGCAGTTATAACAGATAGGGGGTTTCACCAATTATCAATTTATAAAGGGGGTAATTCAAATTAGCTATCTTTTTTTAGGGGGAAACACAAAATCCTCCTAAATGTTTTAATCAGACCATAAATCACACCTCTATTTCCTTAATTCCTAAAAACAAAAGTCCAAAAAATCCTAGTGATTTTAGACCCATTAGCTTAAGTAATGCCCTATACAAGATCATTTCTAAGATAATAGCTAATAGATTGAAACCCCTTCTTGAGAAATTAATTTCCCAAAACCAATATGCTTTTATTCCAGGAAGGTAAATAACTGATAACATAGTAGTTACGCATGAGATTTTACACACAATGAAAACTAGTAAAATAAAAAATGGTCATATGGCTCTAAAACTTGACCTCTCTAAGGTGTTTGATAGACTAGAATGGGAATTTATTTTACTAGTCTTTAGACAGTTTGGATTTTCAGGGGAATAGCCTAATAATGCACTGTATTTCCTATGTTTCGTATTCAACCCTGGTAAATGGTTCTCTAGGAGAATCGCTCTTTCCCACTAGGGGCATAAGGCAAGGGGATCCTATGTCCCCCTACATCTTTATAATCTGTATGGAAGCTTTGTCCAAGCTTCTACATCATGCTGAGATTAATGGTAAGGTTACTGGGATTAAAATTACCAGAGATTGTCCTTCGATAACTCACTTATTTTTTCTTTCTTTTTACCACTGCTAATATAATCCAAGCTAAAAACTTACTAGAGGTGTTAAAAAAAATTAGTGACTCTTCAGGACAAGTTATTAACTATCGAAAATCTGGTGTTTATTTCAGTAAGAAAGTTGAAAATAAGCATTGCAAACTGCTAGCTAGAATTCTCAGAGTAGGAAGAATAACAAAAAATGACAACTACTTAGGAACACCCTTAATTTTTTAACAGATCAGAGTGTTTTAATTATCAAAATTTACTAGATAAAGTGTATAGCAGAGTCCACGGTTGGAAAGCAATTTTTTTTATCACAAGCAGGAAGAACAACTCTGATATGTTCTGTCACTAATGCTATGCCGATGTACCAAATGATGTGTTTCTTATTACCTAAAAAAACTTTAGATCAAATTAATGCTTTGAACAGAGATTTCTGGTGGCAAAAAAATAAATGTAATAGAGGTGTTTACGTGAAAGCTTGGGATTCTATGTGTATTATAGTAAAGAAAATTGAGGTCTAGGAATTAAGAATCCGTATAAATTCAATCTAGCTCTATTAACTAGGTTAGCTTGGCGTCTTTTAAAAAATCCAGATAAACTTTGGTGTATTATTCTAAAGAATAAGTATTTTCCAAAAAGTGATCCTCTTTTTTATAAGAAAACAAAAGTTAAATCTTGGGTTTGGAATAGTATCTGTAAAGGTTTAGACATAATTAAAGAAAATCATTGTTGGGAGTTAGGGAATGGTAAGAATATCAGGATTTGGTCAGACAGATGGCTTCCAAGTGGAAAATTGGTAAAACCTAGAGGTAATAATATAGTTAACACTGATAGCAAAGTTTCTGATATTATTGATAACTAGGCAATTGGAATTACAATTTAATCAATAGTATCTTTGATAAGCATGATGTGGATGAAATAAAAATGTTAGAACCAAGTATTAATAGTGAAAAAAAGTATGTCAGGAGATGGATTGGTACTAAAGATGGGGATGTGTCAGTTAAGTCTGCTTATAATTTTTTATGCAATAGGAAACATGTTAACTGTAAGGTTGAATGGGCAGGAATCTGAAAACTCAATATAATGCCTAGAGTTAAAACCTTTTTATGGAAAGCTTTAAGTGGTTGTCTTCCTGTTAGAGAGAGTCTTGGTAGACACACTCCCATTCATATCATTTGTACTTTATGTGATTGCAATGCTAATGAAACAGTTGATCACCTGTTCACTAGCTGTATCTTTTCAGAAGCCATCTGGAGAGGTCTTTTATTCTCTGAGATTTTTTATGATGCTGCCAATTTAAATTTCAAAGATTGGTGTTTAAAAGATAGCAGTAACAGAGATTTCACCGCTTATGTTATCTGGTACATTTGGAAATTTCGTTGCAGGGTGATTTTTGATAATGTTAAAGCTTTTCCTGGAGATCTGATAGAATTCATCAAAAAAGATCTGCCCAATTATACCAGAAATAAAAATTATACTACTGTTAAGAACAGTGGTCCTAGTACTTGTGATGAGCCTCATCCAAACTGCTCCTTTGCTAATATATGTGCTTCACATGACACAACCTATATATACTTTGATGCTGCTTTCAGAGAGTTACAAAAAAAATTGCGTATGACTTACCTAGAACAAATAATTCAGGATGCATTGTTGATTTTGTAGGAGGAACAGGCTGGTGCTCCAGTGCAGAAGAAGCAGAATCCAGAGCCTGTAGAGAAGCAGTCAAATGGATGCAAGGATGCGGAGATGAAAGAATGGTCTTCCATAATGATAATAAAAATGTTATAAACGGCATGAGAAAGAAGAACAATTTTGCGGTCGACTGGAGATCAAAAACTTTCTTGCTGCAAACTCTAGATTATGACCAGTTTTTTGCTAGATCTTCTTTTATTTATATTATTAAAAGAACTTGTAATGTTTACACGGATAGATTAGCTAGATCTCTTAATAAATATAAAGATGTTAGTATCGATTCCAGATATATGGATAGTAGTAGAAAGAATTTATGGATTCATAAATTATGTAAGAAAAACAATGATGTAGCTTTTGGTATAAAATTTCCCTTTATCTGAAAAGGAAAAAATATATAATCAAATCAGCCGGTCTATGGGTCCGTCTAAATTTCAAACCATAAAACTAAGCTAGCTTAGTGACGCACTTAGGCATCTGCACTTTAGTTTCCATCTTTGCTAAATGTGTCAACTTCGGCATAGGTACCCACCGATCAAATAGACCACTAGCTACACTTATGTGACCGCTAATTCCACCAGGTCCCGCCCATCTCAAGCCATGCACCCCACTAGTACTCGAAAGTCCATCCAACTCCTATATGCCAAAGTTAGCGTCCGTAACCGGTAGCAATGTGTTTAAAATGTCGACGTCATGCAGCTTTGTTTCCAAGCTTTCCCTATTCACAAAGATTTTAGAATTAATTGATATCTTTTGGAAAATAAAATAAAATAATAATTAGGATCTTTAATCAATGAAAATAATAATAATTAAATTGGTATGAATATTTAGGTTTTTGATGTGAGTCGTAAGATCGACGTCATTTAATCCTATGGTTATGGTTAATGGGGAAAAACTATAAATACGAAGCTAGTTTTGGTGTTTTGGGAGGGTGGAATTTTAGGGAGAAAATCTTTTTGGGAAAAATCTTAGAGAAAAGTTTTAGAGAAAAGAAGTTTGGAGAAATAATTAGTGAACAATAAAAGAGTTGGCATCTGGATACGATTTGCGGCATCGTTGATCCTTATCAATCAAAGTGACATAAGTTATTGCCTACACCGAAACAGGTCTGTCCTATTTTTGTTTTAACTTTGGTTTAGCATATCTTCTTCGTATGAATGCTTAGAATGTGGAATATACGTATGTTTGTTTTCATTTGATGCTCGAAACTAGAAACAGCATTCTTATGAGTTGAGATTGGTCGATGAGACCCTATTTACGTCTTACTGCCTTGCATAAGTTTGATTCATTCAAAAACAGTTATGTTCCAAGAGATGACATGTGCTTTGACTAATCTTATTGGAGACTAAAATTACATGATACTGTTTTGATAAGTTGATTAATTATTGTGACATCCATTAAGAAATTGGTACTAATGATTCAGTGTGTCGTGTCCGTGATAGTAAGAAATACAAATTGAAAATTTCTTTTGGTTATTTCATTGATTAATAATAGTAATTGGTTAATAATAATAATAATAATCTTGGTGGTTAATATATTGATTTTGATTTCATATTATTTTGATTTTTAATTCTAATAATTTTGTCTCTGGTTTAATAATTGAGATTTGGGTATCTAATAATTTGGTAATTTTGCAGGTTTATAATTTTATGAAGTTAGCTTTCTTTTTTTTCTTTTTTTTTTGCGATTAAAACTCTAGAATGCCAATTATAAAGTAGAGGTCAATCTTTTGGATTGGACGGGCTAGGTGCCTCACACCTTCCTAGCTCGTATCTTGATTTCCGGACTATTTCTCTGTTTTAGACCAGTGCCTATTTTGGGTCCCAACTCCCTAAGTTGGGTGACGACTTCTTATTAATAATTTCCTTGTGTATTTAGCCATTTAGATATTTAGAGATCTTAACCAATTGGCATTAGCCCAGTTGGCTAGGGGTTGGAATCCCAACCTATAGGTTGCGTGTTCAATTCCCGCGCTGATCGTGTCAAAAAAAAAAAATATTTAGAGATCTTAACGGATTTCGACGATATCTACAACTGCTGATCACGAAGGTTCTGTAGAGCGTAAAACGTCCCCAGTGGACTTATGAACCAGAACATCCACAATTCCAGCATGTCTTCGCGAGATGGAGCTGATTGTGATGCCATGATTCCTAGTATACATCCTCGACGAGATACTGCTGGTCATGTAGGCTCTGTAGATGCGTAAAAACGTCCCTGCCGAACTTATGACCCAGGGCGGAGATATGCATGTCTCCTGTAAGCACGACTCACCCTATTTGAGATCAAGGACTGATTCCTAGTACATCATCGCGAGATACACTGGCCATGTCTGCTCTAGGATCTGACTCGACTTACTAAGGTTTCCGAATAACTCCTAGGACATCCCCGCGAGATACGCTGGTTATTCTGCCTCCAGGCCCTTTCGACAGAGTCCTAGAACATCCTTTCGAGATACAATGGTCTTGTTGGCCCATCATATGGACACACAGTTGATTCCTAGCACATCTCTGCAAGATGTGCTGGTCAAAGACAAGTGAGCCAAAGTCTCACAGAGGCATTAATCGGGCGTATAAGGCCTTTTCTATCTCTATGGGACGAGTCCCAGCTGACCACGAAGAGATTCAGATCTGTTAAGAAAATCTTCGTAGAGATTTTGATCCGTCTGCAAAATCTCGGAGAGATTCAAATCTCCCAGGAAATCTCAGATAAGGCTAAATATTCCCCATGGTAGGCACGAGCCTCCTCTCCACACGAATTCTGAGGCATCACATGCCTTTTCACGTGACTCATCCTAGTCATTCTTACAAATCGGAGAATATCTCTCTATCTCAGCCAACTCGGCTAAAGAGAATATTTCTCTCTCTGAACACGTTATCACAAAGGCTGACTCAGATTCACACAAATGGGGGGATAACAATTAGGGTTTTGGTCTGGCGGTCTACGACACGTGTGAGAAATACCCGGCTTATTTCTCACCGCAGAAGAGAGTAAAGGCGATGGAATAATGAGATAAACTAAACCTAGTTTATCTCTATCTATTCCTGGAGAGACGGTAGAATTGATCCGCACGACATAGAAAGCAATCCTTATCTTCACCGACCTGAGATTAGAGAATTCAGCTATAAATAGGTCCTCTATTTCTCCAAGCTATGAATAACTTTCTCATAACCTCTCAGAGCAATTATTCTTCAAACCCTAGAATTCTCTAATCTCTCTCTTCATCTGCTTCCCTCCCTAAGAACAACCCTAAATCTCTTCCCTGTGACTGAAGTAGCCTTTGAACGGCCACTGTGCGTGGTTTAGGCGAAGACTGTTCGTGCTCAACCTCCCGTAACTCATTTTCACAAACCCTAGAATCCCACTTCTAACCTCTCTCATATTTTAGGTAACTACAATTATATAAATGTATTTGTTCATGAACAAACCGATTTTAGAATTTAACCCACTCAAGTATGCAAACAGGTACGCATACCTAAGTAGTCGGACTTGGTATGGGTTCGCCAGTATGTGAACAGGTACGCATACTATCGTTCACGACCAAACTCAGTTGAATTTCCGGACTTGAACTGTTAAGCCGGTACGCATACGGGTATGCATACTAAGTCCCCGGACTTGAACTATTAAACCAATACGTATATGGGTATGCATACTATGGTTCCCGGACTTGGAATAACTTGCAACAGTTAGCATACAAGTACGCATATTGTGCTATATCCAATCAATGGTTAATTGTTCTAAACTCCATTTTAATCATTGAAACATTCTTGGAAGACATGAATAGCTGTCTCACACAAACTATTAGCTTCAAAGCAATTTTCAAGTGATCAAAAGATCAATACGAAACATTCCGAGTTTACATCAAATGACCGTCTCACACAAATCATGTAAAATGTTACCATGCTATTTTCACATGATCATCTTTTGACTTTCGTCAAGAATAAAGATGAACTTGGTTAAAGCGAAAGCTTACCAACACATATTTCAAGAAATATGTAAGCGAGTTAAACTTAGCTCGAAATATCAAATGTGTATAAAGTAAAGTCTATATAGCTATACGACTTTTGTGTCAATAGGAGATATAATAGAAATAGACTTCTGAGTGATAGATGAGTTCAAGTCTCAACATACCTTTTGTTGATGAAGTTCCACAAGCTTACCTTAGTAGTTCTTCGTCTTCAATTGATGAACGACGTGAAGTCTAAAGCTCAATTAAACATTATATCCTAATCCGAGACATAGCTATAAGTAGACTAGAAATCAAGACTTATGGTTTTGACAACTAAACTTGACAAACAAGCTTGAGATAGCAATGCTTGCGAGTTCGACCGAGCAGTGCTCTAACAATAAGATTTTTATTCTAAGGAGAATTATGTTTCTCCTCATATCCAGGAGCAGATTAAAGCTATTGTTTTCTATTTTTTGTATCCCAAACATGATACATATGTTTGAAGCAGAGATAAAAGTGGCCAACCAACTGTTAAGAGCGTCTACAACTACTTATGTTGAGAAAATTTCAGGGAAGTTACTGGTAATAGGAAGTGGAGTAAGCTATGGCGCTTGTCAATTTATTCTCATATTAGACAGTTTTTATGGCCGCTTAGTCGGAAAAAAACTCTAGTCAGAGCTAACTTGTGTTAGCGGGGACTTCATATTTCTGATAGATGTCTAGTTTGATGGTCGGATCAAGAGAATATAGATCATGTTTTTATTTATTTTCCTTAGTCGCAAAATATTTAGCAATGAAATCAACAACATTGGAAATACTCTATCTTAGGGAACCATGTGAACCTTGAATGGATTCTCAACAATGTTGGTATCTTCCCTCCTGGTCGCCGGTATCTTAAAGATTGCATTTTCTATTTCATTTTGTGCGAACTCTTGAATGCTAGAAATTCTTTTATTTTGAGGAATGTTGTTCTTACTCCCATATCTGCGACTACTAAGGCAGTACAGAAAGCAATTGAGTTTCATGCTTATAATCACAAGTTCGGATTACCTCACCCTAAGCAGATGATTGATATGACGTGGGATTGTCCACCTATGGGATATATAAAACTAAACACCAACGGTGCTTCTAAATATCTTGGTTTTGCAGGAATTGGGGGTATCCTAAGAGATGATGCAGGGGATTTTGTCGGTGCTTACGCAAAGCACATTTACAGAAATGACAACAACATAGCTGAGCTTCAGCAGTTAAGAATGGTATCCATCTAGCATACCAAATGCACAAGAAAAAGCACATAATATAGATTGATTCCACATATATTATAAGTCTTTGTAAAGGTTTAGCTACTTATGCTTGGTATTTTGGTAATATTTTAGGTGACATCAAGTATTTGATCACTCATTTAGAGTATGTTATCTTTGTACATAAGTATAGAGAGTGTAACACGACTGCTGAAATTTTGGCTAAGAAAGCTTCTAATGAACATATAACTGCAAAATGGATCAATACACCTCCAAGCTTTTAATGTCAGTTCTGTTGGAGGATTGTAAAGGAAGGGATTTTCCCCTTTATGTAAAGCCTGGTAAGTTTCTTGTCAAAAAAAAAAAACTATTTATCATAGGAAATTATTAAAATATTTATTATGTGAAATTGATAGGACATTGGCGATATGGTAAGCAAAATTTTTGCCTTTAGATGCATATATAATATCAATCACAACCATCACTTACGAGAAACAATTACAACTGCATATTTATCTTTTGTGAGGATATATCTCGGACATTTTTATCTAGCCTAATTTAGCTGAGCTTTGTTTTGTATTATAGATAATAAAAATAAAATAAAATATTGATTTTTAATGGATTAACATTATTGTTATTAATTTGGCACCCAATTAATTGGTTTTAAGTACCTTGATTTATGAGTGATGACAAAATGCATAAATGCTTCCCTAGATATTAATATGTTGATGAAATCCACCAAAGGTTAGTCAATATAATTTCAAAATAAAGATAGGTTACAAGTCGCACGACCATTGTATGTCTATGACTAGAATGAGACTGGGATGGTTGGATGTAATGTTTGTCTCCTAAAATGTTTGTCAAAGCTCAAGAAACCATCCTTTTTTGTATTGTAGATCATAAATTCATGATATGTTTTGGGGCACAAAAAACTAATGGAACCAATGCGGTATGAAGAAAGTTTTGGGGGTACACAGATAATGGGGTGCAGTTAGTATTTATCGGGTATATAGCGGAATAACCTTTTAATATCTTACTCCAATTCTTTTCCAGGTTTCATACCAATTATTTGAATTTACGGAGAAACCAAATCCAAGTCGTGTATGATAAAAAAAAGGTCTTAACTAGAGGATGGTAGGTCC
Organism: Papaver atlanticum; assembly: GCA_023531105.1. Lineage (NCBI taxonomy): Eukaryota > Viridiplantae > Streptophyta > Magnoliopsida > Ranunculales > Papaveraceae > Papaver > Papaver atlanticum. The sequence goes on from JAJJMB010002020.1 coordinate 4,573,856, forward strand.
ATCTTTGCCATAAAGAAATTTTTTTTACTGGAAATAATCAAAGAAAATATATTTTTACACACGAAAAAATATTCAAAGCAAAAAATTTAGTAGAAATATTCAAAAAAATAATTATTTGAATAATAATTTATTAAATTCCAAGCAAAATAATTATATTCTTAGCTAACTCTCATTCCTATATAATATTGTCTTCATGAACCTAATTCACAATACTCTGTAGCAAATGACAGTGATAGATCCATAACGTTATACAAAATTCGTTTATTATCTTGTTGCATTGCTCCTAAAATAAAAGCTGGCGTATTAGTATTCCCTCGAAAAATGGATAAACAAACAGTATCAACAGATAGTATCACAAAATTTGCTTTATAATCTGGGATAACTTAATCGGCTTGTTGAAAATGAAGTGTTATGGAAGGATAATTACTGATACTAAATCTTCCCCGCAGACGGAAACAAACATCAAAATGTTGTTGGAACCAATGAATTCAATTCCGAGCTCGTTAAAATGTGCCTTCACCAAATCTGCAACTTTATCAAAATAATCTTTATATAGCATCATTATTGGAGCACCGGAATCTACAATGCTGCCGCCTTCTCCTTGACTGTTAAGCTTAAAAGTACCTTTGGGAAATCCGACTCTTTTGTTACTTACACTAATATCTTCTAGATTTGAATAATAAAGTTGCGTCTGAAAATGAGGCACAACAATATGAGTTGTATGCACTTCTTGTCCTATGCCTCCAATTGTCACATCTGTTCCAAATCTTAAATATGTATCTGATCCCTCGATATTTTCATTAAACATCTCGAAGCAGTAGGAAAATTTACCTTGTCCATCAGCACCTAACTGATTTATAAAAGACCATTGTCCTAATCCTAGACCAAGTATTCCGGCAATAAGATCTGGTTTTCCTTGTAAATGATTATTACCGAAAGAATTTTCAAAATTTTCTTGAAGAAAACCGCAACCCATGTGTAATTGAATACTATCAAAGCCACCAATATCAGATCCTAAAGTGAATTTTTCTTCAGCCACAATACCTGATGTAACTGATCCACTCGCATAACCTGATAAGTAAGTGCATTGGCCTTTAGCATTGCACTTATCTCCCTCGCAAAACGGATTCGTATTACAAGGAACCGGACGATATGTAGTTGACAAACTCCAAGGATAAAATGGCATATCTTGATTGAAAGATTTAGTGACACCTTTGCATTGAAGCCATGTCTGATTGCTACCGGTATCAATCATCAAATAGTAATTCATGAATGGTTTTCGTCTACATACCTAAACCAACCGTTGTGATGTAAAACATTCTTGGCTCGTAAACTACAGGCAGCGTACAACATTAGGATTCATAAAGCGTGTTGCATTGCTTTGGAGCAATATTTGTTGACTCGATGAAACGTGATTGAGCTTTGGATTGTTCGACGAGTCTTTGAAGCCTTTCATCTCGTGTTTAATGGTTACCTGGATATAAGGGTGATTCCTTGGAGTCTCTGTGAATCATCTTCAAACTAAACCCTTTCTTTGGATTCATCGCAATGACCAAGTTTAATAGCAGGAAAACATGAGTAATTGTCAAGAAAAAAATGAAAAATGTTACTCCCATCTTTGAGCTAAATTTTTTTTAGATGGACATAACTATAAGTAATTTGGAACTTGAATTTATAGTATTGTATTAAGAAAATAAAGGTTTTTTAATTTTATTATATTTCAGAAATTAAAGAAAATCTTTTCTTATTAATTTGTATTAAGGGAAAATATCAATCAGATCTTTGAATATAAAGATTTATTAAGAAAACATATCACACAGATCTTTGGATATTACCAATAAGATATTTGGATATCAAGACTTATTGAGAAAGTATTTTATTTATTAGTAATTTCTTTGCCTAATTATGATTCAGCGTGTCGACATTTTTTTTGTATTATAATTTATAACTAAATATAAAATATTTTCGTGATCTTTATTATAATTTATTACAACTAAAAATAAAATCTTTTTGTATTATAATTTATTAGTTATTTCTTTCCTAATGCTTTAGACTTTCTGAGCTCCCACGTTGAACGGTGATGAAATTCTGGCTTTCTATTGGCCGAAAAGGGAATTTTGGGCATTGATTCTTTTGGGCGTGATATTTGCCACATCCTAATTGGTGTAACTATCTTAGGGCATTAATTCTTTATATGGAAACACTATATACAATTCGCTAAACTACTAAAATACCAAATAAGAAACCAAAAACAATTCCTGTTGGAATTTTTTGAATAAAAATATGAATAGGTGTGTCAACTCATTCAAGTCTTTTCAACATATAGTTTCTTATCCCAAGGGATGTGAGTCTCCATGAAAGGATGTGACTCTTGGCCAAAGGATATCTCCAAGAGTCTCCTTGAACCTATATAAACCCCACACATTCTCCATTGTATAGTGTTTTTTTTAGAGTCATAAAACTAGTACTAGAAATTTAAGAGTTTGCATGTGTCTTCAAGAGTTAAAGAAGAGTTTGTGCTACATCTATTCGCGTTCGTTGTTCGGTGTTATCGAAGTGCTGCAAAAAACATCGAGGTATTGTTGAATATTGGAGACATGTGCCACTAAACCTGTAACAACATTATATACAGGGCATCAAATGTATTAAGCAAAGAGATTACTCGCCTCAATACATCCAAGTAAGTTTGTTTAAGTTTTGTGATTGATCATCTTTTTCTATCCTTCTTTTCTTGTTTTGTTGTTGGTATTACAAAACGTAATACATAGATGAAAACCGTGTTACAAAGAGTTGTAACGGATCGGTGGATAATACACGAGTTGTATTATTGGAGAATCAGTAACAAAGATATTTTACCCAACAATTCCAAAATTTTGATTATTGTTATAGGGAAAGCTGAAAACACTCGAGGGAAAATTGATTTGGTCATGCTATATTTGAACGCGTCATAGTATATTGGGCCATCCGACTAAGTTATATTATTTTTTACCAAGTTAACCTCCATGGTCGTGTTGACATGTGGAGTTAGGTTTAAGATAGAGAAATGAGTTAGTCCTGTATTTCTTTCATCGATGTGATAGACACATTTTTGTATTTATTCTCTATAATTGTTAGTTGCTCAATTTGGTATTTATTGTGTTATTTTATGTGCTTGTAGGTGTTTCTGAGAAATAAACATGTGTGGAAAAATTGACTCGAGAAAAATGTTAAAGGCACCCAGGACAAGTGCTAAAGGGTCACCCGGTTTGGATAAGAATGCTTCACTTCTTCCCCAAAATTTTGGCAGGAAAACTCAGGTTCAAATAATTTTCAACAGAGAGAGTTTATGGATATGATTTGGACAACTCTCTGAAAAGCTCTCCCTCTCTCTCTAGAGGATTGACCTCCTTTTATAGGCGAAGCCTGACATCAAAATATCTTACATGTGTGCCATAATGCCTTTTTTTCCAAGACTCTCAACAATGGACGTACATGTGTACTTTTATTATTAGGGCTGTCAATGGATAAATATCCAACGGATATTGGCCATACCGATAAGGTTAAGGGTTAGCGGATATCCGATATCCGATAACATCCGGCGGAACCCAAAAAGTCCAATTCGATAATGTTAAGGTTAAGCTATCGGATATCGGATTTTTATCCGTTAAAATCCGGTTTTGTGGGAACAAAAGCAAATGCTGAAAATTTAAGAATTTAACAGAGTAAAGAGTTTTTTGTTCAGTGTAACCTGAAAGACAAACCACACAAACATTACTGCCAGTCTCTCAGTCACATCACACATGCAAAACAAACTAGTCTGCAAACTTAAGTACACAACAGCAAAAAAGAAAAAACCATGTCTTCTTGTAACATTGACTAAAAAATAATGTCAATAGGCTAGTGATGATCTTCTTTGGCTGCCTGGTTGCATGTTGCATCATTGCATCAACTTCAGTCGACGACTTCCATATCTGCATTCACAAACAATCAACAGTGCTTAGAAGTAGATGGACAAATACTTAATCGAAGAAAAGCAAAGTGGGTATTAAAAGACACAAGGAAAATCATAGCTGCAGTTAGCAACTTCAAGGTAAAGCAAAGTGACTTCTTCTCGCAAGTGCACTCCACTACTGTTTGTTCTCCGTATTTCATTATACAGTAAATGTCATAACTACCAAGTGAATACCAGGCCTAACACTGTAATGACAATAATCTTCAATGACAAAGACAATACTATTAAAAACACAGTGTGTTACGGTATGTTTTATCACAAGTGCACTCCACTACTGTTAGTACATATCACAACATTTGTTACGTATACAGTGCTATCTACAGAAGTACTAGAACAATCATCTTTAAAAGATGTGACCATCTTGATTTTTACCTATCTTATACACACTTTAGTTCCACGTAATTTTATCCTAAATATTTTGCTCGTAATTGTTAGTACAGCACAGTGCCTGTGCCTACGACCTGGCAAATGGTTGATCAGATAGTACTAATGACATACCAAATTTACATAGATTTTGGTACCTAACAAAAGCAAAGGAAAAGAACTAAGCAAAGGAAAAGAAAATAAGATTTACCTGCATCAAAGAAGTCTGGCAGCCAATCACTTAAGCATAGCAATGCTTGGACTAAATCTGGACTTAATGAAGTTCTGTGTGTTGTTAGAACCCTTCCACCATCGCTGAACATGGACTCTGATGCTACACTGGTCACCGGAACAGCCAACACATCCCTTGCTATCTTTGATAGAATTGGGTACTTAGGGGCACTTAGCTTCCACCAACTCAATATATCAAAATTGAATTCATCTTGAGGTGTCAGAGTTGGAAGAATTGGTTCTTCTAAGTATGTCTCTAACTCAGATTTCTGAACATCATCTTCATCATTTTCCAACACAAAATTAGCATAATCTGGGTTAGATGCACTTGAGCTTCTTACATCCATGCGAGCGACAGAGTTGCTAAAGAAAGCAGGAGCTAAAGTGTTGTTTTGAGATTCATATGCATTGAAAACTTTGGTCAAGTCTGTTCTGAATTTCTCATACAGTTCTGCAGCTTTATCATCTCCAAACATTCTCTTATATGTTTACCTTACCCATTTTGCCTTATACCTTGGATCTAAAACCACTCCAATGCTCATAATCAAATTACTTTCACTCCAATATCCATTAAACTTTTCTCTCATTTTCAACCCCATTTCTTTGATATAGTCAAACTTACTATCTTCCCAAATGTTGATGCATTTGTTAATTTCATAAACCCCATTGTAATATAGATTTGCAGTTGGATACTTTATCCTTGCAAACTGAGTTGAAACATCATTAAAAACCTCTAAATATTTACAAATTTCTATTCATTGTTCCCACTGCTGTCTAAATGTCAGAATATCGAAATCAGAATCAAACTCATTAAGTCTTTCAAAACCTTCTTGAAGTGCAATGGCATTCTTAAGCATCAGAAAAGTGGAATTCCATCTTGTGTTTACGTCTAAACTAACTGACTTTCCAGACAATCTACATTGTGCCAATGCTGTTTCAAACTTCTCTTTCCTAGCTTGTGAAGACTTTACATATTTAACACAATCTCTAATACCCTCTATAAACTCAGCAGCTACTTTCATGCCATACAAAACAATCAAATGCAGTATGTGGTTGCTATAACTCATGTGAAACATTTTTCCTTGAAGCAACAAACAATTCTTACCATCTAGCCACTTAATAAGATTTCTCATCATAACACCATTAGCTGGAGCATTATCAACAGTCAAAGCGAAAAACTTCCTATCTATGTTCCATTCCAAAGTGCAAGTTTTGATAAAATCTGAGAGAGCATCTCTTGTATGTAGTGATGGCACTACAATGTAAGCTAAGGTTTTGGCAATCAAATTACACTCATCATATATAAAATGACATGTAACACAACAATAACTATCTTTAGTGTATTTGGCAGCCCACATATCGGTTGTAAGACTACATTTGGGAGCAAATTCTCTAATTGTAATTGCAATTCATCTTTTATTTCAGCATAACACCTCAACACATCAGCTCTACTTGTATTCCTACATGGTATTCTAGCAGCAGGGTTCAAAGACTTGACAAACTCTCTAAAGTAGAAATGTTAAACCATGTTAAGTGGGTAATCATGCTTCGCAATCATTTTAGCAAGGAAGTTCCTAGTAACCATAGGATCATACTTATAATTAAGTAATTTAACTTGGTTATTACCTGCTTTTTTAATTGCAATGGTAATCTTCATCTGGCCTGGCTTGTTTTCAGGCTTCTCGTGGCAGGTTTTTAGATGTTGAGACAAGCGGGTAGTTCCTTGTTCACTACAAGCAGGTATCAACTTGTGACAATGCTGACAATCACCCATAAGGACAGCCTCTTCCTTATCCGGATTCTCTTTCATAGGCCTTACAATAATTTTCCTAGTGAATTCATCCCATGCCGATGACCTTGTTGTACGCAATTTCTTCAATAAAGCAATAACAAGTTGATGATCTTCATCTGTTACTTCTGCTAATCTCTTACTCGAAGAAGGTACTGTTGAAGCAATTGTTGAACCACTTTGATCTTCTTGTTCTGGCTGTTCGGGATTTGGTTGACTGCATCTTGAAGTTCCAACTCTATTGGATGCTTTTTCACTTTGAGACATTCTGAGAACAACAGCAACCCAAGAATTTCAGTAAGCATTCACTCATAGAAACAAGACGCTATAACATCCTTGTTTGATTCATTCACATATAACCAACAGTAGATGGCAGCATCAAAACAAGAAAAGAAAAAGAAGAAGCAACTAAACTAAGCAATAGTGAAGAAGCAAGAATTTCAGCTGTAGATAAATCATTATTTTTGATATTGTTTGATACAAATCTGCTGAAACCAACAATATCAAAAAAAAATTTGATATTGTTTGATACAAATCTGTTGTAGTTGCCACCAGTAATGTATACACGAACAACTAAATTGTGTGACTACGTTAGATATTCTAGTGTGACTACGTTAGATATTTTCTGGAAAGTAAAATGCTACACGAACAACTAAATTGTGCTCAGTTTTTTTTTTTGATGTAGAGAAGAGAATTATACTAAGGAGGATGTCCAGTATTAGAAGTACAGCAAACCAGAAAAATAGGCTTGCAACAAGAAGAAATTAATGACAAGAATGAGCCATAAATCTGAAATGAAATGTACACTATACAATCCAATTACAGAAAGCAATGACGCTTTCCAGACCTACCTGAGATGCTTGATGCAGAACAAATCCGAAATGCTCAAGCTATGTAAGTATTACAATACAAGCCTTTGCAATTTCATAGAATTCTGTAAGAAGGATCTAACTGCTCTCAGTCTAATAGACAGCATGAACAAAAGAAACACAAGACTGCATATTTACCCTTAATTACAACATGTTAAATTGTCACTCTCAATACATTAAAAAAAAATGTTCAAGTGGGTGACATTTACATTTGACAACAATTAACAAACAAAGGACCATCTGTATACTCTACTGATAGAGCTAATCTACGAACAACTAGCTATTTAGGCCTCACATCGCTAAAAACATGACATACTAAACAAAAGAATATCTCTACCAATGCAATGAATGATACGACAACGACTACAACAAAACCAAACAACAATTCAGCATGATTGAAAAAGAGAGATACCTTTTAAATCTCTTGAACGTCTCAGTGTCTGCCAGGACTATGCTTCTGCAACTACAAAAATAATATCATGTTAGGTACATATGCGTCTCAAAGAGTAATTCACTAAATAATTTCACATTCGGGTGAGCAATTTTATCAAACACTACTAGTGCATCCCAAAGATAACAAAACCATGGTAGAAATTATCAGACATTAAAATACCATAAACACTTAGAAACAGCAAAACCACAATAACAATCATAGAAATTGCAACCCCATGACTCTTTTTCTTATATAAACCAGCTTTGGTGAATTCAGAAACCAGGATGAAATGCTACAAATGCATTAGTAACCCTAATTTTCTCTGGAAAAAATTGATTTTCAGAATCTCAAAATTAAACATAGAAACATTCATGACGTACTTAGGGTTTCGATTAGATGAGAAGAACATCAAAATTAAACATCAAAATATGCAATCGATTTGGGGGAAAAAAGAAACCTAACTTTGAAACAATAGATTAGATTCATGACTTACTTCTCGGAGAGTCTCTGATCATCACACTTCTTGATCAAATAGATGTAGATCACTCAGTTCCTCTCTATCAATCTTCTCAAACTTCTCGAATCTCTTCTATGTTGAGGTGAAAAAACGCTAGTAAGAGAGACTAGAGAATAGAGAAGTAGAGAGTATTAGGTTCTCCGACAGTCGATAGATAATACCTAGGGGTAGGAAATTACAAGTATACCCCTAGGCTATCGGATGTCGGATATTAACCTAACGGAAGAAGCCTATTCCGATTCCGATTCCGATTCCAATTCCGATAAGAGGTAAAATCCGATAGAATACCCGATTCCGATATCCGATATGTCGGATTAAATCCTATAGGATGTCGGATTTTCGGAAACGGATCTCGGATTTCGGTTATTCATTGCCAGCCCTATTTATTATGAGGTTTACTGGACAATCACTAATTATTACCACGGGGAAACCTGTTTTGCCACATCATCCTTAATGGTGGCTCCAGTTTTGCTCTATCATTAGCCCTCATTCTCTTGGCTAGGGCTGCACATAGGTCGGTCAGTTCGGTTTTTAGGCAAAACCGCCGACCAAACTGAACAGGGTACGGTTTCTACTATTGAAACTGAAACTGAACTGTTCATGTATCAGTTGGGTTTTTAACCGCACCATCACGGTTCGGTTTTATTTCGATTTTTAACCGAAACCGAACTGTTTACTCACCTGTACCTGTACAACCATTACATACTTTGTCATAATAAACTGCAACTGAAGTTCAAAAACAAGTAGATATTAATAAACTGACACACAAAGTCTTAATAAACAAAGTCTAACAAGTCTGAAGTTCAAAAACAAGTCTTGAAAGACTGCATCAGCATGAAAACCAAGTAATAGTTCAAAAACAAGTCTTAAGCAAAAGAAAGACAGCATGAAAACCCAGTAAAACAGCATGAGCTTTAAACCAAGAAAAAGACGCAGTCCATCTCTTTAATCTTCAACCTTCAGATCACTGCATCAGCATGAGCTTTAAAAGTAAAATACTGTAGTCCATCTCTTTAATCTTCAACCTTTAGATCTCTGGAAATGGGCCCAAAACATCTGCAATACACATTTTAAGCCAATACAAAGAAGAAAAGAAATACGTATAAGAAAAGAAAGAGAATGAAAAGTTGAAAATCAATAAGAAAATATAGTCCATTACAATCCTCAATGCTAGTACTATCATCTGGTACATATTCAGATATGAAATCAAGAGCAATAGGTTGTTGTAACCAGCTTTGCGCACAAAGAAGTGCCTCAACTGTCCTGACAGATAATGAGCTTCTCCATGGAGTAAGAATACGCTTTCATGTACTGAATGCAGATTCAGATGCAACTGAAGAGACTGGTATTGCCAAAATATCCTTCGCCATGAGTGATAGTACCCTATACTTGGTACTATTAGCCTGCCACCAAGTCAAAATATCAAAATCCTTGGTAGATGTGTAACGGATCGGAGAATTTTCCCTTCTAACGGGCTGGGTTTTTCAACCCGATTAGCAGAGCGAACCCCCGATACGTCACTCGGAAGTTAAAATAAAAGTATACACTCATTTCTGGAACCGAGTAAAACTGAGTGTTGGAGACCAACAAAAATACAGAAACAAGAAATGAAATGATTCTAACAAGGTCGAAAATAATTTCCTACCACTAAAGATAGCATAGGAATGGAATAAAGAAATGACAATTCGATTTGTAGATGGCCACTAAGAGAAATTAAGAAAATAACATGTAAAAATCTTGTGGCCAATGCTCATAGGGCCGTTTTAGAACTAAATTAGTCCAAAAATGTAATCGAATATTTAAAGATCTATTTGTATGCTACTCTTACAAAACTAATCAAATCCACAAGGTTAAGCTTTAATCTGAAACCAAATAAAATGCTACCACTTAGTCTTACTTAAATACAATGTAAAATGGTAGGCAGTGTATATATACAAAGTAGAAAACACATTAAGTACTCAGTGGATAAGAGACATTGAATTCATTTGGAAGTAGACAGCAAAAAGGAGTTTCAAAAATAATCTGCACACTCCCGGAAAAAATCATACTCATCGTACACGACATAACTAAGTACTCCCACTTACAGACTATACACAATATACCATTTTGTCGCAAATTTAAAAGAGTAACTATACACAGTAAAAACATGGGAGGTATTTGCAAAAAACAAGAAAGTAAACAGACATGTACAAATCCAATTATACCAGCAGCCCCGTGATATACGATGTCATAAGCTAAACAAAATACTAACTTTCATAGCGTTAAAAGCCTTCCGTAAGCTCTTCCCGGCTTACTGGTGAAATCTCCTCTCGTACTCTGTGGGGAGAAAACAAAACAAAACGGAGTGAGCAATGCCCAGTAGGGGTTACAAAAATGTCGTACCTGCACGAAATATAAAGAAATGGACAAGAGCAGCAACTAAAATGACGTACGAAAATGAAAAGCATTTCACAATTAAAATTCATAACGAAATAAATAATAGTAAATCCAGTTAAGTTACTCTACTATTCTTTTGGCCAGCGCCGATGTCCGGGTAGTCAGATACCAGCTACTGTTACAGCTAACGGTCTTCCGGGTTGCCACCCGTAGGTGGGGGGCCAATAAAGGCCTGACATTCCTATAGTAGAGTTGTCTAGTTTCCTATTTAGGCTTGTTCACAAGAAGGAAACACTCACAATATACTTTATAGAGAGTACAAAATTCAGAAAAGAAAATATTCCAATTGACTGCAAACCATGAGTCATTTCATAAAATGTTGCCAAGTCAAAGATTGAGTATAAACAGAAATACAAGGCGTAAGCAGAAATATGAATAACATGCGGAACATTTTATTATGTTGAGTTTTGCAAACAACCATTGTTATAGAAATATCAATCTGGTGGCGAAAACAAAATCAAATGGAGTGGAGTCTTTGAGCTACAAGCGGCGGAAGGTAAATGCATACAAAATCCAAGAAAGAAAATCAATTCTTAGAATGTTTTCAAATATGAAGTTTAATCGGTCATTTTCGCAAACAATTGGTAGGCTAGATCAACCTCTCAATACTTGAGGTATAATGAAAAAGGAATTGGCATCAGTTTAAGACGAATTCTTTCATAATAAAAATGTTTGGGAAGTACTCAGCTAGATGTTTCGAAATCAAGTCGAAAAGCAAACGTTTGTCACATATTTACTTTATCAAATTGACACACTGAAACGAAAGGGACAAAAGGTCAAAATGAATAATCAAGCATAAGCACGCCAAAATAAGTATTGCATTTGTGAATTAAATTAGTGAGAGTGGTGCTCATGGCAAATATAAATTTTAATACTTTGAAATCAACTAAGAAACCAGCGGATAAAAGGGGTTCTGACCATTTTGAAATTAACTGATGCCCCATCGAGGTAAAGACAAACAGGTTAATTCAAACCCTTCTTTTAATAACCAGTGGATCAATTGGAAAGAAAATAAAAATAAAAAAATCAACAGTCATGAATTAAGAATTAAGGGCAGGGATTTACAAATCTTAACATCAGACTATGAAGAGAAGATATCCCAAAATTTGAAAGAGCTTCAAATGCAAAATCAAGTGCAAAATCAGTTGGAACATACAAGCCGCGGATTATTAGAGGAATTGAATTCAAAGGCCACCAAATTAGAATCCCAAATTGAAATACCAGTTTCAAACAGTGGAGAAATCCCCTACCTTTATAGAGGACAAATTCAGCCAAAAACGAAGGTTGAGCTTAAACTTTCTTTTGGAATTCAACCATCCTTCTTTTGCTCAAAATGATTTTGAAATGAAATTAGTGGTGGAATCTAGATCGAAGGAAAGGAAAGATGGTAGAATGATAAAAACAAGAAAATGATTTTCTCTGAAATCACTTGGTCTTGTAGATATAGTAGACAAAAGTCTCCCTAACTTAGCTGCTCATGTCCATTACGTGGAATTCATGCGTCAATTCTCATAACACCTACTAATTAGGCAAAAAAAATTCTCTAAGGGATAACCATTTTGTTAAGAAAACCTAAACTTGGTTTTAGGGCACTCTCCACTGTTATAAGCATCCGGGTATTAGGATCGCACGCGCTCACTACACAATTATAGCCAAATGGGTTATGCCCGGTTCAAAGCCCAAGGGAAATTTTAGCGTCGTTACAGATGCTTCACATTCATCCCTCAAATACCTTTCAACTTCTGATCTTGGCTGAGTACAATTAACATTCATTCTTTGGTTTTTCTTCCTTGACTCAAGCATATCCTCAATACTTACTTCTTGCACACAAACTACAACATCATCTGCACCTGTAACAGTTGTAGACCCAACACCTTCATCTGCACTGGAATTTGAATACATGGTCTTGTACTCTTCATAGATCATTCCCATATCTTGTTTAACATCTTTCAAAACAGTTGCAACCTTGTACTCATCTTGCTCATACAAACATTCAAGATCAAACTTCAAACAAGCCTTTTTCTCTCGAGGATCAAGTAACTTAGCAAAAAACATAACAGAGTTCATGTCTTCATACTCCCCCCAATAACTGTTGTACTTCTGAAACATTAGACCAACCATCCTACAAATATGTGGATCTCCTACAGTTTGTCTCAGATGAACCAACTGTTCATGTATCAAAGCTAATTGCCATAAGAATTCATGTGTGGTTACTTGTGTTGAAGCCGAGAACTTAACTGTAGAATCAAAGAAAATCTTCAAATATTTCACAAGACATTTAGCATATGACCAGTTTGCAGCATATGGAGCATGGTGACGGGGCTTCTTGTTCTTCTTCTTGTTAGTTACAACAACATCACATTCAGACTCACTAGATGAAGAATCTGAAAAATAATCATCACTATCAATTATAACTACATCATCAGTATCAGGTAAAGCCTCTTCAAGATTTTCCTTGAAAATGTATTTATCTCTGAAGCTCTTATCCTCCTTTTCAAACCTCTTAATAGCCCTTTCATATGGAATTGCATCTTCAAGCATTAGAAATGTGATATTCCACTGTATCTTCACATCTAAGAAGACCATAATCTTACACTCAATCTTCTCTAAAGAAGCACATTTTTTAAATTTAGCTAACCTAGAGGGAGAACCAGTCACATACTTTATTACTGACCTTATCCTGCTAATCGACTTGTGATACAATAGGACTGCATCTTTAACAACAAGCGCAAGAACATGCGCAGCACACCTCACCTGATAAGAATGAAACAAAACAGTGATAACATATCAGAAAACTAGTGAAGGAAAAGCAATGGATGTTCACATATATGATAAAACAGCCAACAAATAGATGGTCGCATTGATAGACTCATTTATGTGTCTATTTTCATCTCTATTGTGAATATTGTTAGTACCCATTTTTGTACTAATTTTGGTATTTTATCCCTTTGTAGGTGTTTTTGGAGAAATAGGCTTTTGCGGCAAAATTGGCTCGAAAAGTTGTTAAAGGCACTTGGGAGGACATTTGCTATTCGGACTCTCATTTTGGATAAGGGGTAACCCATTTCCAAGCAGCTGCTAAGCACAGACCGAGATTGGATAGGGGGACACCTTCTTCACGGTTTAAAAGGAAAGTTTTGGCGGGAAAAATGGTTTTCATGGATGGATTTTAGGGTTGAAGTTTTGATCGATTTTTATGGAGATTAAAGGGATGAAATTGATTGGGTTTACTCCTTAGGACTACACAGGCTTGGTAAAGTCTTTGGATTGAACCCAAATTGGCTAGAGATCGAATTAGAGCAAAACATAGGTGATGGAAGTTTTGGGTCTTTGATGAATTATTTTAGGAATTTCAGGGAGACTAAAGGCAAGATTTTCTTCCCAAAGCTTGATATATCTAAGGAAGAGTTTAGAATCAAAAGGAAAGCTCAGATACGCGTAGAAATCCTAAAACAAGAAATTGCCGCAACTTGGCCGTGAAGAAAAAGGAAGAGATTTTGGAAGATTTTGGAGTGATTTAATCGGTCTTTTTGATATAAATAGGTTGGTTGGGTCATATAGAAGAGGTGTCGAAAGTTAGGGGAAGTTTAGAACACCACAGAGCCGAGAAATCAAAGTTGAAGAAAACCCGCTGCTGCTGAAGAACACGAAGAACTTCCACCCATACCGAACCGTCGCAGAAGCAGTCTTATATTCAACTACAGAAAGCTGTTATCGTTTTTCACTGTCGTTGCTTAATACTTTCAGCGACCATTACTTTCCTTACAAAAAGCTTTCTGTAACTACAGCTCGTCCCTCTTAATAAAAATACCTTATTTGAGCAATGAAATCAACTTTTGAGCATATTTCTATTATGAGGAGCTAAACCCCTTAGCCGAGGCGACGGAGGAAGCCATTGTTCCATGAAAAGTGGTATAATTCTATTTTAATTATTTTTGCAATTTTTTATATGATTATTTGCATAGAACTAATATAGGAAAATTGATTTTTATTGAGTAGTTGTGAATTGTTTTGACGGGACATGCTAGGTTTTAAAACTTTTGATGTTTCATGCTTTGTGTTTACAACTATTACTTCAAAAATCTATTAGAGGCAAAATATTAGAATCACTTAAAAAGGAAAAAATTGCATAAATATTGATTAGAGTTTATCATTTAATTGGTCAATGGTGGAATCCAGAGTCTCGGTGTTTTCTTTATATTTTTGATACAACTTTATTTAATTGTTGAGTTTAATTTGAGTCTAGAAAATCCTTCACAAGTCTTAGAGTTCGAATCATTGTTACTACAATTACAAATCACATTACACATGGATGATAAAATACCACCTTTCATTCATTCATTAATCATTACTTACACAGTACACACACCAACCTTTCATTCATTCATTAGTACACACAGTATACACTTAGATGATAAAACATATCATAAATAGATGGTCACATAGATGATAACAATGAAAATATCTATCCAAAGTATGTTATCAATGTGAAAACATCTAGCCAAAAGCTAACAATGAAAAGCAATCTAACCTGTATGTATTGAGCTCGAACTGATGCTCCTGTCCAATTGATAACACTGAGATATTCGATTGCCACATTATTTACACTGACATTGTCCAAAGTCACAGCAAAAACATCTTCTAAACCCCAATCCAGCAAACATCCCTCTAGCATTTTTCCAATATCCAGTCCACTATGACCCTTGACTTGGCAAAACAAAATTATTCTCTTTTGCATCTTCCAATTAACATTAACAAAATGCACTGTCACACACATATAATTGAAGTTATTGGGAGAAGTCCATGTATCTGTTGTGAGAGATACTCTTTGTTTGTTGTCCTTGAAATACTTCTTCAACAATTCTTTCTCTTCTTTGTAGATGACTAAAAGATCTCGGTAGATTGTCATATAGTTTCACACCTTGAATCTAGGTTCTAACACTTGACAAAATGTTCTGAACCCTTTTCCTTCTACCAATCTGAAAGGTAGCTCATCTTTTATCACAAACTCAACCAATCTCCTTCTACAAAAATCTTTGTTATAATTAAGAGAAACTAGTTGGAAAGATTGCCCAGGTTTTGGTATTGGAAACACCAAGCTTTGTTGTCCTTTCTTCTTCTTATTGGGATTATCATGACATCTGGTCAGATGTGCCAACATGCTAGAAGTTTCATTTCCTTGAGTTTTGGCCTTCATTTTCTTCTTGCAGTGATTACATTCGGCTTCTTTAGGACTCAGTCTAGTAAAATCCTCCCATACTATAGATGTAGCTCTACCCTTCTTCTTTGGCTTTGGTTCACTTTCAGGTGCAGGTCCTGTGTAGGCTGTTGCGTTACTTTTGTGGCAACAACTTCAGGTGTTGCAGAATGTGTCACTTCAGTAGACCTAGCTGCTAGGGATAGAGAGGCTGGAGATGCAATTGACATCTTGCTCCTCTTGCTTAATACAGAAACTGAACTTGTTCCAACCATTAACAGTTACAGCACCTGTGAAAATGTAAACAAATTGAATCAATCAAGAGAATGTCTGGTATGTATTAGCTAACAAATTGATTCCAGTTGCAGTGTAGGTTTCAATATAAAAGAACAAAATCACATACACCATATTAACAAGTTGGTAAAACCCACAAGGACACAAGTACAACATAATACTACTTGTAATAGTGGACTCAAGAGAATACATGTATATTAAGATTGAATTGGTAAGCCAAATTTCAACTAAGTTAACTCAAAAAAGTTAAACTATAATACTATAAACTCAAGTCATAATCTCTCAACAGTATTAGTAAAAAATCAGGAAGAAATTGAACCTCTGCAACATCATTAGTTCATGGCTCTTATCAAAGTTCATGGGTCTTACACAGATTTCTGTTAGAAACTAAAACTGAAAGAAACAATAACAGGAATAATCTAAGATATATAAACCCTAATAAATATTCTCAAACACAGTTTCAAACAAATGGGTCTTCTTGTATACTTTACAGGACACAAGTCACACAAATAGTCTCAAAAACAAAGCAAAATCTCTGAAACAAAACAAATAACGAAAATAAGAAACACTAGTTACCTGCTAGTCCTCAAACTCTCAACACAACTTTACTTGATGGACAACTCCAGGTCTCCAGCTGCTCCTCTCAGTCTTCTGCATAGAAAAAAAGAAAAAGAAAAAAAAGGAAAAGATAATCAAAACCCTAACAAAAATCGATTGACAAACAGAAACTAAACCATATTAAAGTGGTGAAATCATATGTTTGATTGCAATCAAAAGAAACCCTAACAAAAGAATAAATAAAGAAACCCTAGAAATTGAAAAAAAACACAAATCAATCTAAATAAGAAACGAGAAGGACAAATAGAAGAGGAAACTACTTACTAGGTAGAGGTGGTGGTGCTCTCGATGGAGAGGTGGTGGTGCTATTGATGGCTAGGGTTTCTGAAGAAGTGGTGGTGGAGGCGACGGTGGTGAGTGAAGAAGTGAAAGAAGAAATTAGTTTCTGAAGAAGAAATGAGACTCTGTTGAGTTTAAGTAGTTAGGGTTTTATAAGAATCGATGGCTAGGATTGATTAGGGTAATAAAAATCAAGGGTCTATATTAATCGGTTACTCGGTTCAGTTTCGGTCGGTTTCTGTGGTCAAACCGTAAACTGAGCCGAGTGATCAACGATTCTGGTTTTAAAAACTGAGGCCGACCGTTGGATGTTAGGTTCGATGCGGTTTCGGTTCGGTTACACTCAGTTCGATTTGCTCGATTCGGCTCGGTTCTGTGCAGCCCTACAAGTCTTGGCTTCGGCTGAGTCAAACAAATCCGGGTGCTTACATTTACACGAACACCTCTTGCTGCCGAGTCCCCGTAAATATCATCAGCGGAAGAGGTCGGTCGAAGATGGCCCTGCAGCCCTGCACCCATCCATTCCGTTCAATTTTAATCAAAAGCGAATAAGGGGGACCCACTATGATCTTTCTAATGAACCAAACATACACACGTGGAAGATGCGTAATACGCACCCTGCCTATCTTATTGGGATCCCTATGTGCCGAAGAAGAGTTCTTGAACAATCTAGTACTCTTCTTCTTCTTTCTTCTCTTTGTCTTCTCTTTCTCCCACAGTTCTTTTTAAGGAACACTCTACTTTCCTCTAATTACACGCAAAGTCCCCACATTTACTCCATATTTACATCCATACAGAGAGTTTCATTTCAGTGAGTAAACCCTTTGAAGGTTTTCTTTAATGGAGACAATCTTCTCAGGTATTCAGTTAAGAGTTCCTCCTTCATCAACTAAGAATAGTAATGGAAGTATATTGCTTACTCATCCACAATTGTCTCTGGGTTATAATTTAAACCCTAAAAGAGCAACAAATAAATTATCAAAAGCATTGAAAAAAGATGATGTTTTTATTAGTAATAAAGGGTTTAAGAGATTTGGTATTGGTAATGGTTCTTCTACTTCTACTTCAAGGCGTTCTTCTTCTTTTGTTGTTAGATGTGAAGCTCCTAAAGATGGAAAGGTAAACTCTTTCAAACACTTTTAGTTCTATTTGGTGAAATTCTGCAGATTTCGTTTAGTTTTTTGATGATTAATTATTATGTTGTGTTTTTGTTAATGTGGATTTGGTACAATTGGGTTAATTTTGATGAATCTCATGTGAATTTTGGGAGCTTATTTACTGACAATAGAGTTTGGTTCCTTTGAATTAGTGATCACCAATGTGAAATGTGTCTTGAATGCTCCTTCTGTTGGTTGCTGCTGCTGTCATGACCAGTTTGGCAGCGATTTAAACTTCAAACTCTTGTTTATTCCTACCTTGTACTGTGCATTTTCATTGGCAACTTTCAATGTGATTGATTTTAACAAATAGAAAACTGTTGCTTATTTGAACAATGATTGGAAAAAGTAGAATAGTTGCTTATCTGTTGCGTATCTGTTTCTAGGTTAAAACACTAGAAGCATGTTTTTGTATGTTAGGTAGTGAATAGTTGTTAGTCTTTTCCATGGGGTAGTGAATCAATTTGATGTTTATTTTGTTTCGCTGCTTGTGGTACAAATGTTGCTAGAATTTAGAAGTTCGATTTTTCTGCTGTTGCCTATAAATTCTTCAACTTCTGTGAACATGGGTGATTTGTACATTTTTCAAGTGGCTTATATGTTTCCAATGTTTATTGTGATAAGTTGAAAGCATATAGGTTAATAAGATGGTCGAGGATACTCATACCTTTCTTTTCCATAACGGGCGTTGTATGTTTATAAGAATGATATCTGTGCATTGATATCAATTTTGGTTTCTTGATAGATTACCCAACAAGAATTTACAGAGATGGCATGGCAAGCTATTGTTTCATCGCCAGAAGTGGCAAAAGACAACAAACACCAAATTGTAGAGACTGAGCATTTGATGAAAGCCCTACTAGAGCAGAAAAATGGGCTGGCTCGACGCATATTTGCCAAGGTGGGAGTTGATAATACCCGCCTACTGGAAGCTACTGATAAATTCATCCAACGGCAACCAAAGGTAAATTGCTAATACTTAGGCCATGATTGGGTTTTCTAGGGATATATGAATTGGCTAGACATATAAGATATCTTTAAAACAACAACATGCTGGTACGTTTGCATATGAGTCGTATTTAACATTCAACACACCTTCTAGTCGAAGTAGGAGTAGCTGTGACTCGGTAAAGCAGACCTTTGAATTCGGTGGTTCACGATTAACTCAGAGATTGTGTGTCAAAAAGTTCTACAGAGGATATGGTGCTGTTGACTCAAAATGTCACTTATGATGGGACCACGGAAAACCATAGAAATACTCCTACTAACGAAGTGTGATGTCGATAGCCGTTGTTAATAGTATTGGGATAGCATTCTTAAGTTACTCTACTAGGGTCTTCACATGCCCTCTTTGGATGGATGGATAACTTTTTCTATAGAAGCTTACAGATACATGTCTATAAAGGCTAGCCTGTTGATGTTTATATATAACTGTCATACTTATACCTTTTATAACTTCTCCAACTATTTCAGGTTTTTGGTGAATCAGCTGGTTCTATGTTAGGGAGGGATTTGGAAGCTCTCATTCAGCGATCCAGGGACTACAAGAAAGAGTACAATGATTCCTTTGTGTCAGTTGAGCATTTGTTACTTGGTTATGTACAAGATCAACGTTTTGGGAAACAATTGTTTAAGGATTTCCAAATTTCGCTCAAGAGTATGAAATCTGCAATCGAAGCTATAAGGGGTAGCCAGAAGGTTATGGACCAAGGTAAATATGGACCCTTAACTTTCCCTCTTTCAATGACTTATTTCACTTTGTTATCATCGTGTATTTGTATTTAAGGTATACACTTGCATGAGTAGTAAATCTCTTCTGAAGAAGGATTCTCATTTTCTTACGGAGTTGTCCACATGCATGTGACTGAACCACCATACGTTTAGGATTTTCATTTTCTGCTGAGCCACCTGGTCGGCATGGATACCCTTACATTATTTATAAGTCATTGCCCGCAGCAATTCATTACAGTTTTTGAGTTGTACAACAGTGTGCACTGTGAAATTGTTCTAGAAGATTGTGATCTAGTGATGTCTTTGCGGTGATCTTTCACAATTTCTGGGTATTAGTTATATATGATGCTTGGTTTCAATTCCTTTTCAAATTGTCTTGTCAATTCAGTCTTCATGACTGTTACGTCGTCATATTACCATAGGCTTCCAAGTAGAAATTTTATCAGTTAGTTGTCAAACATTGTATGAGCTTAGCGGCTCCAGTGTAATGCTAAGGGTCACATTTTGAGTTTGCAACAGATCCCGAAGGGAAGTATGAAGCCTTAGAGAAGTATGGAAAAGATTTGACAGCTATGGCACGGGCGGGAAAGCTTGATCCAGTCATAGGAAGAGATGATGAGATACGCAGATGCATACAGATCCTATCAAGGAGAACTAAGAATAATCCTGTACTTATTGGTGAACCCGGTGTTGGGAAAACTGCAATATCAGAAGGGTAAGTGATATGCGATGACATCTTATGCAGGGGTGGGCCTACTTGACTTGGCATGACTGGAAAGTTATATCATGCTCAAGTGGTCTTGGGTATGGATGTCAAAGCCGTAAGCCCAACCTCGCCAAACATTTGTTGGACTTCTCAATTAAGTTTGCTTAATCGAATGATATTCTGTGTACAGGCTTGCCCAGAGAATTGTGCAAGGAGATGTTCCTCAAGCTCTTATGAACCGCAAGGTATGCATTATCGGAAGTTTTCCTAATGATGCTTATTGCTCATATTTTATTTTGTTGAAACTTGCTGGTCTGGGTAAACCGTTTGTTGCTGAACCATGAAATGTATGACAGTAGAACCATAACTCGATTGGTCACGTGGAGATGCCAAGCCATTGAATTAGATAGAAACACATGCTAATTTCCAGAAATTGTGGTAATATATTGAACCATAAGGAAAATTATTGTTCTGTCTCATCAGCGGGTGAGAAAGAAGATGGATTATTGGAAGACTTATATTCCGTGCTACCTACCCATATTAGTACTATGGGTTGCAACCATGACAACTGTATATGATTTTGGCTGAGTGTCTCAGCTGTGTTGGTGTGACCACTGGCTAAAACCTGACAAATGATGAGTAGTCTTCAACATGATCAATATTACAGGAAGTTGGTTGCTGTTTTTCCTGAACTAGTTCGATGAG
Source organism: Papaver atlanticum (assembly GCA_023531105.1). NCBI lineage: Eukaryota > Viridiplantae > Streptophyta > Magnoliopsida > Ranunculales > Papaveraceae > Papaver > Papaver atlanticum. The sequence goes on from JAJJMB010002020.1 coordinate 4,595,172, forward strand.
CCAAAATACTTGTTTTTCCTGTGATGAGCCTATAAAATTAAATCTTTCTTTCTCTAAACAACTTTTGCAGTTGGTTTCGCTTGACATGGGTGCACTAATAGCTGGTGCAAAATTTCGTGGAGAATTTGAGGATAGATTGAAAGCTGTACTCAGAGAAGTAACTGACTCAGACGGCCAGACAGTGCTGTTCATTGATGAGATCCACACAGTCGTTGGGGCAGGTAGAATTTTCGTACCATCCTTGTTTGCAAAGAGTATCTAAAAGTTTGTTCTTCAGTCCTCGGCCAAGTCTTTCTCTTTAAATTTTGGCTGCTGATCTCCCTGGTATTTCTGAATAGGTGCCACGAATGGTGCCATGGATGCAGGAAATTTGTTGAAGCCTATGCTTGGCCGTGGAGAACTGCGATGCATAGGTGCAACAACACTTGATGAATATCGCAAATATATTGAAAAAGATCCTGCCTTGGAACGTCGCTTCCAGCAAGTTTATGTTGATCAACCTACAGTTGAAGATACGATATCTATATTACGAGGGCTGCGTGAAAGGTACGAGCTACATCACGGTGTCCGGATATCTGACAATGCACTTGTTGAGGCTGCTATTCTGTCTGATCGCTACATCAGTGGACGTTTTTTGCCGGATAAAGGTAATCCATGCTATCTATTACACCTCTTCTAGTAGGAAATATTTAAGACTAACGTAATAGTGAACATTTTTTCTCGGCTTTCTTGTGGAAATACTGCACCTCATACTTTCACTCGCCACCCAGGTATAGATGACTTTATTGTCAAACATATGGAACCACCTGCTAGATGTTTATTTTAATATCCCATTTGTGTTGAGCTTATATTAGTATGGCTGCAGTTGAGTAGCATAAGTTTCTCTATATTCTACTCAATTGATCACGTTTTCCTATAGTTTGTCCGAGTTGTGATGAAGTGCTAACAATTCATGGTTTTTACAGCTATTGACCTAGTCGATGAGGCAGCAGCTAAATTGAAAATGGAAATTACTTCCAAACCTACTGCCCTAGACGAGATCAATCGGACCGTGTTGAAGTTGGAAATGGAACGCCTCTCTCTTGTTAATGACACAGACAAAGCATCAAAAGATAGATTAAGCCGTCTTGATACCGAGCTATCTATCTTAAAGGAGAAACAAACTGAACTGACTGAGCAGTGGGAGCATGAAAAAAATGTCATGACACGTATTCAATCCATTAAAGAGGAGGTATCTGATTTTGTGCTCATATTATCTTGATATACTTGGTAGTTCATCTTTGGTTCCTTGATTTTAATAGTCAACGGATTGCACCGATAGTAGTATAAGGGTGATTCATCTTTATTGGTCCTCATTTCTCAATGCAGGTTGACAGGGTAAATCTGGAGATTCAGCAAGCAGAGAGAGAGTATGACCTCAATCGTGCTGCTGAGTTGAAGTATGGAAGTCTCAATGCTTTGCAACGCCAGCTTGAAGTTGCTGAACAAGAGTTGAGTGAATATCTTAAATCAGGGAAATCGATGTTGAGGGAAGAGGTTGCCGGAAGTGACATTGCTGAAATAGTTAGTAAATGGACTGGAATTCCTGTTTCAAAGCTGCAGCAGTCAGAGAGACAAAAACTATTACATCTAGAGGAAGAGTTGCATAAACGTGTTGTGGGTCAAGACCCAGCTGTGCGAGCAGTAGCTGAGGCCATCCAACGGTCTCGAGCAGGTCTTTCAGATCCTCACCGCCCCATTGCCAGTTTCATGTTCATGGGTCCTACTGGTGTGGGCAAGACGGAACTAGCTAAAACCCTTGCTTCCTACATGTTCAACACTGAAGAGTCCCTCGTCAGAATTGACATGAGTGAGTACATGGAGAAACATTCTGTCTCAAGATTGATAGGAGCACCACCTGGCTACGTTGGGTATGAAGAGGGTGGGCAGCTCACAGAGACAGTACGAAGGAGGCCGTACGCTGTAATCCTGTTTGACGAAATTGAGAAGGCTCATTCTGATGTGTTCAACGTATTCCTTCAGATTTTGGATGATGGGAGGGTCACCGACTCACAAGGTCGAACCATAAACTTCAACAACACTGTCATTATTATGACTTCAAACGTGGGGTCGCAGTACTTGCTCAACACAGATGATGAAACTTCATCAAAGAGTTCTGCATACGAGACCATTAAGCAAAGGGTGATGGATGCTGCCAGGTCTGTCTTTCGTCCTGAATTCATGAATCGTGTGGATGAGTACATAGTCTTCCAGCCCCTCGACCGCGAGCAGATCAACAGCATTGTGAAATTACAGGTAAGCTGTTTTACCTAGTTAGGTGGTTTTCTATTTGTTCTTCTTTCAAGTGTTTTTCTCCTTAGATTAGTTCTTTTATTCCTTCCTACTGACTTATACTTCATAACATTCCAGTTGGAACGAGTACAGAAGAGAATTGCAGATAAAAAGATGAAAATCAAGGTAACAGAAGCTGCAGTACAACTTTTAGGAAGTCTTGGGTATGACCCTAGCTATGGAGCCAGACCAGTGAAGCGAGTAATCCAACAAAACGTGGAGAACGAGCTTGCCAAGGGCATCTTGAGGGGAGATTTCAAAGACGAGGACACGATCTTAATAGACACGGAGGTTTCTGTCTCAAATGGCCAATTGCCTCAGCAGAAGCTTATCTTTAGAAGAGTAGATTCCACTGACTCAACCATATCTTCACCGGATGACCAAAAATCGCTCTCTGAAGCCGTATAATTTCCTTTTCTAGTTATCTCTCTAGGAACATATAAATAATAGTCTGTCACAAGGTACAGTAGGTTTCTAGTTTGTACACAGTTTTCTTTGGCTTTCTTGTAGAAGCAATATCATATTCGTTTATGGTTTCATAGAAGCATGGTGTGTCATTCTGTTTCAAGGATTCAAGGATGAAAATGTAGATGTATATTATTGTGCAAAACAATGGACCTTGGAATCACGATGGATCTCAAAGCAACCTGAGTACGGTATTTGATGAGAATTGAAGGCATAGTAATGAGCACCCCTTTGCACTTTCTTGCTTAAAAACTGAATAAACAAAACTCATCATGGGGAACCACTCTCTCTCTCCCTCGAGTAAAGGAGGAATGAGAATCCTCCGGCCTGCATGATTTTTTCTTAACAAAACATTTATTCAGCTGGGCAAGCCATGTGTCTTAGGTACTATTCGGTGCTGACTTTAACATACGAAATTGGTGGATCCACAATAAATTGCTGTTCGTTGTGAAATTAGGTAGGAGTAGTTGTACAAAAAAAATATTATGCCGAATTGAACATAGAAGGCTGCAAGTTTCCAAGACGAAAAAACGGTGTAAAAGGGTGCAACCTGTGGAAGTGATGCAGATCAGAAAATATAATAACAAAAGTTGCCGCTAGATCAAAAAAATGCAATAGCAAAAAATACTCCATGTCCTTGGGTGAGAGTGGGAGAGTACAACTAGTAAACAGTAAAAGTGTAAAACAGGGACATATGGTTGTAAAAAAAGAGAGGACAAAGATGTCATTAAATAAATTAACAAGAAGAGATCCGTAAAAATCCCGTATCCTGTCTCTTCCTACTAAACAACAACCTCCTCCTCTTTCAGCTTCTGTTTCTCCTCTCCCTTTCTATTACATTCAAAAAAAGGGAAAAAAAATGTTTCATCTGTGAAACCCTAATTTGTAATACTCGAAGAAATTCTAATTGTAAATGCAAACTCCAGGGTTTAATGATTTCTACTGTTGGACCTTCGAGCTGATGATTGAATGAAATTGCTGGTTTATATATTTATCAGAAATGTAGAAAAACTTAGGTAAAATTCACAGTTTTTGGGTGATAATTTGAAGTTAATGAGAGTGAGTTTTTGATTAAAATATTGGATTCTTACTCTCTTTTTTGTTAAATTTTTCAGTTGATTATTATGATGATTAGTGAATGAACGAATGATGGATAGCAACTGTGAAGCTGGAGATGATCAGGGTTCAGGATGGTTAGAAGTCAAAAAGGTATTATCCTCTTCTTATCACTTCTCATAATTGATCATACTAGTGTTTATTTGTAAATGCTGATTTCCTTTTTATTGGTTTTCTTGTGCAATTCGATTTTAATGTTGAAATAGCTAAATTGAGATGGAAATGCAATATGAATTTTAACTGATAATTATCCAGGATTAAGAAATGTAATTACTTGGTTGCATGTCTCGTGGTTGTTTTGGTTCTTTTACAGAAGCATAGATCTAGTCCAAAATACTCTTCCCAAGGTTCAGTAGGGGGGTTTTCTAATAGACGACCGTCCAGCTCTTCACACAATCAGTCTCTGGGTAGTGGCCGAAATGGAAACGTTCATCCTAAACAAGGTGGTAAATCTAGAGTTGGACAAGAATTTGCTAGACATGGCCAGGTAATTGGTGACAATTCATGTTCGGGTTTAAAAGAAGTAGAAAAGTCTGGTGACAATTCTTGTTCGGGTTCAAAACAAGGAGAGAAGGCCGGTGATAATCCTTGTTCGAGTTTGAAAGAAGTAGAGAAGGCTAGTGACAATTCTTGTTTGGGTTCAAAAGAAGTAGAGAAGGTTGTTGATTGTCTTGATAATGAAGCTGGTGAACTACCTAAGTCATCTCCGCTTGGAACTGAACCTAGCATGGATTTGGATGGAGAAACAGCAATTACTCAAAAGGGAAAGTTGGATGTAGTTATTCCCAAAATCAAGTGGGGTGACCTTGAAGATGATGCTTTGCTTTTGTGTGGTGCGAATTCTGAGAAAATTAGATTTGGTAATCTTGGACATGATGATACTCTGTTGGTGGAAAAGAATGGAGATGGTTCTTCTTCTAATGCTTGCCAAGAGGACAAAGCAGTGCTGACTTCATTGGATATGAGCAACAACGGTTATGAAAATAATTCTACAGAAATCAGTGGCATATCTTCCCATGATGTGGCAATAGCAGATTCAGACGAGAAAGTGGCTGGTCGAAACAATGTAGTCTTTCCAATTAACAGTGATGCTCCAGACGGTTTGGACTTCGACAATGTAGTTACTGAAAAGAATCTTTCTACTGATGCTAATGGGGTCTCTAAGATAGTGGCAAATCAACCTGAGGATAAATTTGAAGATGGTTGTCAGGAAATAGCTGAGATAGTTACATGTGGAAATGATACAGTTTTATCCCCAATTCTGAAGAGTAGTTCAGAAGCTTCAGATGCTGTACCGGAAGCTTCAGATGATTCATCAGTCGTTCCCGTTGAAGACTTGAATCAGTCACAGGATGGAACAGAAAATGTCGACCTATCCGAGGTTCCATTTGTGAATGCTATGGGAGATGGTGATTCAGGTGAAAGCAAAGAAAGGTTTAGGGAACGACTATGGTGCTTTCTCTTTGAGAATCTTAACAGAGCAGTTGATGAACTGTATCTTCTTTGTGAACTGGAATGTGACTTGGAGCAGATGAAAGAAGCTCTTCTTGTCCTGGAAGAAGCTGGTTCGGATTTTCGGGAACTAAAATCTAGAGTTGAAGGATTTGAGAAAGCAAAAAAATCTTCCCAGCCTTCTTTGGATGGGCTTCCGATGAGCGTGACAGCTGACCACCGTAGGCCGCATACTTTCTCATGGGAGGTTAGTATGGTTACTCTTTTCTCTTTACTGACTTCTAAATGTTTGCTTTAATAGCATAGAAGTGCTTGCTTGTGATTTCTGGTTTGGTTCAAGTGCTCAGTGTACAAGATAAAGTCTTAAGTGGTATTTTCTGAACGCAGGTTAGAAGAATGACATCTTCAGCTCACAGAGCGGAAATACTGTCTTCATCTCTTGAGGCTTTTAAGAAAATACAGAATGAAAGAGCTACGATGAATCCAATTTACAATGTAAAGACCTCAAACCCTGTTTGTGAAAATCCTAATGTTCGTAACGATCCTTTGAGGAAGTCATCTGGAAGGGATATTGTTACACAAAGTGCTACGGAATCAGTAACCAAGTTAAGAAAAAAGACCCGTGTTTCAGATCATGGTCTAGGGAACATGATTACAGAGAAAAGAAACATAGATGGAGGAAGGTCGAGCAAAGTATCTTTAGTACAACATAGCTGCCACACAAAAAACAGTTTATCCATTTGTGGCCCTAGTGCATCTCACTTATCTCTGAAGGATAGTTCTGCAGCAGGAAAATGTAACAATGAACCACTTGGATCAGCTTCCGATTTGATGAAGCAGCAGCCGAGAAAGGATAAAATATCGACAGAAATTAAGACTGAAAAAACCCTGAAGTATATGGATCCCCTGAAAAGGCATATTCCTCTTCCAGATAAGGAGAAGGAAAAGGATAAGAGGAATACACCATCATGGAAAGACTTGGATGCCTGGAAGGAGAAGAGAAACTGGGAAGATATACTTGCATCTCCGTTGCGAGGCTCTTCTCGAGTTTCACATTCACCGGGCATGAGCAGGAAAAGCGTGGAGCGTGCACGTGTTTTGCATGATAAACTAATGTCTCCTGAAAAGAAGAAAAAAACTGCTTTGGATCTGAAAAAGGAAGCAGAAGAGAAGCATGCTCGTGCGATGAGAATTAGGAGTGAGTTAGAGAACGAGAGAGCCCAAAAACTTCAGCGTACATCGGAGAAATTGAACCGTGTCAACGAGTGGCAGGCTGTTCGTAATTTGAAGTTACGAGAAGGGATGCATGCTCGCCATCAACGTGGTGAGTCCCGGCATGAAGCTCATCTGGCTCAAGTTGTGAGAAGAGCTGGTGATGAAAGCAGTAAGGTTAATGAGGTACGATTCATTACTTCTTTAAATGAAGATCATAAAAAGTTCATATTGCGCCAGAAACTCCAAGAATCAGAGCAAAGGAGAGCTGAAAAGATGCAAATCATTAAGAGCAAGCAGAAGGAGGATATGGCAAGAGAAGAGGCTGTGATAGAACGAAGGAGGCTTCTTGAAGCCGAAAAGTTGCAACGCCTCGCTGAGATACAACGGAAAAAAGAAGAGGCTCAAGTAAGAAAAGAAGAAGAACGCAAGGCATCAAGTGCAGCCCGTGAGGCAAGAGCCATAGAACAATTACGGAGAAAAGAAGTTAGGGCAAAAGCACAACAAGAAGAAGCCGAACTCTTAGCACAGAAGTTAGCTGAGAGACTACGTGAAAGTGAACAGCGTCGGAAAGTTTACTTGGAGCAGATAAGGGAGAGGGCCTCCATGGATTTTAGAGACCAATCTTCACCTTTACTGCGCCGTTCTCTGAACAAGGAGAGCCTGGGTAGATCAATATCCGCAAGCAACATTGAAGATTACCAATCAAGCATCTCAGGTACAGGATGTTCTTCTATTGGGTCGGGCAATACAACCATGCAGAATCCTCTGAAGCGGAGGATCAAAAAGATCAGGCAAAGGCTAATGGCTCTAAAATATGAATTCCCTGAGCCCCCAGTTAGTGCTGAAAGCACAGGCATTGGATACAGAGCCCAACTAGGAACTGCAAGGGCAAAAATTGGAAGATGGGTACAAGAGCTCCAGAGGCTTCGACAAGCCAGAAAAGAAGGGGCTGCAAGTATAGGATTAATAGTAGCCGATATGATTAAGGTACCCTTTTTTCTACTCATAAGAGTTTACCTGTGTATATTCATCCAGCAATTACAGCTGAGGTCGACTAAACTACTTTGGCTTCTTTATGCTTGCAACACTAGCATGGAGGACCATCACACCCACACTTAATTTATGGTTGAAGAAACTAGCTACCATGTTGTTGTTACTTTAATTTGGATCATTTCATTGAATAATCATACTGACTTTCTTATATTCGTGATTTAGTACATGGAGGGAAAAGAACCAGAGCTTAATGCATCTCGCCAAGCACGTTTACTTGATTTTATTGCTTCTGCACTGCCTGCTTCTCACACATCAAAGCCTGAAGCTTGTCAGGTGACTATATACCTTTTAAGACTTCTGAAAGTGGTGTTGTCTGTTGCTTCGAACCGGAGTTATTTTCTCGCGCAGAATCTTCTGCCTCCAATCATCCCGATGCTGTCTGCAGCTCTTGAGAACTATATCAAGATTGCAGCATCATTGGGTGTCCCTGGGACCACCAACCCATTGTCAAGCAAAACATCTCCAGAGAATTTCGAGACCATCTCTGAGGTACTAGAAGGGTTCGTATGGACAGTCACGACAATTATTGGTCATGTTAGCTCTGATGAAAAGCAGCTTCAGATGCAGGATGGCCTACTTGAGCTAGTGATTGCTTATCAAGTTATTCATCGGTTGCGAGATCTCTTTGCCCTCTATGATAGGCCCCAAGTTGAAGGGTCCCCCTTTTCTTCTTCTATTATTTTAAGTTTAAATCTGTTGGCTGTTTTGACATCGAAGCCGAGACCAACATCTTCAATTGATTGGGAATCTTTTCCATCTAAAACCGATGAAACTCAAGAATCTAAACTCATAGATTTTGCTGATCTCGGGGATACCCCTTTGAATGCGGCAACTGGAGAAAATAGATTCTCGTTATCTGTACTAGAAGTTATTGCAGAACAACCCCTTTTGGATGGGGCAGAGGACTGCAAATTGGATGATATGGAAAAAGAGCTGATGGATGCTCCAGGCGAAGCTCGTAAAAGTCCGGTGGGAAGACATGTCAAACTCCCATCCCAGAAGGATGAAATAAATTCCAGGGACATTAGTGCACAAAAGAGTGAAAACAACCTAGGTGTAAAGCAGCCTGTAGCATTTCTTCTCTCCGTGGTCGCTGAAACAGGACTCGTCAGCCTTCCTTCATTGTTAACAGCTGTGCTGTTACAGGCAAACACCAGATTGTCCACTGACCAGGTAATTCTGCTGCCAGCTGTAATTTGATCACCAGTCTTGGTAACCTCATCTGTATGGCTCTCATGCATATTAAGGATCTTCAGACTCAAAATTAATAGTTGTTGCAATCATGCCTTCTTATTGTAGGATACGAACTATTTAAATAAATATTTGCAGTAGCAATGGATAGTTAACTTCTTCTAATTTCTGTTATAATCCCTATCTAAGCATCTTAGATTATGACCCTTACCAATGTTCAGATGAATGCGTTTTCTTTATGCAATTAGGTAATTTTTCCTTTTTCTTTTCGTGAAATTGTAGACTAGTTCCCTTACGTGTGATCCCTTCTTGCTTATTTATTATCTCATCTCATACTGACTCAAGTTAATAAATCTCAGGCCTTATATGTTCTTCCATCAAATTTCGAAGAAGTTGCAACTGGTGTTCTTAAGGTGTTGAACAATTTGGCGCTCTTGGATATCAAGTTGATGCAAAGGATGCTAGTAAGTTGCTGTTTCTCACTTCACATCTTAGAGTTGGTTACCGTGGTAAAGCACCTTAGTGGACTTTACTTCTTAAAAAAGAAATTAACTGCTCATGTGGCTTACGTCAGTTTGACAAGACAGCATTTTGTATGAATATGAACAGGCTAGGCCAGACTTGAAAATGGAATTCTTCCACTTGATGAGTTTCCTTCTCACACACTGCACAAATAAGTGGAGAGCAGCTAGTGATCAGGTGAGTATTCTCAATTCACTAGATTTCAATGTTCTCTTGACATTCCTGTTCAGTTGTTTTACTTCTAAAAATTATGTGCACTCTTGCATAAAGTTTATACGGAGAGTTTTTTCTTTTTTGAAATATTGTTTGTGTTGTTCACATCCTTTCATTTGATTCCATTATGATTCTCAGGTGGGTCTACTTCTGCTCGAGTCTCTGTTGCTTCTTGGCTACTTTGCCTTGTTTCATTCTGGGAATCAAGCAGTCCTTCGGTGGGGCAAGAGTCCAACCATTCTCCACAAGGTTAGTTCGTTCCTCATAGATGAGGATCTAACTTGTTAAGCATTAGAACCTGAGCTTATGCCAAGGAAATCTAACTTGTCTTCTGATGGTTGGGAGCAGGTTTGTGATCTCCCTTTCATGTTCTTCAGCGACCCAGAGTTGATGCCCATCTTGGCTGGAACATTAGTCGCTGCTTGTTATGGTTGTGAGCAGAACAAGGACGTGGTTCAACAAGAGCTCAGTATAGATATGCTGCTGTCGTTGCTCAAATCATGCAAAAATGGGTTGTTTGCACTTCAATCTGATCTCTCGCCACCTTTAGATAACATTTCTACAGCAGATGATCCATGTGAGGTTAGTCATCAGTCAGGATCTGAACCTAAAAGGTTTCAGGGTGAATTATCTGCTGCAAGATCTAGCCGTTGCAATTCGAGAAACATTCGCTTGCTATCTTCAGGAAAAGCAGGGCCTGTTGGCAGCAGTAGCAGAGGGGGGAAGATGAGAAACCAAAAGGATAACAACAAACCAACCAAAACTTGTGAAGACTGGGCTGTCAAGCACAATCTACCAGCAGCAGAAGCATCCTCTTCATTCATGTTGCATAGTAGATTCCCCAGCGCCTTTATTGATAAAGCAGAGGAGTTCTTTTCAAGCTCCAATGATGCATCTACTGTCTGACAGTAATGGTTCAGCACACATGTATATTTTTGCAAGTACTGGGACTATTCTGTTATCAGATATTCAGTAGAGTTATCAAGGAAAGTTCAAGAAACTGGATCATCCGGCTTCCTAAGAGTTACAAGTATAGGAAACCAAAAGGTTAATAATTTAATCAAGTTCGAAGAAACTAGTTCTTTTTGCCACCTTGTCTTACTTCCTCCAGTTTTGTTCACTAAATAACACAAATTCACAGGCAGGGTAGAGTCCTGAAAAATGTATTTTCCTCTGATGTCTGGACACTTGATTGTCCTGAAACATACATATTGTTTTCTCCTCTATATGTAATTAAATTAAAATTAATTAATGATATAAAAATTACAGATGATATTCTCTCTTGCGAATCAAGGATTTGCAACAATCAATAGAGAAAAGGGAGCATCCCGTACAAGGATTTGCAACAATCAATAACTAACCCCAGTGCAAAAGTTATCAGTGTACAGCTCTAATATGTATAGTAAATTCTTATGTACCAATTAAAGCTGAAATAAGCTACAACCGTCTATCATCCACGGAACGACGACGAGTTGGGTACCTCTTCCGCAGTCTAACTGAATCTCTATTCAAGTTCTGAAGCATTAATGCTCGTGTTTTACCATCAGGCTGGAGGCCTCTGTCACGCATTTTCATATATAGTTTCTTTGCTGACATGATCTTCCCTTGTAAACACATCCCATGAATTGCTGCGTTGTAAAGTGATACGTCTGGTGGAACACTCTGGTTGATGTCAAAAGATGAGAAAAACGAGTTGTTGTCAGAATTAGAATAATTTGGTTTTTATAAGCCACCACAATCATAGAATACAAGAGCTTTCTCAAAACTTAGAAGATAGTTAACACGAAGTTGATGGAGTGAAAAATTGAAAAATTACCAAATTATCTATTGCTAGCATAGAACTTGGCAAAATTTTCACCTAAACATCTTACTCAATGCAGGGTCTAACGTTTAATATGTTGATACAGAATGATGCAATAGCAGAGACATAAGTAAGTTTAAATGTAAGAAATGTCACAAGATAAGAGAACTTACATCTACGATTTGTTCCACTTCAGGCCAAAGGGAACCCCAGATGCATGATCTTATCAATGATAAGTAAGTGAATGTGTTTGGCATACAACCATTGTGAACCATGTGTTCATAAACCTGCAAAGCAACTTTTGGTGTCCTTGCAACCTCACAAGTATCAATTACAAGATTGTACGATTCAACAGAAACAACCATACCACCAGATTCCATTTGCCACAAAATCTGCACCGATTTATCCCATAAACCAAGCCTCTGACAACACATGAGAGCAGTGTTATATAGATGAGAACTTAACTGCAATTTTTGCTTCATTTTGATGCTCTCGAATAGCCAAAGAGCATCAGAATATCTGCCCCCCTTGTATAAAGCATTGAGCAATGCGTTCCATGTATATTCATCAGGTTTTTTATCAGAAGATTTCATGTGATCAAAAACCCAGAAGGCTAATTTGATTTCCCCAGCTTTCCCAAGTGAGTTGATCAAGGAATTATAGGCAACACTGTTCGGACTGAACCCAGAATCCAACATGCTTTTAAATACGCTAAGCGCTAAACTCCAGTTCCCTTCTTTAGTACTTGCAGAGATTGTAGCTTGCATCATATCCTCCCTAGGTTCCAATTTGTTTTCAATCATCTCATTGTAGACATCTATAACGAGTTCGCTTTGACCTGAACGCATAAAAATGCCAACTAACAGACCATAAGTAACTGTTGTGGCTTGATGACCATTCTTATTAAGACTTCTCCACATTTTCTCCGCTTCAATCCAATTATTATCCATCCCGCAAATCGATACCATTGTATTATAGACAATCACATCAAAATCCTTTCTTAGTCTACTTTCACTCTCCAATTCCACAAACATTTCAACTGCTGAATCACAACCTTGAACACGTGCAACCGCTTTGAGAATCAAACTGTACGTATGTGCTGAAGTTACTCCATTTTTTTTCATCAACTCAAAAACTTTCAAGGCTTCCCCGAAAAACTCATTTCTCAAAAAACAAGCAATAAGTGAGTTACATGCATGTAAATTTGGTTGAAGACCTGATACTTCCATTGACATGTACAAATCAAATGCACTGTTAACTTTATTAGTTCTACTAAGGTTCAAGATCCTCTTCGACAAAACCTCTTCAGCCCTTTCCTCCAAGAAATGCAACCTTGGTTCAAGAACACAACTTACCCTCCCAGAATTAGAAGGAACTGTATCTATTTTAGCCTCTAAGCTTTCATCTAGATTTCCCCAAGGTGGCACCAAAAACTTTGCATCTCTACGACCCATCGTACTTCTTTCATCATTCCGAATCAACATTTGGTTGTTGTTTTCTTCATCATCAACTAATTCATGTTCTAAGTGGCTTAACACAACCCTATTCACCTTTTTTCTACCAATATAACTCATTTTTGGAACATAGACTCTTCTCTGCTTAGCTAAACCAAATTCAAGCTTACAACAAAAACAATTTCTACAAAGTTTATTTTCTGGGTATTGGATATCCAACCTATGCAATGGAAGTTGAACTGCAATTAGACTCCTCAACATATCCACCATTGTGCACCAAACAAAAGCAAAGTAATTCTACAAGATAACTTTTTTACAAACAGTTACAGTGCAGACTTTTCTAAACTAGTATATGAAGTTAAATCATGAATTTGATTGTTAAATTTGAAAAACCCACCTCAATTTAGCCATTTCTGAGCTGAAAATTTAAAGAAATTTCAGTTTTCTCAGCAAACCCAAACATCTATTCAATGAATTTGTCAAAAAGGTATGAGCTTTTTCAAGGTAGGCATAAACCCAGTGGAGTTTTTAAGTGTCCAAAAATTCAGACTGGTTGAATTATATCCATCTTCATGGAGCTCTGTGAAGATATTCTTTGATCAAATTTACACCGTTGATTTATTGAGAAAAATAAGTTGGTACATCAAAAGTTTGATGATTCCGTTTTGTGTATACTTGTAGGTCTCCCCTTATAATTTACAGAAACACAACATCGATAGAAAGTTTGTCGTTTACTCGTATCATCAATGGCAAAGGATATAATGGAAGGAATAGCTTCAATAGCTTTGCTTCCATGTGGATCCATATCAGGACACTTCATTCAACTTCCTGGTTCTATATGTTATGGTCTTCAAGGCACTGGTATGTACACGGGGTTTTTAGTCCATTATTTTCACCTTTTTGATTTTGCTAGGTAACTGTTTGATGGTTTTCCTCAACCAAATATGGGGACATATACTTTTGGTTTTTGCATTTTTTTCTTGGCATTGGTTTAAAACTTTAAGTAAATTCATTGTCGTTTTGTTTATGTGTTTTAAGAACTTGCTTGTGAGATGGAATGCAGCAGAGGCGAGGATTATCGCTTAATCAAGCTAACAATTATCGACTACATTGTAAGACCATCTTCAAAAAAATTGGGTGTTCTCTCTCTACTCACAATTGAATTTTGTGCTTAACTATAATATTAACTGTATACTTGTAGAGGAAGAAAGAAAGGGTTGTTGTAGTGGAATGCAGAGGTCATGATGCTGCAAGGCTACGCAATGTTGACCAGGCACATGGGTAAGCTACTGTCAAATTACCTTACTTCAAATGGTTTTTGGGTTTATATTATAACATCTGTCAAGGTTCTTGCTATCTTCGTATGTCATTCGAAGGAAGTTAAACCCATGATACTGAACCACCATACAAACAAAAACACGGATTCTAAGCATAGGATGTTAAACACATCACATATCTTATTTGGATGTGAATCTCTCTATTCTCACCTTATTAGTTTCTTCTTGTGAACAAAATACATGGAAGACAAAACTGTGTATGTTGCTAAGAGGGATAGAATTTGTTAAACAGATGGGAGAAAGATGTTATCGGGATTGTTGAAAAAAAGAATGTAGAGCACAAAGTCTCGGTTTCATTCGACTGTGAAACGCTTAAAGCTGATAAAGCTGCAGAAGATCATATCAGACAGTTCATGCCCAATCTAGTTGGACTAGAAGATGTTGTTGGTAAGTAGCACACATCTCTTCTTCTCATTTTCGACAAAGAGTCAGTCAGGTGTTGTCACTTCTTGGTTGTAACAAGACTTGTTATCACTTGCAGTCAATGTGGGTAAGATGATTATAGCTGGGCTCAATTTCGAAGCAGAAAATGTTAAACTTGAAGAAGAAACATTTGAATCCAACCTTGCGGAAGAAAATTTTGAAGCAGCAGACAATGTTAAACTTGAAGAAGACACTTTTGAAGCAGGTTTCAAACTTAAAGAAGAAACTTCTGAAGCACAAGTCAAATATGAGGACGAAACAGAAGATTGCAGCTAGTGCTGGTAAGATAAAGTTGTGTTTGCATGTTTTACTACTACTAGATTTGTGCCCGTGCTACGCACCGGGCATATTTTTTCTTTTAATTTGGTGTGCGCGGGGCTTCGCCCCGCCCCGTGGCAATGCATTTTTGATTTAGTGTGCGCTGGGCTTCGTCCTGTCCCGTGGTGATGCATTTTTGATTTGGCTTCGCCTCGCCCCGTGGCGATGTATTTTTGATTTGGTGTGACGGGGAAAATACATTAAATAGGTGGAGAATATGTGCAGATTTTATTTATTTTTCCTTTCAACTTGGTGTGCGCAGGGCGAAGCCCCGCCCTGTGGTGACGCAATTTTGATTTGGTGTGGCGGGGCAAATACATTAAATAGGTAAAGAATATGTGCGGATTTTATTTATTTTTTCCTTTTATTTTTGTAGAAAATATGTGATTTATATATGTGGATTTTGAGGGGTATTTAAATAATGTTCACGGAAAAAAGAGTCATAATATTTATTTTCCTTTTATTTTATATGGATTTTTTTCTTTATATATTAATTTGGAAAAAAGAGTCATAATATAGTAGTTACTCGATTTTCAAATTGAATTCGGACTTCCATAAAATTCTAAACACGGTAAGTTGGGTTTTCCTTTTAAGTTTGTAATTTTTAAACCAATCATACGTTGTCAAGTGTCCTCACCTAAATATTGAATTTGGTTTCCCTTTTTTAATCTTT
The DNA here is from genome assembly GCA_023531105.1 of Papaver atlanticum. Taxonomy (NCBI): domain Eukaryota; kingdom Viridiplantae; phylum Streptophyta; class Magnoliopsida; order Ranunculales; family Papaveraceae; genus Papaver; species Papaver atlanticum. The sequence goes on from JAJJMB010002020.1 coordinate 4,610,736, forward strand.
TTCCTAGTCTTTTAAAACCAACCATACGTTGCCAAGTGTCCTCACCAAAACGCTCGTATCACAAAACTCAAAAAAGGCTTATTTCGGCCAATAAGAAGTGGGGATTTCCTCACCATTCAACATGGGAGTTTTATTTGGCTATGCCTTTAAGTCTTTAGATACAATACGATCTTGTTCCCACTTTTCATTAGATTTCCCCGAAGTAGGTACAAAATATAGACGGCTAGAGAATTTATCATTGACTCGTTCCGTCGTTCGTATCCGTTTTTATGAGCAATTACAGTACACACCATTTCAGACTTTTGCTTAATGTGAGTATGCTAATCAATCATATAAAAAATAATTGTTTCATTATGTGTATCCCATGTAACTGATATCATGATATCGTTAATTTATCTCGGTATGTTCCGATGATGAAGAAGAAATTATACTATGATTTCACGATTTCATTAATTATCAAATTTTGCAATCGGTAATTCACGATCTCCACCTATATATTTCCTAGTACACCCCGTTCAATAACAATAATAATTGTCTCATAGCACACAACGCTCGGCAATCACTAATTTAAGTAGGAAGTTGCAACAGAGTTCCCAACCATAACACTCAGCAACATTTACACAATTCCAGGAGTTATGAGGCTTTGAAGGTCCCAAATTCATAAGCACGTATATGCAAGCTCTGTAATGAGAGCAAATGGTGTTCATTGCAAATGAATACTTAACACTTTACTAAAGAAATATAGTATCAAATTAGAAGATAGCCAATTAGCACTTCTGAATCACAAATTTACAATCTGAAAAGACATGAACTTGAAATCCAAAACCTTAATCTAACAAAGCACGGAAATTATAATCACCATAAACATAGACCTCAAGCCCACGATTGTCAGTTCTCAATTTCGACACTCCTTCCAGTTAGGCTTCTTTGTAACTTCCACATTTGTCAAGCTTCTCTGAATCAACATGAATAAGGGGATTAGATGACATACATGTAAGATTAATATTGCCAATCTGATTGCTGAGTTCGTGGTATTCTGAGAATGTGAAACCTGCTTATTAAAAAAAAGGAAAAGCTTCTTGGGAAAGAGAAAAGCAAACACAATATCCCGGATAATTCGATGCCATAAACCAAGACTTAGATACCTTTCTATATCATAGTAGCCGGAATATCTTTCTATATCCTATATTTAGAATTGTTACCTTCTTCTTCTCTGTGTGCTTCTCTTATGTCATCGGTTAGCATGCAACAGATTTAGATATTGAAATTTCCTCTTCTCTATCTATAAACTTCCCACACCTATTATTATCCTTGACTAAGGCAGTGATACTATCCTCGGTTCTTACTATGTAAATTTACTTTAAATGTTTTTAGCAGCATTGGACTGAATGTCAATTATGTTTAGAATGAACAGGTTCATTTCAGTGGAGCTTTGGGGAGATCACTGCGAACAAATTTAAGTTTATTGCAATAGGTTCTGCTATTAGTTAATACAATAACATAGAATCAGTGGAAATCATTTATAGATTTTGTACGAAGCTAAATTAGGAAATTAACCATAACCATCAAATATTTGATATGGTATCCTGTTCCGCCGCTTTTGACTATGACCTCCACCTTTACCGCCATAACCATCGAGTCCGGGATCCTTATACTCCGGAACATCCACCTGAACACCATTGCTTCCAAAACTGCAGCCACTTATTATTACTGCTTCCTCTTGCTATGCACCATCACCATGATATCCCCATTGTTACAACCACTTGTTAATTACTGCTTCCTCTTAATCTGCTTTCAAATTCCAAATTGAATTTGTTTATCCATCTTCTTCCCCCTATTTTTTCTTTTTAAAGTCACGGCTTCCGGATTTGTTTTTTTTTTTTCTTTTATTTGTCCTTAATACGGGTTGGATTCCAAATTGAATACGATTTCCTTTTTTTTCCCTTAATATTTAAACCAATCATCCGTTGTCAAGTGTCTTCACCAAAACGCTCGTTTCACAAAACTCAAAAAAACCTTATTTCGGCCAATAGGAAGCGAGGGTTTTCTCACTATTCAACGTGAGAGCTTTATTTATCTAGGCCTTTAAGTCTTTAGATTCCTTTTACATGGCATGAACCTTTTTCTTGTTTATTATAATTTATATAAGCATCTCTCAGAACTAGAATCATGTGTATATAGAAGCTTTGTACGAGGATGAAGGGGTATTTTAGTCATGCAAAAACTTATATTACCGGTTTTTGATAAATACAATCTGGTGGGTTTTAGGAAACTCCAGATATTTTCAGACTTATATATATATGTTCACACGTCTCTTGAATAAGCACAAGCCCGTGTCGCGCGCTTCATAGTTTTGAAGTATGAAGATTATTAACCCTAGAATACCTATGTCGGATCTCCCAGGTGATATCGTTGACGACATACTATTGAAGTCGCACGCAAAATCAATATGTAGATTCAGGTGCGTTTGCAAACATTGTACGAGTTATTCAAAAACCATGATTTTATGAATAGTCGTCTTAAACACAGCTTGGAAACCGAAAAGTTAAAGTGTTTTTCAATAGAAGATAAATTTGGCAAGTATAGTCATGAATTTCGGATGCATATCACATAATCCTCATCATTATATACAATATTTGAAAATAAGTATTGTGGGTATGTTAAGAATCTTAAGACTGATCCTCCGTTGGGAGATAATCAAATTGTTGGGTCCGATAATGGTTTGATTTTGATGGAAGATGAGATAAAAAGGCATTGGCTTTGGAATCCATATAGTAAAGAGTTGAAAGAAATATAAATTCCAAAAGCATATGGACCAGCGGGTTATCGAAGAAGAAGTTACATATGCAACGTTACGTATGGGGTTGATTATAATTGCCATACCAGTGATTACAATATTGTGGTAGCTTCCAATTATGCTTACATGGGGAATGTTCGTTATGGTTGTAGAATTCAGGTTTATACATCAGAATCGAATTCATGGAAAACCTTTCCCAAACTCTTTGTGTCATGGGGTACGTCAAGTAATATTTGTTCGTGGAGCTTTTCACTGGACTGGGATGCGACTTCCATCCGAGATAGTGGAAATTGAATTATTGTCTCTCCTTCTGATGGGCCTTCACAAATATCCCTAAGCCTCTTTACAAATATCCCTGATGGCATAATTGAATTTTTTTGTAAAAACCTAATTATTAAAATTCCTTATTTGGCCTTTCTTATCTCTTCGTTCTTCTTCCTTATTTTTTCTAAAAGCCTAACAGATAACAAAAATCGCCCACCACCATCTTCTCCATCGTCCCCCACCACCACCAAAATCTCTATCGGTGCCGCCACCACATCTGTTACGTCCACCACTAGTATCAACAAATCTGTCACGATTTGCTTTTGATTTCAACTGATTTCATACAGATTCAGAGATCGATTTGAGTTTTTGGTTTTCGATTTTTGGTAATGGAGTTGTTGGTGTTGAGTTTTTGATACAATAAATTCAGCTTCTGTCTGTATCGAAATTGCAATTTTGTTGTATCTTAGATTATAATAATTCTTCCGATTTAAAAGGAAGATATGGTGAGAGCAGAGAACATAGCCATGAAAACTGATGAAAAAACCACTGAATTACTCACTTCTGAGCTTCAAGATCTCAAATCCGCTGCTAAGAAATTCGCTAACGATGTCATCAAGCTTGGCGGCTTTGGACTCGGAAGTTCCTTCTTCCAATGGTTAGCTTGTGTCGCTGCCATGTATGTTCTCCTCCATCTATCTCTCTTCTCTCTAAAATTAAGTATTATGTTTTAACTCCTGTTTTTTCTATAAAAGCACAGTAAATTCTGTTGATTTTGGTAATGATTGATTAGATAATGTGCATTATAAAAGTAGAAATGGAGTTGTTGGTGTTGTTTTCCATGAATCTGGAATTGCAAGTCTGGATTGCTGTTTATGAAGCTACAGGTGATGATCAATTGTTGTTGTTTATATGTTTTTATGGGATCAACTCCTATTGTTGACCCAATTTTTTATGGGATCAACTACGGTTGTTGATCCATTTATGGGATCAACTCCTGTTGTTGACCCAATTTTTTATGGGATCAACTACTGTTGTTAATCCTTTCAACTCCTATTGTTGACAATATTTCCTTGGATAAGTATAATCATGCCTGTAGTTTAAATCATGTAATTTTCTTCCAATGTTGAACTTGTGGTGCAATGGTAGCATGACTGACTGCATGTCAGATGATGCGTGTTCGACTCACGCCAAGTTCACTCCATTTACATGGATCAACTTCTATTGTTGATCCTTTTTTTTTTGGATCAACTATCGTTGTTGATCCCCTAAATTGGATCAACTTCTACTGTTGGTTCTATTTTTATCTGGATCAACTACTGTTGTTGATACAAAAATATCTGAACCAGTGGTGGCGGTGACGGTGGCGGCGGCTGACTAGTGGTGGTGGAAGACTGGTGGTGGTGTAGTGGTGGTGGTGGAATATTAGTGGTGGTGGTGGTGGTGGTGCTAGTGGTGGTGGTGAAGTGGTAGAGGAATCATTTTGAAATAAAGAAAAATATTATATGGGTGAGGGTATTAAAGTAATCTAATTTTAAATGGATAAGGTTATTAAAAAGTATGGACATATTTATTGTTGTATAAGGATATATTTATTAGTTGTCAAAAATAAGGACATATAAGTTATGTTGTTTAGTTTTATATGACCCGGTGAGTCAAAACTGTAAAGTCACCAAGATCTGGCATCAAGCAGAGTTCAAATGGAACATTGAAGCTTATGTTGAGCGGAGTTTTGTGTCATTGAAGTTGAACTCAACCAACGAGAACTCCAAAAACATGCTGCACACAACAAGATCAAGAAATTTTGAACCATCATTTAACAGCTTCTTGAAGGAATTGGGACTTATAATTTTGCAAAAGTTGGCTCAGGTTGCACCAACTTAAGTAAGTAAATTTGCAGTTTCCTTGGTCCGGAGACTCCGAACACCAGACGCCCAATATGAGAGACCTCAAATTTGACTCGCGACCAGATTTGAACAAAAGTATCCTTCCCACACCTGTCTGCCTTTCATGGCATGATTCACATTTCATTCTCAAAAACTTTGTAACCGATTTCACTATATGAATATGACAATGAGTTACAAATCATGATACATATTCCCGTTGTAAGGGCTCCTATCAACTGCTACTTGGCAACTCAAACAAAGCAAAAAATATACAAAATGGAAGAAGTTTATAAATAATGGTGTGATACATCAAGATTTTTACTCAGCTTTGTCTCAATTTTCTCCTTTGTTTACTGTAACAGTATCTGTCGCCCGAGAATAATCACTACCAGGCACGTCAACCATTAATAATTCATCTTCATCTTCCTTGTCTCTTGTTTCCATGTCACCTTGTTCCTGAACACACACACAATTTATGAGCTTACAGCTGAGCAAGGAAATAAATCTCTTCTACCCAAATTCTTAACTCATTATTTCTTTCTAATTTCTACCTTTGAATTATGATTAGCATGCTCCATGCTACTACCAACTTTGAGGCCTTTTAAGATATCTCTGACTCGATCTTTAGCCCTCTTGTTCCTTAAGCGACGTTCTTTTGATTGAGCTTTGGTAACGTCCGAATGACAAGCCACGCATAAAGTCCTCATGTTATCAAGATTACACTCCCCTATCCAAAAATAAAAGTTTGAAAAGTATCAGAATAAACTCTTGATTGAACCCAGTACCAATTTGAGTGGTTAAGTTTCAAGTCCACATCTGAGTTTGTAAACTTAACTAATATACCAAGAATAATCTTTAACATTGAGCTAGCCCTTGTACAATAATTCCATTCATATTAGTGTCTCATACCTCCTCCTCGGTAAACAGGTATTATGTGGTCTGCATGCCATGCATTGCCTTCTCTTGGGTAATTGATAAGTTTATCAAGTCTGCAAAGACAAAATGATAAATCTGTCAACTCATGACTGTAAGTTGTTAACAAGAAATTCAAGAAAATGTGCAGTTATATTACTTCGAACCTTCTAAAAAAATACTTACAATTTCTTACTTCTTGCCACATTTGGAGCTACCTTCTCCACATGTTCTCTTCGTCGTGCAACAGATTTTAATGGCCTTATGTAATTTACAAGTTCATGGCAGTCCAACTTGCAAGCAACACAAACACCATGTTCCATTTTAAAAAGTTCCTGGAATGTGGAGGGGTTTACTCTATAGATGTAATTTGAAGTATAAAATATGCAGAAAATGAAATTTATGTAGAAATAGTCGGAAAGATTGGCCCTTGATCTGAGTTTGGAATTTTTGGATATAAAAAAAGCAACTACAATTACTATGACTGCAATTGAAATGGTTCACTTCCTAACCTCCCGCAGTGATCCTTGGCTAGTTCTTACGCGATATTCTTGAAAGCATGCCATTTCACAGAACAAATCTTCGAAATATTCAGGTATCTTTGAAAGTTTCCCCCTGCAAAAGAGATGTCAATTCAATATGATGCTAACAATTATTGTGGGCAACTACCAAAAGCAACTTACTTGCAAGGTTTCTGACATAGTTTACAAAGTGGTTCACCCGTGACAGTCCAACCCTGTGTATACTCTTTCTCTTTTTTGCGGCCCCTACATAGAGAAATCTTCTTCCACGAAGCATTTGCTGGCAGTGGCTGGCTTATTTCACTCAAAGGTGTAGTACGCTGTTTACTTCCACCTTTCAGCAGACCCTGCGGCATTAAATCATTAGCCTAGCAAGAAAAGAGGAGAAAAAACTTTGACTTTGACTCATTACATTCGTACCTCACTTCCATGGTTAATGCTTTCTTTCAGATACCACAGCTCAGAAGTTAAAGGAAGTTGCAGGGGCTTCCCAAGCAATTTCTTTTGATCGACGGGTCTTAGACCATTCCACTCCTTCATGAATGCCTGAAGAATATTCTGACATGCTTCGTTTTCCATCATAAACTTTCCATCTGTTTTCTTGTTTATATCAGCAGAAGAAAAGTTCAGTGAATCTATTTCCTCTGGACGGAAATTTTTGCACAATAGCCTTGGTCGAGAATCCTTTTCGGGAATGCAAGTGTACAGATGGATCCTTCCAGTATATTGGCTTATCTGCAAAGTCAGATGAAACTTATAATGATTTACCCAATATAGAAAGTTGCTTCAACAATGTTCTTGGTCAATTAGCAAGTTCCAACTACAGCAGATCTAGTATTTACTCGGCCAAAGGCAGAAAAACGAAAAAAGAAAGAAAGAGATCAGGGTCTTGTTCCTACCTCGAACCTCAGATCTCCTGCTTGGAGAGAATAACATTCATCCGCATTAGCCAATTCAGCAGGTTCATCTTCATCGCTTTCAGATGTCTCCTTGTGTAATTTGCTGGCTTCCATTTGTTCTTGCACCTTAGTACATTCAAAAATGGTTGTCTCTGCACTACGGTCTGATATCCCTTCAACTGCGATGGCTTCTAATCCATCCACTTTTACGGTTGTGTTGTCCATTTTACAAACAAAATTTGTTTCAAGAATTCCAGTGTGCATAGCTTCAGATATAGGTTGTACACCTCTAATTGAAAAAGAATCATCAAGGACCTCAACAATATTCACAACAGACAACGACGAACCACCCTGTTCATGCAAAAAAGTTAAGCAAAAAACGACTGATCTATTGATGGTTATAGCTTCAGATATAGGTTATACCATCTATGTGAACGTTCAAAAGGTAAGGGGGGTAACTAACAAAACTCTCGACCTTGAAAATGAAAAAGAAAAACAATAGTCCAAATCTACCTCAACAGTGGGAGAACGTGATTGCTTTGAACTATTTCTATCGTCTTTTGCGCACTTATTTAATGTAAATTTGGTCTTCTCAGATGCATCTTCATTCATTCCAACAGGTTGCCTTGCCCAGCTTACAGCAGTCTCACGAGAGATTGAATGGTCAACTTTAAATAGTTCATTGCAGTTATGGTTCTCGCTTGATCCATTTTCACTAGTGACTTCAGAAACAAGGTTCGTACATGATCTAGTATATAAATCTTCAGCATCATTTCCATCTAAGTAATCAAATCGAGCAACATCTGATTCAAAATCTAGATCAGAAAATTTATGCACCTGCCAATCAATCAAGTAAAACTTCCGATTAGAAACTGAACCTTTTCAGCGTGAAACAACAAAACATTGGAAAGGAATGAGGCATTTTTCCTTCACTTTATTCATAAATTCATGCTGCCTATAAAAATATTTAATGCTTTCCAGTAGTCAGAAGATACATGTAATGAGAACCTAGAGTTAATAATCTCAACCCTCAAACAATTAGGCCGATAAAGGTATTTTACCTCAATTTCTTGAACGGAATCATACTTCCCATTCATAACAGATGAAACCCTGCACAGAGTCTTGTTTAGATTTTTCCAATGTGATTCATCTGACGTATTCTGGAAAAATTATCCCATTTAGATGAAGGAATAAAATAGAACAGATAAATATTAGTCAAAGCTGTGTCAAGCACCTTCGCGCAAAATATGTATATGTTGACTGCATTGGTTTGCCCTCGCCTATGAGCTCTGTCCTCAGCCTTGGGAGTACGGAAACAAAAGTAAAAGAGCTTGGATAAGTTAATAAGTTTGAAAAATGCAAAAGAAAAGGAGGAACTTGACTGCCTATTAATTTTGTAAGACTTGCCAACACAATATATTAATGCACAAAGAAGTACTAATTATGTACTTTAAAATGAGAATCATATGGGACGTTGTAGCAAGTTTTATTCAGACATTCCCCTCACTGCGCAAGTGAGGTACGCACTCTGATTGAACTTCAGTTCTTTTTTTTTGCTCATACTTGGACCAGAAGTAACAAGGTTTCAGATTATAAAACCTGAAGCATATCCGATGAGGTTATAGGCAGCTCCAAGAAGATAACATTTCTTGCTGATGAAAAGTCTAGCCCAACTCCTCCAGCAGTAATTCCAATTATTGCAACCTTAACCTGATATGCAGAAGATAAATTAATCTTCAAATTATATCGAGGATTCTATATGGAGAATTCTAATCTGCTTCAGAAGTTCCCATGGCAATAATATCCTAATACTCAAAACCAAATCAGTAGAATTTTGTAAAAGAAACATGATTTGAACCTCTGCTGATGTTCGGAATGCTTGTACAGCTGACTGTCTATCTCTAGCAAGTGTGTGCCCATCAATCCTGACAAATCCAATTCCTTTCTCACATACGATCTCCTGAAGAGTTGCAGGCGTTGAAATTCAACTTAGAAGTAACTTGTGAAAGAATGAAAACTCCATGTTGGTTTCCAAGATAAATCCATAATTAGGAGAGATGTAATCCAGAAAAAAACAGGCATAAAATAAACTAATCAACCCGTAACAGAAAGGTGATAGCCCTCCTCCAATTTGTGCTTTCTGTCTTAAACAAGAAGATAACAGGTAACTTAAGCTTATTTACCTGTACTCCGTCAAGCACCTTCAAGTGATGAGAAAAAATTAACATTTTCTGAGAACCGATATTAACATCTATATCTGTTGAGCTGCCAGACTCGGCAACAATGGGATGGATAGAAAGCCATTCGCGGAACCCAGAAAGCTTTGCGATTCCAAGTTGCTGATTAGAAAGCAACCTTGAACTCTTATGACGATCTTTTTTATCTGCAATGACGAAAACCAGTATGATCTGATGATTGAACGGAATTTGTTTTAGACAACAGTTTTTCCACTCTGCATTCAACAACATTTGGATTTACCACTGTAGTCACTGGATATCTCTGGAGGCTCTTCTTCTTCATCATCAGTTTCGGAAGTGCAATCATTCACGGGATCATTTTGTTGATCAATTTCCGTGGAACTGATGTTATCCCTCCTTGTAGCAACAAATGCGGAGTCGATATCAGTTCTGCTTAACTTCAATCTGATGACTTGCCGACGTTTGGGAGGTAATTGTAGCAACAAATGCTCCTTCAAACGCCTTATCTATCATAAGCAAAAATTCAACTCCAAATTACAAAAATGTGCCACCATTGATAAGAGAAAGATTTCAATATAACATCAAGCTCATATCCACAAAGACGGGAAAAGAAAGAGGAATCAAGTCTCAATTCTAGAATTGTCACCACAACTTGATCCAAAAGTCCAACAAGATCCCTTAAACAACTTATAAGATTTAGAGAACATTTACTTCCAATTTCCAAGACGCATAAATAAATAAATACCAGTTAGTTGCAAAGTAAGGAGAAAGGGCAGACCATGACAGTTTGCTTTAGTAGCACATTTAACTCCTCCAAGCGAATACCTTGCGAATAATCCTGCAGAAATGAAACAATGCATTGTTTCTACAATATGAAATATAAGAAATGCTGGAGAAAAAGGTGCTAATGTCCATTAGCAAAGACCAATCTTGTCATGTTATGTTACAAATTAACTAGGGAGATCAAAAGGAAGTAGTACGGGTGTACGGGTACAAAATAATAGTAGCAATTTACTGCTGCCTGCCTGCCATGAGGACATGTAACTAACAGTTAACTTATTTAACACACTTCCAATGCGCACCCCTAAGGCTAAGTCTAGTGGTTCTTCAAGTCATGCTTTTTTGGAAACCGTGGCCTAAAGTCTTCCATCAAGCTGTGGTTCAAGAGGAAGCTTAAATGAAAGCTTGAAGAAAAACAAAAAACGTGAAATAGTTTCGCGTAAAAGAATTATGCTTTTGCACTAAACCATTTAGCGCAAATGATTTCATCCATTTGATTGATTAAGTGGTTGGCCCACTATTGGAGATAAGCGTTGAAATTATTTGCGCTAAACGATTTAGCGCATATGGGCGTAATGATTTCACGCTTTTGTCTCCAACCTACCAAAACCATTGAACTCATCCCCCTCTTTAAGCTGACGTGGAGCTTGATTTGAATGCGCATCTTAAAGCTCCACTAGACTCAGCACAACTGAAACAATACAGTGTTGACACTGGCTAACTTTTCTTCTTCTATTTTTTTATTTATTTTTAATTTATTAATTATCATAAGCAGATTCGACTGAGATAAAATGTAGCAAAGATAATATGACTTTGCCCGAAAGAGATACCTGGAAAATCTTTCCTTGAGGATCATAACGAGATTTTACAGCACAGTATTTCTTTGCAAAATCATATTTGTCCTTCCCCAATAAACAAGGCCTGGAGAAAGCGGACACGTCAGCAAGAAAATATAACGAACTTTCACAATTACTAGAGTAAATCCCCAGATATTACTACTTACCACAATATATTTATTTGGTTAAAAATGTCGAAGGGCCTGTAATCAGCTAGGTGAAAACAGAAAACCAACTGTTAGATGAATCAATTAGTATAAAAACTCCAGCAGAATAAATTGAGATTCAATAATATATAGCAGTGTCATTGTGATATAGATGTTAGTCAAGGTATTCCTATAGGTAGAAAATGCATCAGCAATATAGTCATTAATGCATGATAACCATCAACTTTTAACATTAAGAGTCATTGGCAGTTGCTAAGCTAATGTTAATCAGAGTGAAGTATGTCACGGTATACAACAGTTAAAAAAGGCAAATGTTTTAATAATTACAGAAGAGCCATACTGAGTAAAGTAAAATAAGGGAATACCCTTGATATGTTGCAAAAACATTCATAAATGGTAAAGAAGGGCCAAAAAATAACTCTAGTTACCCCAAAAATTCCCCAATGTTTTCCTTGTTAGTAAGAGCACAAGTAAGTAGGAATGGAGACAGATGCTTTGATGCGACTGGCAATCAATAGAATACTGATAAAAGTACAAACAACGATCTTGTTCATAGTTATCCTTCAGAAATAAGAAACAAGAGATCATGACCACAACCTAGACAGAGAAGGCGTCCCAGAGAGCAGAACATTGCGTTTGACTTTCATTGCGACATCGAGAGCAGCTTGTATCTGAGAGAGAGACCAAAAGTAAAGCATGTAAATGATACAAATTGGAAAACCCGAATCAAAAGAGATTCAATCATATCTAAAGCTCCACATTTATCTTTATAAACTATTTGATATGACTACTTAAAGTAAAAGAATAAAATAAGAGACATTCACCATCTATACCTCGTACGGTTCTGGTGTCTTTTTAGAAGACCGTAGATGATGAGATTCATCAATAATCAGAAGAGACCATTCTTGTTCTAGGATACTCTTCCGCAGAATGTTAAGCATTCTATATGAAATAACAACGATCCTCGGAAATCTTTGTAAACGAACAGGATTATCTTGATGACCAAAGACTGAAAACAATTCAAAAGAAATAGAAAAGGTAAAAAAAACTTACTTTTTCCAGTGAAAACAGAGGACAAAGCACTGGTTATCATCGGCATCAAATTTTACAGTAAAACTCATGCATAGTACACTGGAACCTTCCATACCATATAGAAGTATAAAAATATTTAATCCAAAAGCTTAGAAAAGAGAAAATATAAATTAGAAGAAAACAATTTCTACTGCAACCGCAGCCCCCGAGATTTCAATGAACTGTCAGTAAATAATATTGAGAGGGCTAGCAGAAACACCAGAGTGGCTGGGGGACCTAATTTGAGCAACACATTTGAACATTGAGAGACATATTAAGCTGCAGTTGTGGAGTCAAGAAACAATGCATTACAGTGTTGCTCTCAGAAAAGGATCACCAATTTTAAAATCCTATCTGATACGTATGACTTGTCCGACAACAGCTTTCTGGTTCTCATACTTTTTCTATGTTTCTAGTGGTATATCTATGTTCCACAGTACAAACCCAACTCAGCACCAACAGTGACATACTAAAAAACAAACATAAATAGCATGATATACATTTTATGACATGGCTCTAAACAAAGCAAAATCGCTGCAAATTCTGTACCAAGATGGATATCAGTCGGTGAAAAAAAAGGAAGCCAGCGCTCTAGTTCTTCTGCCCATGAGAATCGCAAAATAGCTGGACACACAACAAGAATAGGGCCTTCATCTATAAAACAGCATGCAATTGCAATTGCCTGACAACAACAAATATGTAAATTATTGGATATAAAATAAGCAACAGTACAGTATAAGACAATAACTAGAAAAATCCAGAACCTGTAGTGTTTTCCCCAGCCCCATTTCATCTGCTATGAGACAGCGTCCACCTCTTCGCAAACCAAACCTTACACCATCAACTTGAAATGGTAGGAGAGCATCATATAAGACTCTAGGCAGTTTGGCAATCAACCCATCAACTTCATCATCGGACAAATGTTCTGGCATACAAGGTATCCATCGCCCCGGAACGCAATAATCAAGAAATTTCTGCATAACACTAAGGGTTGTATACGGAATCTCTTGCAATTCAATTCCTTTAGACTTCTTTAAACATTTCAACACCATTTCATAATCCCCTAGCTTATAAACAGAAGCCTTTCCTCCACTATGGTTTTGAGTATAATGTGACGGCATGACCTAGTAACAAAAAAGAATGCATCTTCATATACAAATCTCACAATCTTGAAAAACCCACACTTAATTTTCACTATAATTACACAAAATAGAGAAAAGTACTCACAAATGCAAGAAAATCACCGAGTCTCCTTAAGCACTCAGCTTCCCCTGGATAAGAAAAGTTCTGCAGCGGTTCAGGCGTGATGGCAAATGAATCAGGAGAACAAATTTCAAGTCTGACTTGAAATCTTTCAGGGGGTTTTGGTAAGGCATTTGGTTTTTGGCACTTGTATAACCTAAATGCATCTTCTCTGATTGATGATAAAGCTTTACGTTTCTCAAGAGCAGCTAACCGGTTCGCTTCTGCTCTCTTCCTTTGTTCTTCTGTGATTTCCATGGATTCATAGAAGAAAAAAAATTGGGTTTTTAAATTGAGATTGGTTAGATTGGTTCTAAAAATGGTTTTGGGGTTTTGGTGAAGAGTTTTGGTGAATTAGGGCAGAGGAATCGGATCAGAGAGGGGGTAGAGAGACGTTTCAAAGGTACATCAGGCGGGAAGGGATTGCTCAGGATCGTATCAACATTCTGTTTTTCCTATGGAAAAGGCCTGAAAACCTTCTTTAGATTTCCCCAAGATCTTCAACTTAAGAACCGTTTTTTTTGGGCACTACTCAAAAATGGAGTGGACTACTCTTCTTTTTGTGGGTGGACATTTGAAGTAATTTTGAATCATCCCTTATCTATTTTTTTAATACCAAATTTGCCCTTGCTAATTAAATTAGTTAGTGTAATGATTAGTTAGTGTTAGTGTAATCAGTAATTAATCATTACTGAGTTATTAATATGATAGTTTTGTTAGAATCAGAATTATTGAGAGAGGAGAAAAAGAAGAAGAAAAAGAAAAAAAATGAAGAAAAAGAGGGAAGAACCCAAAAAATCTTATTTTGAGTTTGGTAATATGATATGAGTAATTCTTGTGATGATATCTCCTCCTCAGAATCAGAACCTCCTTCATCTCCTAATTTATTTGTCAATATTTCTAACGATCCAGATATGAGTTATTCGTTAGATGATGAAAGCTTTTTACCCCAAACTCAAGCTAACGACCCAAATGATGGATTTTATCAGCCACAGCCAGAAGATGAAGTTATGGGTACTCAGGTATGGCTCGAATTTAGTTAATGTAGCTTGAATTGTTCCAAAAATTGGCCAAACTGAAAATTTCATGAAAAAATTTCGGCTAGGTCATAGTAGTTCGGTTACCTATTCTTCAGAAAAAGTAACCGAACTTTTCTGTATGTGCAGTTCGGTTACTTATTTCAGCAGACGCAGGTAACCAAACTCTATTTTAATGGAGGTTTTTGAGAGTTCGGTTATCTTTTTCCAGAAAACGTAGCCGAACTATTTTTATAGAGTATACAGTTAATAGTTCGGTTTAGTCGAGTTAACTATTTTCGTTGATCGCAAATTACTTTCATAGAATACCTAATAGGACTTTAGAGTTCGGTTAAGTCGAGAGTACTAATTAAGTTGCCGAACTTCTAAGGAGAAAATCCAAAGAACAAGTTCGGCAAGATCGCAAACATTTCTAGTGATTATGTAACCGAACTATCTGTTCAGCAAGGTCGATAAAATTGTTTACATTGCCGAACATCTAAGTGTTTCTTGTTTTGTTTTTTTGGTATTTACGTTGTGTTATTTCTCGTAGGTTGCATGTGATCCAATACCAATGGAAAAACAACCTTCCCCAGTTGATATTTTGTACGATGACACATCCTATCACTACATGAATGACTTGGTATTCAAAGATACGTTAAAGGCAAAGAGTTGGGCTAGACAACATGTACAAAAATACATGTGCGTATTAGTTTTGAACGGGAGAGAAAGCAAAAATCGCTTTGAAATGGTTTGTGAGAGAAGCAGTGATCCCGAGAAAAGCCACAAGAGGAAGGGTTATGTTTATGTAGGAAAGAAAAAAAAGAAGAACAAAACTTTCTCAAAGAAGATTAAATGCCCATTCAAGCTAACATTTCATTAAAACAAAGATTTGGATGGATGGGTTCTCTACAGGGTTATGGAAGGTCGTCATAACCACCCTCGTCCGGAGCATCTTGAAGGACATTTCATAGCGGCAAAGCTAACTCCTCAAGAGATGGACACGGTAGCTAAAATGAGGACAATGGGTATTTCACCGCTTCAAATGCTCCAAATACTAAAGGAGGATAACAAGGATAACCACTCATCTTTGTCCAACATTTACAATGCAATTGAGACAATTAGAAAGAAGGAATTGAGAGATAGATAAGTGATGCAACAATTGTTTTTTTTTTGGCCGAAGAGAAAGACTACGCGGTTCAAAAGGATGTGGGTTCGGACGGAGAGATAACACAACTCATCATTGCGCATCCGACGAGTGTTCAATTGGCTCAATGCTTTCATGAAGTTTTAATAATGGATTGCACTTATATGACGAACAAGTACGAGATGCCATTGTTGAATATTATTGGGCGTACTTCCACGAAGTCACCGTTTATCGTGGCATTTTATTTCTTAAGGGATGAGCAAAAACCTAGTTACATTTGGGCACTACAACAAGTTAAGGCAATCTTCCGAGGTGATGATATTCCCGGGGTTATAGTGACCGACAATGAAGTCGCATTGATGAATGCAATAGAGAAAGTGTTCCCATTATCACATAATATGCTTTGTACGTTCCATATATGGTGTAATTTGATAAATAGGTGCAAGCCAATAATTTTTCCACCCAAGAAAAAAGGATATGATGAGATTAAGAAGCTATCGGAAGATGAACGATCGGATACAAAAGAGGAAGTTGAAAAACAATACGAAGTAAATTACGCTAAATGGATTGCTTTCAACGGTGAATGGGAGTCATTGTGTTGGTCTCTTACCGAGGAAGAGTATCATCTAAATCTTGCGGAGTTTATCGCCCATTGAGATACTCCCGATTACCCCGATGTTGTATCGTATGTTCTTCGCCAATGGTTGGAACCGCACAAAGAGAGGTTTGTTTATGCCTATACCAACCAATATAAACACTTGGGAAATTAAGCGACAAGTTTGGTAGAGTCGTCTCACCACCGGTTGAAGAAGAATCTCTTTGGATATGTTGATAATTTCGTAACCGTGTGGAATGCTATGGAAAATTACTTCAAGTGCGACTTTGATAGAATTAAAAAGAAGTTCCAAAAAAGCCGTATATTCAAAATGACCGGAAAATATGCCGATCACCCATTGTTCAAGGGAATCCATTACAACGTATCTCAGCAATGTATGAAGTTGTTGATTATAGAAGTCGAGTTTATTGATAAGTGGGAAACCAAGGGGGATGAGGTGTGTGTTTGTAACATGAAGAAGTCAATGGGACTCCCTTGTCTCCATATGATAATCACCTACGAGCATGGCGTAATCCATTTAAGTGACATTGATCCATTTTGGAAGCATCTAAGTTTCATCCCTCCTCCAAAGGGAGAAGAAGCCGGAGAAGAGTTTGGTGATAACGAAATGGGTACTAGAGATGTATCGGGGCATGAACAAGCTCCAAAAACAAATCTTTTGGGATGACATGAGGACAATCATATATCCATAAACTTCGGAGTATGTTCATGAACCGGCGAAAGGCAAACGCAAAGTTAGGCCAAGCAAAAAACAAACTAACAAAAAACTAAGAGAATATGCAAAGGTGTTAGGTAAGAAGAAAAGTGAATAAACCACAAATATTAGAGATCCTTCGTCCCATGAGTATACCGCGACAAGGTACTTGGAGCAAGCCAAAAAATATGGTAGGGTATTGAGGAGAAAGGCGAAACAAGTGAGCGAGATCTGAAGAAAAAAAGTCTGATGTGTCCATCACAACCAAGCCAACCATCTTCCGGAGACGTGAAGCTTAAGGCTCCAATGTGCAACATCCAACCATCTTCCCTAAACGTGAAGCTTAAGGCTCCAAATAAAGACTATTTGAATGAGCTACCTCTAAACATTAGAGAATACGATATATCCACCGACGACGTTCCTCCGGATTGTAATTTTGGTTTTCATGTTATCATACAACAACTAGGGCCTTTCACCGAAGGTGCCAAGTGACATAATGGGTGTGCAATCACTCATGTAAGGCAAAGGTTGTTGTCCAAACTAAAGGAGAATCCGGCCTTTTACAAGACAATGTTGTGCGATGGGGAGGGTAGTCTCAACGAGCAATTTGTTAGGTATCAACGTCGTCTTCATGGGGGCCATCCGATCACAACGGATTATTGGATGAGCATGCCGATATGTGGACACTTAATCGCCGAGGAATTCAATTGTGTGGTGCATTATTTCTCAAAATATGCTAGTTTCACATTCACCCCAAAAACAACCGTATGTGTCAAGAAACTCAAACGAAGGAGATGTGTGATGGCATTGATTAACAACAACCACTTTATAGGCCTCCGGTTAGAACCCGATTGTCCATTGCCACTAATATCCGAAACCTCTTATTGGCCTGCATTTAACCCCGATATAATGTTGGGTTGGTGTATTATGTATGAGCATAACATGGAGATGTGGAAAGCTTTGAAGAAGTCGGACGAAATCGTACATGAAGGTCAAATTTTACTTGAGGATGATTAAATGACACATGTAATGGAACTAAGTATGCTTATCAATCAAATACTATGTTTTTTGAAGTGTGGTATTAATTATTGGGTTAATTTTAGTATTTTCTTGAGTTGACAGATAAAAGTTCGATTACAAAGTAGGAATACAGAGATTGTTGAACCGCAGTTCGGCAACCTGCGAAATCTGAGACGTAACCGAACATCATGTTCGGTAACCTGCTCAAATTTCACAGGTTGCCGAACTTAAATTTTTATGCCCAAATCTGAGACGCTACAGTACAGTTCGGCTACCTGAAAAAAGGTACCAGGTTACTGAACATCTAGTTCGGTTAGGTTGTAAAATTTGACAGATTTCCGAACTTTTGGTTCAAAACCCTAACATCATTAACTGCTAATTTTGACATTGACCCAACGGCTAATTTTGATTTCTACCCCGTTATTACTCACTCAACGACTATTTAAAAAAAAAAAAAAGTCGTTGGGTCTTTATCATCTCACTCACCTATTTTTATAAAAGGAAACATGTCCCTTTCAAAATCTCTATCTCACTCACCCATCCCTTTCAAGTTATTCTCTCATCTTTTTTATTCTCATTCACCATATCTTTTTTCTCCTTCATCCATCTCTTTCAAACACCAAAAATGGATCCTCCGTTCA
This sequence comes from Papaver atlanticum, assembly GCA_023531105.1. Classification (NCBI taxonomy): domain Eukaryota; kingdom Viridiplantae; phylum Streptophyta; class Magnoliopsida; order Ranunculales; family Papaveraceae; genus Papaver; species Papaver atlanticum. Next base: position 4,629,443 of record JAJJMB010002020.1, read on the forward strand.
ATAATGATGAAGATGTCGCTATTGTTAGATCGTGGATTACAGTTACGAATCACGATTACGATAGAGAGTGTTATAACTTTCTTGACCATGACAATAGCCAAGATATGTACCTTAACATGGATCAAACATCCGATGCTTGGTGGAATCGTATATATAGGATTTTTTAGGCGTTGGACGGAAATATCCATAGGAGGACACAACAAATCATGAAGAGTAGATTCGAGGAGGTATTTAAGGAATGTGTGGCTGTGAAAGATGAGATTAAAGCCATAGTTGGTCGTTATCCCGGTGCAGTGGGTACCGAAAGAGTACGTATATGAAACCAAGTATCCATAGGAGCAATAGTTATTTTGGTTATTTTTTTTTTTTTGAATGATGCTAACTTATAATTGATTCATTTGTTGCAGTGGTGTGCTGCTCTCCACGGATATGAAACCAAGTATGGCAAAGGGTTTTTGCATTCCGATCCCTATCGCATCTTAAAAGAAAGCACCTTTCCATTTAAATTAAATGAATAAGTGTTTCTAAGGAAATTTGAATTTAGTAAGCTTTGTTATTTCAGTTCTTTCAATTCTACTATATATTATATGTATGTTTCTTTTGGATTTAATGAAATGGAATTTTCGGATATTTTTCAACTTCTAAATTTGAGTTTACAAATAGAAGTTCGGTTACGAACTAAAATTACTGGACATTGCCGAACTATGTAGAAGCAAACGAAAACTTCTACATAAGCCTTACAAAGTTACTAAAACTCAATTAAAAGATTAGAAAACATGGTTTACATAACATTTAATATCCTAAAAGCGCTATGAAAAAGTCTTTAAGGATGCGGAAATGATCTTCATATTTGAAATTCTTTCTTTTCCATCTTCGCCATTCATTTTTTGATGTTGAAATGATGTCCTCGAATGTTTCACCCCTAAGTCGATACCTCCTTACAATCCTAAATAAAGCCATAAATTCCACAACTCTATCTCTAATCTTTCCAAATCGAATGAACAAAGCTACATGGTCACGGTTATGAGGGTTTGTTGTGTCAGAGCAGAATTTCTCATGAATTTTCCCCCAATAACTTTGACTCATAATACCATTCATTCTTCGTTCTTCGCCCCTCTTTGGATAATACAGTATGTAGTTTCTGCAAAGAGAAAGATCTTCATCTAGAGTAAATTTAGGACTAGCAACTGCCATTTCTAAGAGATTTTGATACAAATTGTTAACTATGAGATAGATATATATACCATGGAGGTGTATAACGGCTATATTTTCAAAAAAATAAATAGTCATTACTCGATATTTATGTCAGATAAAGAGCATTGTAATTTCAAATTTAATAGTTCGGTTACCAGAATTTTTTTGCGACAAAACCGAACTCCGTAGTTCGGTTACCTGTTAAAATAATGAGGTAACCAAACTTTGCTTTGAAGCCTCAAACCCAAATTAACATATAAATGATACACAAACCACTCTAAAACAAACTTAAGAGTGCAATTTTGTGATTTCTGTATCGAGAGAATGAGTTTTTCAACTTGTGGACAAAGAAAAATTTGAGTCTTTTGGCAACCTCTTAAAACATAGACACCTAACCGAACTATGGAGTTCGCTTAGGTGGTAAATTTGTGAGGTAACCGAACTATGATTTGAACCCACAAACCCAAACTAAACATATAAATGATACACAAACCACTCTAAAACAAACTTAAGAGTGCATTTTTGTGATTTCTGCATCGAGAGAATAAGTTTTTCAAAGCAAAATTTGAGTCTCCAGAGAGTATTTCGGCAACCTCTTAAAATATAGACACCTAACCGAAATATGGAGTTCGGTTAGCTGGTAAATTTGTGAGGTAGCTGAACTATGATTTGAACCCACAAACCCAAACTAAACATATAAATGATACACAAACCACTCTTAAACAAACTCAAGAGTGCATTTTTGTGATTTCTGCATCAAGAGAATGAGTTTTTCAACTTGTGGACAAAGCAAAATTTGAGTCTTCAGAGAGTATTTCGGTAACCTCATAAAATATAGATTGATAACCGAACTATGGAGTTCGGTTACCTGGTAAATTTGTGAGTTAACCGAACTCCTTGTTCGGTTAGCTGGTAAATTTCACAGGTTGTCGAACTATATGTTCGGTTTTCTGACTAGAATTTCTAACTAGTCGAATTATACCATGTATCATGTTGATTGAAGAGTTGTTGGACTCTACTTATAAAACAAACATAAAATTCAAACAAAAACCCAATTAAAACAAATATAAAAGTGTTATACATACCAAACTACAAACTCCTTAACTAATTGTTTAAAACACTAAAACATACGAAATTAAACCATACGAAATCCATAACTACGATGTTTTTTTGAACTACAACCATACGAAATCACTAACGACCACTACAACGAGCCTTTTTATTTCCTTTTTTACCACGAGTGTTAGGTTGAGCTTCCTCATCAGTTGGGGTTTAATTTCCTCCACCCATTTCTTCCATCGTGGTAAGAGCGTCGCGACTTGAACCTTCTCCTTGTTGTCGACCCCTCTTCAATTTCTTAGACCGACTTGGCTCCACCATTCTTTGAGATATAAGATCCTCCCACTGGCTATAGTGGTCGGTTTGTTCCTTTGTTGACATCGACTCTCCATTACGGATTTTAGTCATCCATTTCTTCAACAATTTCTTACCCTTCTTTACCTGATTCCAATTTTAACCATAAGTAAATATATTTTAAATACTTTGTAACCACTTAAAGTATAAAGAGAAGACATTTTCTTACCATTGATATGATTTTTAATTGTTGTAGAAAAATTGGTAATAAGATTCGTTCAACTCGGACTTGTGAAGAATAATTTTTAGACTTAATTAAGAAAACTATAAAAATCAAAATAATGTTTTGGTCGAGATTATAAAAATCACTGAGACTCAGGATTCCACCAAATTCCATTCATGTGATTCAAATAATAATTCCAATCAATTATAGCTCAAATATTAAAAATATGGACTCTTATTCTTTGCCAAAAGTAGATTTTTGAAAAGCAATGACTGTAAATCAAAAGCATGATGTATCAAAAATACATTGACCAAGCATACATCATCAAACAATATCACACCCATAGAATAAAAATCATAAATCAATTAAAAATCAATGCAAATAGTCATAAAAGAATTATTAGAAGTACCACATGTGTGAAATAGGGCTTCCTCCGTCATCCCAGTGTTGGGGTTTAGCTCCTCATGGTAAAAATATGCTCAAAAGATAGAAACATGGCTCAAAAGGTGTTATTATTGAAGGAGAATAATAATACAGCGAATCTGCAACGCTTTATAGTCGCTACAGAAGTCACCGTTACAATTGAAGTGCTGTTAATAAACGATAAATCGGTTCTGCTGTTGAAGAACAACACTCGTCTGCGACTGTTCCGTGTGGGCCAATGTTCTTCGTGTTCTTCAGCAGCAGCAGCAGAACCCGGTTTCCTGCACCTTTGATTTCTCGGCTCTGTGGTGTTCTAAACTTCCCCTAACTTTCGACACCCCTTCTATATGACCCAACCAATCTATTTATATCAAAAAGAGCGATTAAATCTCTCCAAAATCTCTTCCTTTCTCTTCACGGCAAAGTTGCGGCAATTTCTTGTTTTAGAATTTCTACGCGTTTCTGAGCTTTCCTTTTGATTCTAAACTCTTCCTTAGATAGATACCAATCTTTGGGAAGGTTTATAGCACTTTAATCTCTCTAAAATTTCCTAAAATCGGTCACACACGTGACTTTCCATATTTTGTTGTTGAGATACAAATCCGTCGATTGAGCCCAGTTTAATCGATTTCAACACCCATGTTAGATTCCTAGACCCATAAGGAGTCTACCCTATGAAAATCAGAGATTTAGTCGACCTCAAACTCCTCCAAATCACGATCACCAAAACTGCTAGGAATGTGTTTATATTTTCCCGCCCAAATTCAGAATTTGAACGTGAAGGGGGAAGGTTACCCCTTATCCGTTGCTGGAGTCCGCATAACACTCGTCCCTTGGGTTGCATTTATCAACCTTTCGAGCCAATTTCGCCGCAAAAGCTTATTTCTCCAAAAACACCTACAAAGAGATAAAATATCAAAATAAGTACAAAAATGGGTACTAACAATATACACAATAGAGATGAAAATAGACACATAAATGCGTCTATCAAATACCCCCAAACTTATTATTTGCTAGTCCCGAGCAAATCAAAAACAGAAAATAAAATCCTAACTTACTGTCGCAGGCATCGTCGATTGCACTTAGCATATGCAACAAGCCTTTAAACCCCTAGGTGGCCCTAGTGGCCGAGTTATAGTCTCGGGAGGGTTTACTAGAGATATACCCACAAAACCTTTACTCCAGACCCTAGCTATCTACGCAGAACCTTGGAATGGCACTAAAGAACCTCCTTGGTTGGCATACTTATTGATTACGGGAGGAAGTACCCTGATGCGAAATTCCAATTGTTGTACACGAGTTTGCACTCAAGCATACTAAAATTCATATATAAGTGACAAAGCTCTACTCAGATAGTCGCACTATGGACATCAATATCCAGAATCAAACAAATCACATGAATAGATTAAGAAGATGGATATAGAAATAGATGGTTGCGAATGGACTTCAATGCCAAGATGAACCTATGACCTAATGGATTGAGATACTGGTCTGGACTAATATCAACACAACTGGCATATACAAGGGAACCAGTGGTCGAATTTATAATAAACCTTTATTTATTTATTTTTAATTTTTTAATTTTTTTTAACGACATGATTAGATCTTTTGGATCCAAGCGCATGCTTCTTGTCAGCAGATTACATGGTAATTCCCGTGGATCCTGCGTTCCACACTTGTTTAGGCGACGGAGACAGGGAGAACACACACATATTGCTTTCCAAGTGTTAATATTTATTCCGATTGGTCTAATTGGTCTGGTCTTTTTTTTTTTTTTTAGTAACTCAATCACTCTATTTCAACCCAGCAGACATCAACTTAAAAATTTGCAAAAACAAAAACAGAAGTAAGAAGATGATTCCGAGATACGGTGAAACTATCATGTTATTTCTAACACCTGAGCTCTGTGCTTTTATGAATAGACTCTTATAGATGTTTCCATCTAGTCAGATTGGTCCCTCAACTCCTAAAACCAAAATGCTTCCATCCACTTAGATTGGTTAGTGCCATCCTTAATAAGCATAAATTTCTAGGCTCTGGAGTTTATAATGCAACTAAAAAGTTTATCCCATACCCCCAAACTTAAATCTAACATTGTCCTCAATGTTTTAAAGATAAAATTAAAAGCATGAACAAGGAGAAACTGTTACCATTTGAAGCAAAAGAGTTAAGGAAAGATATTACCGTGTTGCATGAACCATGGGTTACCTCCCAAGAAGTGCTAAGTTTAAAGTCTTCAGCCAGACTAAGAAAGGATTAGTCACTCGAATCATAAAGTAACAGTCGGAATAACTGTAGGTCTTCAAAAAATAGAGCTGGCCAAAGGAAATTGTAATAAACCAAGAAAGTGAACAAGAATAGCATTCCCTTATCTAGTTTCCTGATTAGAATATCTATATCTAATTGTGGTTCAGGTTCAGGATCTATGAAAGGGTCTAAATAAAATATTTTCATTGGATGCATTTCCTCATAAGTGAGATCCAAATTATTAGGTCCTAGAGTCTGTAGAAACTCAAATAAGAACTTAGAAGCACATAATAATAACCTAAATAATTGAGGATCCTCTAAATCAATCAGGTTTGACTTACATAATTGACCACAGTGAGAGTAGTGGTCATTCTTAAGCAAATGTGTCGATTTTATTAACCTAAAGTACTTAGGCTTAGTCTCAGAACCTAATAGGTGACACATTTGAAATCTATATGTTCCCACATTTGGAAGAAAAATATTTGGTGGGAAAACAAAGTCGACCGGGGTATCATAGCCTGGGTAAACCACATCAACCAGAGGATGGGTTTCTAATAACTGAACTTCCTTATGGACATCACTAGATTCAGGGAAACGTGTATGAAGATAATCTGTTAAAACGGTTGAAGCACATATGTCAAGTCCCAAGTGAGGGACCTTTCTAAGAGTTAAAGCACATGGAGAATGATAATCACCCCCAAACTTAGAGTTTTCAGTGTCTCTAGTTAGACTAGTCACAATATCCCTAATTTCTAGGTCATCAGATTCCTGAAAATAGGCAATTGATTCTTCTAAGTCAAGTTCATCCTCACTCATCTCTACGAGTTCATTTTCTTTGTCTAAGACTATTGTTTTTAAATCACTAGACAATAAAACAGTATTTTCAGAATAAACTCGTTCCTCTAAACCATTATTGGCTTCGTAATCAAAAGGAAATACTACATCGTCTAAAACGGGGATATCTCTAGACAAATCCTCGTCCTTTTGAATAGGTGAATAATTATTAAAATTATTTGGATTTGAACTAGAAATAACATTATCATTATAAAGCTCAATTGGAGTAACAAATTCCTGATCACTATGCCTACATATTTCAGATTCTTCAGCAACACTATCCTCATCATAATCGTCATTATAATAGCATGGAAATGGTTGAACCTCATCTAAACATGTAGTGTTACCAATTCTAACCTCGTCATCTTGATTATGCAAATAACTATCATTATTTTCAAGGGTATTATTGGAAACACTGTATTGGAAATTAAGATTATTTCGAGCAAGTCTTTCGTTCGTCTCGGCCATCAGCTTGAGGGATTCCTCTATAGAAAGTTTTCTCAATGGTGCAGTTCGTCTATTCATTTCCGACATAAACCTATTTGTTTGCTCAGTTAACTGCTTAAGATACTCTTCTAAAGATACGGAAGGATCATAAATAGGAACAGAAGGATCATAATAAGGACTAGTTTTCAACAGTTTGATTGTATTGTCCAAAGACGAGGTACCAGCACTATAATAATCCTTATTTTCTTGCTCGTATGACCGGTGTGTGTGTGGATAGTAATTGGGCTCACCATGGTATGAACCATAACCTTGAAAAGGTTGGCGTTCCAAACTACTATTCCCACCATGGTCATAAAAATGATGATGTCCATATTCAAATTCAGGTCGATACTCATTGTATTGGCTTCTATCATACCAGTTCGACATTCTTAATTGCAAGGGAATTCTACACAATCACAAACAAGGCTGACTCGACCAAATCAAACCTATAAAATCTAGCAAACAACAAGCATGATGGCTCCCTTAGATTGTTTCTAGACCAGCTTCTATCCTTCCAAGAGGCAACTAGGTATAGTTTTAGCAAACCTCTCTAGAACAATCCGAATAAAGTAAGTCGAAGAGAAGTAGGGGAAGCTCAGAGGAGCTTTGATACCCCCACCTCTTTGGCAACGCTTCCCTGGGTTACAAGGCGGCTCTAATCGACTTACAGTAATCTTCCTGAACTTCGAGTTAGGCTAACAAGATACCCAATACAGTCCTTTCAGACGACTTTCCTACAAGCTCGTTACCTTATCGGTCTCGTTCTAATCAAAATTTTAGGCTTGGGATCGCGTTTGGTATCGTTTTCCTAAAGCGGGTAAGAAGAGAACGGTGATGAAATCCGAACTCTTATCTTATATGGCCAGGCCTTGCCCTTTACTAGGAAAATAAATGTCCGTATTCAATTCCTCAACATATATGCACCTTAAGGAAGACAGTAAACCCGCTGACAGGGAATTCGAGGGTGTTTAAAAGTTTACCTCCCGTACCAGATGGGCGAAGAACCGTTGTAGTCGACTCGGGCCACTGACTCCTGTGTCAATGTGCGAACCCGAGGGGCCGAGACGATATCGTAATCGTCGTCCTTCCCTGCAAACAGTTTATATTTAATTTTAACCCTTTCTTAGGGTTTAAAAATAATAATATCCAAAATAATGTCCCAAAAATAAAGTTCAAAGTCCAAAAATAAAAGATTACAACAATAAATCCCTAATTACAGTATCTAAAAATAAAAAGAAATAAAATCTAAAATAAAATAAAATAAAATAACTATATACAAAAATCTTCTTTTTCACTCCTTTGGACTCCTCTTTTCTTTCCTTCTTTGGCGATGCTTTCCTCTTATAACACTTTTTCTTTCCTTTTAGCTTCACTCCAAATCTGAAAAAGAATCGAAAAATACCAAACGCGTAAAGAAGAACAAAAATAATAAAAACAAATAAATAAATAAAACCAAAAAACCTAAAAACAAATCTAAAAACAAGTCCGCGTCGGCGGCGCCAAAAATTGATATGATTTTTAATTGTTGTAGAAAAATTGGTAATAAGATTCGTTCAACTCGGACTTGTGAAGAATAATTTTTAGACTTAATTAAGAAAACTATAAAAATCAAAATAATGTTTTGGTCGAGATTATAAAAAGAACTGAGACTCAGGATTCCACCAAATTCCATTCATGTGATTCAAATAATAATTCCAATCAATTATAGCTCAAATATTAAAAATATGGACTCTTATCTTTGCCAAAAGTAGATTTTTGAAAAGCAATGACTGTAAATCAAAAGCATGATGTATCAAAAATACATTGACCAAGCATACATCATCAAACAATATCACACCCATAGAATAAAAATCATAAATCAATTAAAAATCAATGCAAATAGTCATAAAAGAATTATTAGAAGTACCACATGTGTGAAATAGGGCTTCCTCCGTCATCCCAGTGTTGGGGTTTAGCTCCTCTCGTAACTTAATGACTTCTTCTCCACAAATAGGCATCTTCTTCTGAGCTCTCTTAGCCTCCCTCTCCATTGCCTTCGCCTTATCAGTACGAGCTTGTTGTTGTCTATTTATCATAATAGGATGACTAATATCTTGATACCACTCCATATAATCTTCTTCACCCGTATTTACATCTTCACCTAAAGGTATACAATCACCTAAAGGTAAGTAGTAATTACTAAGTTCATTCCAATGTCTTACCGTAGGAGTTGGTTCGTGTTTTGGAACAAAATAATTCTCGGTGTTCTTTGTTCCTCGAACCACCAAATTGAAATTTTCATTCTCCACGTCGGGATCCATTTGGACACAAGAAAGTTGTCTTAGTACTCTCCTTGGATTATATATTGAGTAGCCGTTAGGATACCAAATTGGTCCATAGTAACCCAGGACAGTAGAGAAATTCACCACGTCGTCTTCATCTACAGAGACATCATCGGGTACGGTGTATGGGTGAAATACCACATCGTTCACCATCAGATTATCCAATTTCTCCCTCAACGAAGTCAACTGCTCTTTTTTAGACTTATTTTGTGCGTCCAAGAACACCCATTTTCCTGCTGTAGGTTCGCCATAGGGATAAAGTGTCCTTTCCTTATCCAATCCCAATGAAGGGAAGTGATCGTAGATCCAAACCTATTCGAAAAAACGAAAATATTAACCACATAGATGAAAATTGAATTGGAAGCAGAAAATCTTAGGGAATAATTTGCTAATTAACAATGTAGAAGGTCACCTGAATAAGAGTTAAGTAACCTCCAATTTGAGTTGTCTTAATCCTCGACCCTTTGCTCATCTCTCCTAAAAAAATGCAAGCACCCCAGTGGGCCAAGAGTAGTTGTTTATCTCATCGAGGTCCTCCAAAAGCTGTAGATAATGTGCATCCACCCTATTTCCAGAAGTGTCGGGAAAAATAACAGTTCCTAGCTGATATAACCAATAAGCAGTGACATGGTGCTTAAGCGTCTCCTCGTCCATCACCAACTTTCCATTCTTCACCTTCTTAGCTTTCCCTTCAAATGGTTTCTTCAACTTTACCAACTTGAATTTCTTGACCATCTTCTTCAAGGCTCCATGTTCGTCTTTGGGATTATACTCATCGCCACGTTTAAGGGACTTCACAGCACGTCTAAACTCACATTGGGCATTTCTTGCATCCCATCCTAGACACTTTAGAGCCAATGCTTCAAGAGCTTCATAACGCATCGATGGGTCGTAGCCTTCTCGAAGACATTTACCTTCCACGGGTAGGACAATGATTCTCATGCAATCATCGGGAGTAATTCCCATCTCGCAAAATGGATGATGCATTGTATATGCCTTGGGATAATGTCTCTCGAGAAATGCGGATACAACAACAACGTCAAATTCCACATGTGCGTACTCAATAGCTCTCCATAACACACATTTTTTAACCTTCGCTTGAAACTCGTCACACTCCAAAGAAAGATCCCATTTGGCCGCCTTTTGACGACGAATAAGACGAATTGCATCATTATGATCCTACGAAAAGAACATCACACTATTAATACTTGACGAAACATGTCCAAAAAAAATAAATTGTTTTGTTAGTTAAGAATGAACTTAAGAATACCTTTGTCTCATATATTTTCGCAGCCCATGAGTGTTTTTATCCAAACAATGTTACCCCTCCATCTTTTGGAGTACCATAAGTTGGGCTCACTGGTGGCAAACACAAATTATCAGGAGGAATGTATGAATATCTAGGACCAGGCGGCTTCGGCTTCTTCTTTTCTTTAACAGGAACAATTTCTCAAATTTCATGTTCTTCAGCCTCTTCCTCTTCTTCAGAGTCATCCTCTTCTTCATCTTCTTTCTCTTCCTCTTGTCCTTCTTCTTCTTCGGAATCTTTCTCTCTTTCTTCATCCGACTCTTTCACTTATTCTCCTTATTTGCCTTGTCCTTGTTGTTCTGCCTCTTCCTCTTTATCCTCTACATCTCCATCCTCTTGATTGCATTGCTCTTCATTTCCTTGCTCTTCTTCATCATCTTTTTCTTCTTCAACGGCATGATCAATTGTATTATCCATCACCTCTTACATTGACATCTTGGATTACATTACAAACATTGTCTTGGTTGACTTCCGGTAACAACCCCCTCTATGTTTAGCATTTTTGGCACCACGGGTTCGGAAATCTAAATGTATTCTACCACGAGGGGTGGGAGTTTTCAAATCCTCATCTAAGTGTGGATTAGATCTTTTTCCTTTGTTCTTAATGAACGAAAACCAAAGTATTAGCTAAACAGAATAGAATATTGTGTTATCAAATAAAATAGAACTAAAGAATAAAGTTAACACAACATTTGGAGGACACAGACAAAAGTTCGGTTACCTGGTATAAATTGCGAGGTAACCGAACCAACTATTTGGTTATTACCAGACTAAAGTTCGGTTACCTGATACAAATTGCGAGGTAACCGAACTACATATTACCAAAGTTCGGTTACCAAAAAATTTTATAGACAAAACCGAACTCAGTTTTTCCTTTGAAACAATGAGTTCGGTTATGAAAGTTTTTTTGCGAGCTCACCGAACTATGTAGTTCGGTTACCAGATATTAGGCTATTTCACCGAACTGTTCTTATTTCTAGAAGTTCGGTTACCAAATCTAGGGTTTTACCAAAAATCTCCTAGCCGAAATGTTTACTGTAACTACCATTCAATGATTTCTAATCGATTTCTTCAACAAAAAACGAATTAAAAGGAATGGGTATGAAGGAGATTACCCGCAGATTTGCATTTTACTCGAATCAGACTTCTTGGTTCCTGTTGGATGCTTGATTTGGTCTCTCAACTTTGCTTCAACTTGTTTATCAATTTGAAATTGATTTGGGAGATTCGCTATATGTGCGAGTCCCGGACTCAATCCTGGAATTCTTGGAGTCTGCTTGGAACGCATTATTTATAAATGATTGATTAATCGACGATGAATTTTTTTCGAATCAACGATTAACGTCGATGTCTACGAAGAAGAGGAAAAGAAGAAGAAGAAGAAGAAGAAGAAGATGCAAGGAAGGGAAACTGAAATTAATCAGTTGGGATTGTTTAGGCTTTTATTTAGTGGGTTAGATTAGTGGGTAGTGTTTAAATTAGTGGGTTATTAGGATTAGTTATAATATTAATTAGGGTGAGGGCAGATTAGTCTTCTCTAATCTTTAGGACACCCCTTAAGAGTGTAGGATAGATGTTCCTATCCCTTAGTAGTCCCTCTTTGGGGTCGCCTGTTTAGTTTGACACATTTCACATAACAGGTTTGTACAGTTGTACGGTCCTGGATATGGGTGCTCGATACTTATAGACTGACCAGAAAAATATGTGACATTTTTGGTGCAGAAGCTCATGTTCTCAAATCATGCAACCTTTGATTGTCTAGGCTTAGTTGCTCGCTATCAGCTCATGGTTTCGTCCCAGTCAAGTGGTCAAATACTAATAGCTTGTTTGGACACATGAAGAAGAAGTCAGAAGTAAAATCACAAAATAAAAATAATTTTTTCGCTTTTATAAGTTATTCTGAAATTGTGTACCCAAACTAACTTCTATTTTCTTTGGTTTTACCTATTCACCACCCACATGGTTTTACCTATTCACCACCCACAGTTTCCCTATTTATCACCCACCTTAATTCCCACCCAAACTACCCTTTAAAAAAATAAAAAATAAATCAAACATAAAAATTCCCCACTCCCTTTCAAATTCTAAACATTCCCAGCTCTCTTTCAAATTCTCTTCTCCTTCTCTGCCGGCTCCTCACTTTAATTTTTTTTTTTTTTTTTTACATTCGGTAGTGATGAAGACCATGCCGTTAGGTACGAATACCATGTCGATATCTTGTGTCGGCATGGCTTTTGGGATGAATACCATGTCGATATCTTGTGCCGGCATGGTTATTAGGATGAATACCATGCCGAGACCAACATAGCTCAGAAAGTCTGTTCCAAATCTTGTTTGTGCCAGCATGGTCGATTCCCAAGTGTACCGTGCCGATTTGAGGACAAAAACATATCAAAAAATCTGTCTGAAATAGTAAGTTACAATATACATTGCCGGCACCACTACCGGCATGCTCGATAATGAACTTTCTGTGCCGGCAGTGTACTTACAATTTCAAAATTGGGGGATATTGTGTATCGGCATGGTGAAAGTATGAATACCATGCCGATTTGGTCCATGCCGGCATGGTATTCATACTTTTACCATGCCGGCACTGAGTTTTTCAAGCATAACAATAGCGGATTCAATGAAAAAGAATCAACTTTCAATACATTAATACCTATATATGACTAATTGGAGCACTTGTATATTCAACTTGTTTACTTTCCTAGGTTGGTTCTTCACCTAAACCTTCATGATCATAAATATCTTGATTTAATGTTGTTGCATCAACAAATTCAATAATAATGATTATTCTAATGATTATTAAGCTAGTCTATTAACTTAGCTAATTATAATTAATGTGACATTCCGTACCTTTTTTTCGGGTTTAAGTGAACCCCTTAACCAAATTCTGCGCTTAGAAGTCTAATACGAAGTGCCTTTAACACTCTTGGGTTTTCCTTTATCATTATAATGTTTCTAATTAGTAGAAGATTTGGGAAAACAAGAATTTTAGCATGCAAAACACGTGGCTTACATGAGTTGCTAGGGACATTTGAGAAATTTGCATGACTCAAATAAAAACAGAACATAACGACCAGGAGATTGGGGGTACTCTTCCCTTTTTCTTCCTTTCATTTGTTTTCTTTCTGGGGTGATTTCTCTGGTAAGATCACGAAAAGTTAGTAAGCCCGGTGGAGGTATTTTCACATCTAGTTGACGATGGTTTTCATGCATGTTGATTTGATTGTAAATGGAGAAGAGGGATTCATGTTCTTCAACCTATGAATTTGATTTGAGGCAAGTGGTTCTCAATAAATCAATCCAAATTATTCTTATCAGTTTTGCAGTTTGTGTATGATATATGCTTGATTTGATACGCTATACATTTTTCATCAAATTAGATTTGATTAAAAAAAAATTAGGAAAATTAGGGGTTTATATTCATTTTGGGTTTTATCACAAATTGATGATTAAACTTTTCGATTCAAGTGTTACCAAAGCCTGGGACAACCGTATTTATGTTAATTTCCTGATTTTCAATTTTGTATTGTGTAAATTGATAAATGTGGGTTTTTATGAAATTTGTTGGAAGTATCTAGCTCATGCTAAATGCTTGTATGGTTATGAAATTTATTTCAATGTATGTTCATTGGTGGTAGTGAGTTTAATTTCTTATATATGAGTTGGAGGCTCTGACTTGAATGTACTAGGGAAGCTATGTCAGGGGGAACCAAAAAGGGATCTCTCTCTCTGTTAACACCAACACTCCCACAACCTGTTTGGCAAAAGTCCCAAGAATTTATATAAACTAGAGGTTAGTCTAATATCTTTCCACTCTTAACAATGGTTGATCTTGTTGTTGTGCCTTTGAGATCAAAACATATGATGTTGGCATCAAGCCTTATCAAAAAGTGACTTTAATTGAGTTTATCATTTTGATTAATGGTTAGTTGTATTTGCTTGGATAGAACATATACTAGTTCAGTAGTCATGATCTCAACAATTTGGTTAATACTAAGAGGTCTTCATTATGTTCCCAACCTTATAAATTTTAGCTCATGAGACCTTTGGATTTCTATCCTAATACGAACCGTGAAATAGATGATACCATGCATTATTTAGTATGAGTTACATTCCTTATTATGTTGATACCAAAGAAATATCTCGTATACGTGTAGTCAGTCGTCGCTCCGCCATACACCGTTGCTGATATGGGATATTATTGCTATGTTTATTTATATTTTTTGTTGTGTATCCTTTTACAGGATTAAGCCTTGATAATTTTTGGAGTTCCACTTCGATAGTATGAATCTCCCAGCTAGTTCGATCTCATTTCCATAGTTTGGAGTTTGGTTTAGTTTACGTGACTAATTCATACAAAGGCAATTAGAGTTTTAATCCTTTTTCATGTTTTTACAGTACATGACTAATCTGGAATTAATGGATGCCTTGGCTTTTGTGTTAAATCTTTCTATCATCCATAATGGAATTATGTTAGATATTAAATTAATAATGTTAATGGGAGAAATGAAGATGTGCGCCTAAGGGAACCAAATGGTTGGTGGGTGTGGTTTTGGAAATATATTTCTGGGAGAATTAGTCCCATGTGCAGAGGAATTCTTGGACTGACAAAAGTAGTACCTAATTAAACTAGCTAGTTTGAAATTCTCACTGCTACTGTACGTGAGTGGATACTCTAGTGCTTGAATTGTTAGTGGGGTTTATCACTCCATTTGATTTTATTGTCTAGTCCTTGATTTTATTAATGCCAACTCCATAAACTGGTGCCATTTGATTCGTTATGGTTTTTGATTTCTCAAGATAATGGTGAAATGAGGAGTTTGATAAATAGGCTGCACCAAGTTCTAGTCCATAAGATCATTAGCTTGACTGTGAACCTTTCTTTTTCTTCTAAATCGAGCTATGGCTGCAGGGCACATTTTGTTCCTTCGAATTTTATTACTTAATATCGCAACTGAAACTTACTAGCCACTTTTACTGTAATATTGAGTACTTCCACGCATTATATACCTCCACTTTGTTGCATGTTCTGTTCGTGTTTCGACCATGGAAACGACTATATTTGTGGATACTATGAATGATTACAGAGATGAGTGGTCCGGTACGGCGAGTAGCTATCCGACACGGTAAGCTAAATGGTAACCGCTAGTTGGAATATTGATATGAAGAACTTGCATTTATATGCGTCCACTGTGTTTATTTGTTGCATATCAATATTGACCATTATTTTGGGTAACTAAGGTTGTCTAGCTATAAATTGGGTACTTCGCATAAATCGTGCCTGCTGTAATGTTTGGATGTTATCACTCAAGTAGCGAATATTTATGGCATCTTAAATTGTTTCTTTTAGCTCACGAGATTGCCTTCCTAGTAAGACTTGAATTATTAATTTTAAGTTGGTTCTGTACTTTGATTCTAATTAGCATTAGTGGGCAGAATACATAGTATTAGAGGTATAAAAATAATCTTTAATACGGGATAGGAGAGCAAGTGATTGTACATTTTTTTTTGTCAAAATTGGCTCTATCCTATTTCTCTCACTAGGATAAATTTTAGGTTTTATCGTGGTCTTTGGAAAATGATTGAAATATTAACTTGGATCCCACTATATATATAAATATTTATCTTGAAATGGTAGTTTTCGGCCATTGATTCATATATTTAACTTACTTGGAAGTGTTTTGGTTCTTTGACGTAATTGCACTTTTAGTATTGTACTTAACAGGGACATTTGGAAACTGTGAGGATTCTCCCAGCCTTTGTCAGAAGTGCAAATGACTCTAATGCTGGTTTCATGCACATTTGGTATGGAAGAAACATTTGACTGCAGGCAAGGGGTGGTTGTTGCTATGCAATTCATACCATCCATAGTAAGAGATAATTGCTATCACTGAGGGTGGTTCATATTATCTAAATAAATAGATGACGAACTACGGTCGTACGTAGGCAGCCGCTATGCGGTTCAGCACAAATCCACAAGGTTGTTCATATCATCTGAAAAGGGTTGGTTGCTGCTTCGTAGTTCACACCACCTATTCGGAGATGATTGCAACTTTGGCATAATATATCGTTGGTAAGAGGTAGTTGCAATATTAGTTGTTCATACTACCTAGTGAGAGATGATTGTTACCATCTCTCATGGTAGGCAACTGGCCGTGTAAATTATTAGAGTTGGCAACTGGCCATCTCCCATTTTTGGCAATTGGCCATATAAATTGTTGGAATCAGCAACTGGCCGTTTCTTATTTTTGGGCAATTGGCCATCTGTTATTTTGGGGAATTGGCCGTCGGTCATTTTGGGCAATTGACCCTCTGTTATTTGGCAACTGGCCGTCTGTGATATTTGGCAACTGGCCGTTTGATATTTTTGGCAATTGGCCATCTGTTATTTTTTGGCAATCGGCCGTCTGTTAGTTTGGCAACTGGCCGACTCGTATTCTTGGCAACTGGCCGACTCTTATTTTCGGCAATCGGCCGTCTCTTTGTTTGGAAATTGGAACTCTTGTGGCATTTTATGGGTATTATGGTATGTGACATATGCTCATAGAATTCTAGCCTTGAGACCAATGAGATATCTGTTCAACAGGGTCTCAAGTTGTTGTTCAGTAAGAAACGATTTTTACCTACTGAGATAGGGATTTTATTAATGAACATAATTTTTTTAATTTGAGTGCCGTTTCAGGGAGTTGGAGCTTGCCAAGCGGGTTGTAACCCAACCCGTTGGGAGCAACAACAAAAATCTGATCCGTCACAATTAACCACTAAACATGATTATGAGGGGTAGATTAGGAATTAGTTAAAATACATGGATAAGGGGTGACTCTGATTTACTAATTATTTCTCGTTTTTGTCTTTTTCCTCTTTCCCCCAATTAATATAAGTATCCCCAATTGTGCGTTCCTAAATATCCTATTTACCACCTATAAAATTTCTCACATCTCCTAAATACTACTTGTTGACTTTTTATTTACACCCACATGCTAGAGTTGTTTTAGTTTTAATTATTCTTCTTCATCTCCACACCCCCGACCAGCACATGCACTACTCCGTCTCCACCAACCCGCCACCACCTTCGATCATGTCTTTTTTCTTCCCTTTTCTTTTCTATTTCTTAATCTTGTTTGAGATTCCCCCAAAAAAAAGAAGAAGGAAGTTTTCAAGAAAAATCAAAGCCAAAAAGGGGATAGAAACTAAACCTAGTAATTCTGAATTTATGCATTTATGATTGTTGAGTTTGAATTCGATTTGACTGTTTTGTTTGTGTTGAAGAACTAGTAATCGACATTGGGTCGTTTTATATTGATTTATTGGAATACTCTTTTTGTGTTATCATATGAACTGGTCGTCAATTTAGGATGACGTTAAGTACATGGAAAAAAAACAAAGAAATTAGAAACAGTGTTACACTGTTGGTGTCCATATTTCATGTTACATGATCTTTGATCATGATTTATGAACCCAAAATACTGCGATTGGATATTGAACATTTTTAAAAGCTGGATAGTCCTCCGTCCCAGAATTGGTTTGTCTGTATTAATTTGTCTGTTTCATTATTGTTTTGACAAATATTTAAGTTTGTCATTTGATTCTTATTGTTTAGGCACTAGTTTGGCAGTATTAAGGGTTCACTGTATTACAATTAAGTAGAATCCTAATTTAGGGTTAGTAATTTTTTGTTTTAATGGTGTTTCAATAAAAAGAGAGACTAAACCAAGATTATTGAAGAAGAAGACGGAAAAAAAATTGTATTATTGTAAAAGAAGACGGCAAAAAAATTGTAAATAGTTATAGTCAAATTTTTAATTTGATTCTTGCAGGTGGTAAATGGGAAAAGTAGAATTGAAAACTAGAAATACTTTAAAAATTATGAGGTAGGTGGTAAATAGGTGAAACCTTTTCTTTTGCTTCCAGAAATCAAAAAACAAATTATGGAGTAACATCCAAACAAATTCTCGATACTTATGGACTGACCGGAAAAATATATGAAGTGTAAAAGGTCATATTCTCAAATTATGTGACCTTTGATTGAATCTAGGCTCAGTTGCTCGCTATCGGCTCATACTTTCATCAGTCCGGTGGTCAAATACTAATAGCTTGTTTGGATACATGAAGCAGAAGTCATCAAGATAAAACAATCAAAAACTCAAACATGTTAGAGCCATGTTCGGTTGAACCCACTAGCATTAGTATGTCAAGTTAGTTATCAAATTTAGATGACAAAACGCATTCTTGATTTACCTTACTAAAGTCAGTTTCAAACTAGATTAGGTTTTAAGAAGTAGAGTATTGAATCAAATTTATCCTTGAAGAGTGGAGATTGAAGACTACACGAAGACATTTATGGAGAACTTCATTGAAGGTTAGTAACAAATACTTGATTCTCTTGTTTATTCTACCTCTCTATCTATCGAAACAAGTGCTCACTTTATGGAACAATTCTTATGATGGTATATATATATATATATATATTTATATATACATTCGAGGATACTTAAGCCCAGAATTTTGTGATAATGACCTTTATCACTCAATTCTCCATGTTGTCGTGAATGAGAATACGAATGCAACGAGCCAAGAATCACTCAATTCCGAGTTATAACGAAGAAGTTATGAGTGATTTATGTAAGAAACACTTATATGTGTGACTAAAGTTGATTTCGTGAATGGAAATTAGACACGAACTTTTGGCAACAGTTTGCGAACATAAATCGTGAATACGTGACTAAAAGCCTATTTTGGTCCAGTATTTGGGCGTTTCCTAACCTAGACAAGGTAGCTTTGTTTCTAAGCAACCTAGCCTTGATCATTCACTATAAATAAGGGTTTCATATATAACCACACAACCTATCCCTTGGAAAATTATGTCTGGTTGCATAAGGTTGTTTTCCATATCTTTGTTCTTCACGAACAAGAGTGAGGTTTCAAAAGACTTTACTTGGGGATCATAAAGCACATGGAATCCATCTTCTTTGATAGTTACAGAACCTGTTCCTAGGTTTTTTCATAAAAGATTTGATAGAGCAAGATAACCTTAGTCTTTTCTAGGTGATCTCGTAATGAAGATTCAATTACGGTTACGGTTCTGTAACCTAATTGTTGAGGAGTATCTTCTGAAGAGAATTGATGTTCTGCCATAAGATTTTCAAGAGTATCTTCTAAAAAGAATTGGTGTTCTGCTAAAAGATTTAAGAAAAGAATTCCTAAAAAGAATTGGTGTTCTGCTAGGAGTTTTACGGGTGCGCGAATACAACTGAAGCAGGTATTACATCTAGTCTAAATAGGTAGTAAGTAATTGGTGTAAATCAGTGTGTGTTCAATCTGGACTAGGTCCCTGGATTTTTCTACAAGATTGTAGTTTTCCTCGTTAACAAAAATCTCTGGTGTCTTTGTTATTTCTTTTTCGCATTATATTGTTTATATTTATAATTGAAATATCACAAGCCGTACTATTTAAACCTAGATAGTATTAACTCAATTGTACAGAAACCTATAAGACTAGTTCTTGTTGAATTTGTATCCTGAAATATAGATTACAAGACTTGTTTTTGTTGGAATTCGGTTCGTGAACGGTTCGGGTATATACTAGGTTTACCTTGTTAAAACAATCTCAAATACAGTTTTATAACCGAATGTATAAATTCTACGAGGATTGTTCATATAGGTTCCCGAACGAAAAAGTTGGTGGTGTATTTGGTACCCCCTGCGTTTTCAAAACCCTCTCAATCTATTTCTAATGAAAGTACTGGGCTGATAATATGAAATATGGGGAGCGGGAGAAAGATAAAGCCGAGATGGCCCTCTACTCTAATAATCATGATGCACCACCAATAACACTTACCTGAAAACCCCGATAAACAGTACCCAACAATTGAATCCACTCTCCATTATAAGCAGGATCTTCATAGAAATAGATAGAATCACCGGAATCGTCACTTGGGTCACTATCATTAATCATAATGTGAGTCGCTAGAGAGGGGATTTGAGAGTATTTGAACACTACTCTTACCTGTTTCAACACTAATCTCACTTCTATTACCATCATCTGCAGACATAATGAAGAAAAAATAAATTATTATCTTCTATCTTCGTTTGTATGTTAATTTTGGATCCCTAAATTACCTTATAAATATGTTGAGGGACTTCTTTCCTATCATCGGTTATATCAAATGTATGTATGACAGGGAGATAAATCGATTCAACACTATTAATGATACCCAAGTCCGATTAACCCTCTCTTTTTGCATTCAATTTCAGTTTCTCAATGATAATAACACAAAGAATATTGGAAAATCCAAAAATCAGATTCGGGACCGGAACAGGCTAGACCGGAAAGTTGAACTGGTAAACTTTGGGACCTAAAGACATATGGCCCATACAACAACTCAATTCTAACTGTATACTCAATGGCTCTTTGATCTTTCGTGTGTTCACCTCACACATGGGTTTGCAGGTGGAAAATATACATATCTCCACGTGGATTCACAGTGACATATCTAAACCCTTAAATCCTACATAAATTATTCTTCAATGATACATATACACCTACATAGTCTGGCAAGTACAAGGACCCACATGTTTTCAATTTAATTTCATTGTATCATTGAAAGGGATGAGTCTGATACATATATTGGTGATAAATTTCGAATGCCGGCTTAAATATGGTTTTATTCACACACAAGCCAAAATTTAACTTCAACGCATATATGGGGTGCTTGTGGCTTGGTCTCACCTTCTCAACTTTATCCACACCGGTTCTTTTCAAAAGGAAAAGGCCTATCATAAATTTCTGGTTAAATTTAACCACTTTAATGCATTTGTATGTGGCTCTTGGGCAGATGAGTTATGTTGGATATCAAAAAGTTAAAGATTACAAATCCAACATTTTGTATTGCCTGGGAAATGAGACTCACTCCATTAAAAAGAAAAGAAATCATAGTAAAATGAGCAACTCTATTCTAATAGTGCAAGATGTTTACATGACATGGCAATTCATACTTATACCCTATGGGTCGAAATCTCTATTCAGCTATGTTCAGATCCCAAAATTGGAGGGAAATCGAAATTACTCTAAACCTTTTAAAAGGAAATTATACAGATGCAAAAATGTACACCATTGGATATCTTCATCCAATCAAATCTCCTCTCCAATAGAATCTCAGATCAAGTTCATACCTTTGCACACCTTTGACATAAATTCAAATCACAAAATCCAAAACTACATTATTCAATCTCATATAACTCACATCATTTATATCCTTGATCTTACCCTAACTGATCTTATAATCTCATACTCTCTTACTGCAGTTCATATAAATACCTTAACCTTATAGTAGATATCATAGAAAACACCATCAATTAACTCTCTGAACAAATGGAAAATACTACTTCGATCTTTATGATAATGAGCCATGTGTTGAGATTGATCCAATATTCCTGAAATTCAAAGAAAATAAAGATTTGAAGCTCACTTTCTTGGGAAGATTGGTTGCCAACAAGAAAACTCTCATTGTGGATCTTACCAAATGCAACGAAAGAACCTGGGATCTGTCTAAAGGCTTTAATATCACTAAGTACCAAAGAGGAGTTAACTATTTTATAATCAAAGTTAACTCGGAGGTGTTTTGGGGTAAAAACTGATTCTGCTGTTTTTGGTAAATCTGGGTGCGTTGATGAGAAACGAATTCAAACCCTAAACAAATGTACTGCACAGGAGTACTTTTAGATTAGAGAGATCAATTTGTAAGACTCTGGCCTACACCAAGAAATGGTCGTTCCAGATTCAATTCGGTCACAAAGTGAAGGAGAAGGGTTGATCTTAGGGAGGGAAGCGAAGAAGGTGTTTGAGATCAGAATGTTGAATTATGAAGGTGTGACTGTTTTATGACTTGTATCAGAATGTGGAACTGGCTTGCAGAGTGTAAGCTATCAGTTCTTGGTGTTTTCTGGATACTTGTGTTGATCACTTCTATTGTTTTTTTGAAATAGGTTGAAATCCTATTTATACAAGTCATGTTCGAGCACACCCTGATCTCGTAGGAAGTGGAGGTGATTAAGGTGGAGAAGTGGGGTTGTGTAAAAAGTGGTGATCACCACGTTTCCATTACGAGGGAAAACTGGTCACACTTTCACCACTACTCTCATTGCTGTTAACCGTCCTTCCTTTCCTGACACTTTCTCGTAATGGGCGCATTGCACGCCGCACGCTGTAAACCGCCAGAACAATACCCTAGTGAGCATCCCCCAGTTTGTGACATGTTAGATGTCTCGAGTAAATGGGTCAAGTCGTGAGACTCGCCGCTAAAAGCAGCATATAGTGCTTTTAGGTCAAATAATAAAATTATTTGTGAAATCAATATTTATAATTTATAATCGATGTATATAAAGAATCGCTTTTAAACAAGCAGCTGAAAATAATCGATGTGCAGGAAACATCGTTGTTTTAGAGCTCGTTCAAATTAGTCGCGAATTGAACGTCTTAAAAAAGTAGCATGACCGGCCACCTTTGGGCAATCGTTTGAGAACCCTATGGGTGAGCTACCACTTGGTCGATCGCTCCCTGTGGAGGAGGGGTGGCCGATGATCACAGCGTTACTCTGTTGGCCTCCTGAAAATAAATCTAAACCATCCGACTAGGCTAGCGAAGTTGGATGGACGAGATGATTTGCGGAAGTTGCCTATTTCCGTTGATTTAAATTAGGGTTTAGAATCCGTGCGGCCAACCCTCTTTTGGGCAATCGATTCAAGGCACTGGACATTAGTTTGAACAAGCCGATCGGTTAGGTGCAAAGGCAGGCTGCCGGTGATCATGCCGTTGCCTTCTGGGCCGCCTGAAATTGGATCTAAGCCATTCAATTTGGCCAGCGAAGATGGACGACCAAGATCAATTTGCGACAGCAGTACGTTTCCGCAGCAAAAACTAGGGCTTCCAAAACAGCGCGTTCACCCTACTTTGGGGCAAACGGTTTGGTGCCCTTTTTACTCGCCGCGGGTAGGTCGATCGACCATGGATAGAGTTTGGTCGCCGGTGAACATGTTAGCACTTCTTTAATTATTCGAAGGAAGATCTAAGCCGTCCAACTAGGCTAGCTAAGTTGGGCGTTCGTGATGTTTTTTGAGACCGTTTTTGCCGGTCTTAGCTCGTTTGAGCTCATTTTTCAACAGCACGATCACCCATGTTCTGTCTAACGTTTGAGGGTGTTGCGGTTGAACTAAATGGATTCCGACCGTCTGGGATGTTAGTGGGCCCGCCGGTGGTCATCATGATGATCGCCTAGCTCCGCTAGGAGTAGGCTAGGCTTATTGAATTGTGTGGCCGTGATCATTTTTTAAGACTGACATGGAGAGTCTAGATTTTCCTTAAGGAATTTAAGCGCGTCGATCGTGCTAACTTTTAATTAAAAGCGCGTTGACACGAAAATATCTTTATCAGAGAGTGGTGCAGCCTGTGTAAGTGTTTTCATGCAGATCTCAATACTGACACTTCGGGAGATTCGTGCTACTCCGCTGCGAGTGAACATTAATCGTCATGTCATGCCAATATCAAGAGTTCGGCTGGGAACATAGAATGATTACTCGGCTGGCTCCGACATTAGTGAGTAATGCAACTAGGAGCTTAAATACTCATAGGCTGTATACTAGTGATCAATTCATCTAGGAGCTTGAGTTTCAATATAATATGAAGAGAGACATAGGCACTCATCAGATTATAATATATTCTTCAAATTCCTTGCAGAGTATAGACATATCAAGGTTTACTACTTCTTATGCTGGGTCAGGTAGGCATACTTTTACATTTTTCTCCCTATAATAAAAACCACCATCAACAGGAGGAAGACAAAACTCACCTCAAAACTAGAGGTCCATGGATTTCTCTTGGTAGTTTTATGGTTTTGATAGAAGCTCCTGATGATGGCTTCACCAACTTCAACCGGCGAAGTTTTATAGTATTATTATGAAACTCCATCTCAAAATAGTTCCTGTGACCATCACCTCATGGAAATCTCTATATGAAATCTACAAACCAGTTGGTGTGTTACAAGATTTCGACAAACCTTATAGTAGAGATGAATATGAGAAAAATGTTCATGTTGTGATATAAATGAACCTGAAAAGGAAGATGTCAGCCGGTATGTGGAATAAAGTAGGCAACACCAGAACTATAATTGAGTATGTTTATGCTATATCTCATAAGTTATGTTAGATATACAGAATCCTAGATCATCTAATCACTCCTTACAAAAAACCTGCAATTAAGACTAACTTAAAAGGAAAATCAATAATGGAAACATGAGAAACGATCAAAGTGAAGAGGGGAGCTGAAGAACCTTCTCAATCTCAATCTTTTGACACTCACTTGGTTACAGTCCAGGTGACAAAAAATTAAATTATTAAGATTCTAAGAATTGTTGGATTCACGGGATAGTTGGTTGAGGAAGGAGAGTTATCTAGTAAGAAGAACTCAGATGTTAAATTACCAGATATAACTGAAAATGCTAGCCCCTAAAGTCTTTATGATCCCTTCATCGATATTCCAAAGGCTAATGCTGAGTTACTGGGTTTAGATCTCTTATTCACCAGTGGAAAACAAAAATTTGAGATTGGAAATAACAGAGATTATCATAGAAGCATATCAGATAGGGGCATGAGAAGCAAAATGACTAGCATAAAAAGTGTTGCCAGAAAATTTGCAACTATCCAGCAACACCTATCTCCAAAAATTCCTTTTGGATTTGAAAATGTAGTCCCCAACAACTCTCCTCATAGGATCTCTACCCAAATAAATTGGAGTAGATAAGTACGGGATCATGCTAAATAGGAAAGCAAGTCGCCTGAAACAAATTAAAGAGAACAAAACCCAGTTTGTTTTTAGGAGAGAAGAAGTGTTATATACTTCAATTCTAACAGTGGGAGTCCAGATATATAATGCTGTCAAAGAAGACTATCCTTCTTCGGCTGACATCAAACCGATTTTGGACTCAACCAGAGGTATAACGCCCAAAAGAATGTTTAACAACGAGCAGATCTTCGAAAAAAAAGAGAGGTAGAACTTCAGGGTATTAACTCTCAGGTAATATCTTTACATTTATTTATTTTGTTATATCCTCTAGATAAAAAATCTAGTGATAAACTGCTCGCTCTAGTTATAATCACATAAGCGACACAATACATGCTAGACTTGGGAAAAATTATCCAATAATTTCCTACTTCTGGGAGTTTGTTGTGATGCTTAATTAGTTGGAATTGTCAGGGTATGGATTCTCTAGTCACACAAAACCACCTAAAAGAACTCATAGATAAGGAAAATCCTGATCTTTTCTGCATCCTAGAAACTCGTCAGCGAGATGAAAATATGCATAAAATCCCGAGACACCTAAATGTTTACAACTATTGGTTGGTCTCTCCAAAGGGAACATCTGGTGGTATGGTATGAGCCTAGAAAAATAATATGAATATTATCATCTAAAACCATATACAACCAGATAAATGCTAAACTATGGGACCCGATGGCTTCTAGAGAGAGCACTATCAATTGTTTCTATGGAATCCCCAATAGAATCATAAACTTAACTCTTGGAATATGATCAGAACCCCTTGGATAATCATGGGGGATCTCAATATAGTTTTTTATGAAGAAGAAGAAAAAAATCTTCATCCTTTTAATAGAAATGAAGCTGATACTTTCACTGATATTGTCAATAAATTAAACCTATCTGATCTATGGTTCTTTTGATACCCATACACTTGGTGTAACCAAAGAAATGGCAATGCTCTTCCGAAAGAAAGGCTAGATAAAGGTATGTCTAATGAAGATTGAACTACTCTCTATCCTCAGAGCTCCATCTACCATCTAGCTGTTATAGGCTCATATCATTCCTATATTCTTCTTAAAACTAATCCAAATTGGAAAGATGGGGCTATTCTTTTTAAATATTTTAGAAAATGGATAGAACATCCTAAATGTAAACACCTTATTGCTTAAGTTTGGGCTGAAGAAATTCAAGAATCCCTGGGATATGCTTTAGCCTCCAAACTGAGGAGGGTTTCCTCAAAAAATGGAACAAACTCCATTATGGATTCATCTCAAACAACATAGGTAAAATCAAGATGAGCTGGAGATAGCTACGACTTGTCCTGGAAGAGATTCTAATCTTATTAAGTATTTGAAAAGTCAACTGCTCATATGGAGTAAAATAGAAGAAGATTTTCGGAAAACTAAGAGTACAAAGACAGCTATATAAAATTGGGAGATAGAAACATGCACTGCTTCCATAATTATTTTAGAAAAAGATACATAAGAATAGAGTGGACACTATACAACACTCTAATGGAAATTGGCTTAATGAGAGAGCTGAGATAACTGATTTCCCAACCCAACACTTTCTTTCAGTATCCACCACTGTCTCTCGTCAGCTTGATCATGACATGATTGATCTTATCCCCTGTGTGATCACTAAAGAGGATAATATATAGCTCTCTCTAAGATACCAGACAGTTTGGAAATAAAAAAATGTTCTTTTTCTATGGAAGGGAGTAAATCCCAGGCCCAAATGGATCCCCCTCCTAATTTTTTTCAAGATAATTGCGGAACCGTTGGTCCAGATTTAGTATCCATGACCCAAAAAAATTCAACATAGGTTTTTTACTCAAAGAGATGAACTCCACATTAATTTCTGTGATTCCCAAAGTCTGAAACCCATATACTCCTACTGAGTTCTGATGAGTGTGTAAACACACACCAATTAACATCTCAATTTATATTTATTAGTTCTTTGTTTTGTATACATTTAATATTTTTATTTATTTTATTTAGTTTTGCAGTATTTAACAAATAAAGTTCGATGAGACTAAGACACGAAACTCTGCCCATAAAACATGGATACACTGTTATCCTAGCTATTTTAAGATATAGATGGGCTTGGATGTCAAAAGCCTGAGTAATTATTTCGGGCAGTTAAGTTGGACGGAAATTGGAAGGTAGATGGATTTGGAAACTTAATATTTTGTGATAGTTCATCTACATATTTTGGAAACAACAAATATCTTTTAAAGAAGAAAATGAAGACAGTGCTCAAAAGATCCATGTGCTTACCATGCCATATGAAAACCCTTTTACATAAAAGTGTGTCTCCATACCAATCTGCTTTTATAGCAGGACGATAGATCACTGATAACATGGTGGCCCATCAGGTTATCCATAACATGAGGAAAAAAGGTGGCAACGAAGGGATTATGGGTATAATAGTTGATATACCTAAGACCTTCGACAGAGTCGAATGACCTTTCCTTTTGGGTATCCTAAAAAGGATGGGTTTTTTCCCAACGTTGGTTTTCCCTCATAATGTAATGTATATCTACCACTAGTATGACTATTCTCCAAAATGGTTCTCCTTGCCAATTCTATTCCCCTTCTAAAGGTCTCCATCAGGGAAATCCTCTATCTTATTTTCTCTTCATTCTCTGTATGGAGGCTGTTAGAGCACTGCTTGGTCGAACTCGCAAGCGTTGTTATCTCAAGCTTGTTTGTCAAGTTTAGTTGATCAAAACTATATACTTGATTTCTAGTCTACTTATAACTATGTCTCGGATTAGGATAAAAGTGTGTAGTTAAGCATTAGACTTCACGGCGTTCACCAATTGAAGAAGAATATCTACTGAAGAGCTTGGAGGAACTTCATCAACAAAAGGTATGTGGAGACTAAAACTTAGCTATCACTCAGAAGTCTATTTTATTCTATCTTCTAAAGAGATTAAGTCGTATAGCTATACGGACTTTTACATTATACACAATTGAAATTTTGAGCAGAGTTTATCCCGTTTATATATTTCTCAAAATACGTGTTGGAAGCTTTTTATCTATAGCTTAAAATTCATCATCTACTTGACGAGTTTAGTTGGAGACAATTTATTTATTGGAAACTAAAAATTAAGTCAAGATGATCATGTGAAAATTACCTTGAACATCTTACATGATTTGTGTGAGACAATAATTTGATGTTAACTTGGGAAGTTTCGTATCAATTGATTAATCACTTGAAAATTACTTGAAGCTAGTGGTATGTGTAAGATTACCATTGTTGTCTTTCAAGGATGTTTCAATGATTAAATGAGAGTTTTAGGATTACTACCAGTGGCTGGATATAACACAGTATGCGTATCTTGTATGCGAACTGTGAAGTTCTAGTTCAAGTCCGGAACTCTTGTTTGTGAACGGGTTTAACTGTCAAAGGTCTGAAACTGTGGTTTGCGAACAATGTTTGCGAACGGCTAGACTTGGTCAGGTCCGGAACTGTGGTTCGCATACTCTGCTTGAGAACACAGTGGTTAATTTCTAAAATCGGTAAGTATGACTTATCATACTCATGAACTTAGCTTGTTTGCGAACTAAAGTCCCTGAAACTTTAATAAAATAAGGTATGCGAACTTGTTTTGCAAACCGTGGCATTATGTTCATGAATTGGTTCTTGTTTAAGTACTTTGTACAACTACAACCAAACCGAATATGTTTCAAATTGTTAATGGATATTTCTATGAGATAGTGAACATTTGAACATTTCTCTAAAAGCACATTAAGATTCATTTGATTATCTATCATGATTGATCATCATATTTGATCTAGAGGTGTTAGATGAATATGGCTAAACTATAAGTGTTCATATGGATAACTTCGGTTAATTGTTATTGAGCCAACGGTTATACACGTTTAGGTACGGTTCATCCATATCTAAATATATGTATATTTCATATGTGTGTATTAAGTTAATACCATCTAACGGTGGAGATTGATTACTTATTTTCCAAGCAGACTTAGCTTGAATTTTAAATCAGGAGTTGATCTAACGGTGAATACAATTGCTTTGTTACTAAGCAATCTTAGCTTTGATTGTAAGCAACCCTGATTTAAAAAGATTATATAAGGGAGAACTTTAGCATCTGGGAAACCTAATCCTGACACTCTCGTGTGTCCTAGATGCAAACTTGAGTCGATTCTCCATTAACCTAGGGTTCTCCAAGTTATTAGGTTAACGACTTGAAGACTTCATTTGGGATTCGTGAAGCCAAATCCAACTATTTTCTCTGTAGTTGCGTATTCTGATCTTACTTTTTATATAGTATTGAGTTTAATCTTCTCTAAGATTTTCTTGAGATTTATCTCCGATATGTAAGATATAAAAAGTAATCACAACAGTTCTTCGTCTCAGACTCTTGTGATTCCGTAATAACTTCTTCTGTTAATCAGTTAGGTTATTGTGAGGTGACTAATATTTATAGGCTGCTCTTCGAGAGTATAATACCAGATTATTAGTTGAGTTTCCTGTTCACCTTGATTTATCTTAAAACATAAACAACAACCAGAATAGACTTATTTGTGGAAGAGATATTTGTTTATAAGTCTTCAACTTTGGGTCCTAGCAACTCTAAGTTATGGGTGAGATCAGCTAAGGGAATCACGTACGCAAAGTCCTGCTGGGATTCAAGAGGCGTAAGGAACACGGCTGTACCTTAATCGGTGTGAGACTAGGTTAGGGATCAACTACATTCCAGTTCGAAGTTAATTCATTTGTTGGAAACTAAATATTAAGTCAAGTTGATCATGTGAAAATTACCTTGAACATCTTATGTTAGAGCACTGCTCGGTCGGACTCACAAGCGTTGCTATCTCAAGCTTGTTTGTCAAGTTTAGTTGCCAAAACTATAAGTCTTGATTTCTAGTTTACTTATAGCTAAGTCTCGGACTAGGATAATAAGTATAGTTGAGCTCTAGACTCCACGGCGTTCATCATGCAAAGACGAAGAACTACTCAAGGAACTAGTGGAACTTTATCGACAAAAAGGTATGTGGAGACTTGAACTTATCTATCACTCAAAAGTCTATCCATTCTATCTCCTATCTTGAGACAAAAGTCGTATTGCTATATAGAATTCGATTATACACATTTGTTATTTCGAGCCGAGTTTATCTCGCTTATCTATTTCTCGAAATATGTGTTGGTAAGCTTTCGCTTTGACCAAGTTCATCTTTACTCGTGATGAAAGTCATGTTGGTTATTTCAATATCTTGAAAATCACTTTGATGAAAAATAGTTTGTGAATAACAACTATATAACATCCTCTAAGAATGTTTAAATGATTGAAATGAGAGTTTAGAACATGTAACTATCTTTGGATATAAGCATAGTGTGTTTTTCACATTTGTGTAAAAGTCCAAAACCGGGAACCCAAAGTATGCGTACCCGTACGCGTACTGGAGGTTGTTGGAAATCCGGGACAGTATGCGTACCCGTACGCGTACTAGCGGATAGTTCACGTCCGTGAATTTATGCTGGAGTTTGGATGTGATAATAAACTCAATTCGGTTACTTAAGTACGCGTACCCGTTCGCATACTTAGGTAGGTTACTTTCTAAAGTCGGTTTGTTCATGAACTAAAACATTTATATATTAAGGAATGCAATCTTTGCAAACCGTGGCTATAATGTTCATGAATCGATTTAAGTGAATCAAAACCGATTTTGCTTCAATTATGTCTTCTATACTTCTATGAGATCTAAGCAATTGAACAACTCTCTAACTAGTTCATTTGAGTCATTTGAACTAGTTATGGTGAAGATTAATAAGGTTAATATGAAAGTGTTCATATGGCTAACCATTGGTTAACTATTGTTGAACCAACTAGGTGTACACGTTTAGGTACGGTTACTCAAACCTAAATGAAGTCACTTTTCAATTGTGTATAACAAGCTAAGTTCGATCTAACGGTTGAAAGATATTAGCTTGAATCTAATCAGGTTTTCATCTAACGGTGAATATTGAATGCTTTGTTACCAAGGTAACTTAGATTGCAATCCCTGACTTGGAGACTATATAAAGGAGAACTCTAGCAACACGGAAACCTAATCCCCACACCTCTGTGTGATACTAGTTGTATAAGCTAGAGTCGATTCTCCTTTAACCTTAGGTTTTTCTCGAGACCCTGTAGGTTAACGACTTAAAGACTTCATTGGGATTGTGAAGCCAGGCCCAACTATTTTATCTGTAGTTGCGTGATCTGATCTTGTTGTTTCTATCGTGATTGAGTACAATCGTAATATTGGATTGAGATTTATATCTCCGATAGGCAAGATAGAAAAGTAGTCACAAACACCTTCGTCTCATCGTTTGTGATTCCACAATATCTTGTTTCGCTCGTCGATTGAGATTATTGTGAGGTGATTGATAATTCTAGGCTGTTCTTCGGGAATATAAGTCCGGGTTATCGATTGGTTCCTGTTCACCTTGATTTATCAAAAGACGGAACAAAACTCGTAGGTATTTCTGTGGGAGACAGATTTATCTATTCCTTTAGACTTTTCTGTGTGAGACAGATTTGTTTATTAAAGTCTTCGACTTTGGGTCGTAGCAACTCTTAGTTGTGGGTGAGATCAACTAAGGGAATGAAGTGCGTAGTATCCTGCTGGGATCAGAGACGTAAGGAGCGCAACTGTACCTTGGATTAGTGTGAGATTAATTGGGGTTCAACTATAGTCCAGACCGAAGTTAGTTTGTAGTAGGCTAGTGTCTGTAGCGGCTTAATACAGTGTGTATTCAATCTGGACTAGGTCCCGGGGTTTTTCTGCATTTGCAGTTTCCTCGTTAACAAAACTTATGGTGTCTGTGTTATTTCTTTTTCGCATTATATTTTGTTATATAATTGAAATATCACAGGTTGTGCGTTGAATCGATCAATTGGTAAATCCAACTTTTGGTTATTGATTGATCCTTGAACATTGGTATTTGGTACCGTTCAAGTTATTTCTCTTGTATTCAATCAGGCTCGCAGATTTCTATTTGTTTGAGTAAGGATTGAATCGAGAAATTGAGATATAACTCGTTGATATACTTTTTATTAAGATTGAGTCTGACTGTCTAGTTGATTCTCTTAAAAGTATATTGGAGTTAGTCCATACAGATTGCTAAGCGAAATATTGGATGAGGTTGTTAGACCCCCGCTTTTTCAATTGGTATTAGAGCAGGCAAACATGCTTAAGACCTCATAAGTCTGTGTTTGTAGCGATCTGACTCTATGGATGGTAGTTCTATCTCTGATAAACGCGTCACCAGAAACAAAAGTTCTGTTTCTATAATGTCTACTAAAGAGAAAGAATTGTCAATCTCAGATATAGACGAACCTAGTGTTATAATAAAACAGACTGACACTGACATGTGTTATCCCGATTACCCTTCAAATGAGTCTGACTCAGTTGATAAAAGGGAAGCAGCTGAAGAGAGTAAATTGATTCTAAACCTTGTTAGAATCCAGGCTGATAGAATGAATCGGTTGAAAAATAATGTCAATGTTCTTCTCGGTATAGTAAGAGACTGTGACTCTAAAGAAAAAGCTTCTTACAAAGAAAACGCTGAAGTATGGTCATCACGTATCTTACTTGAGGCGAATCTCAAAAAGGAGGCTTTGGAAATTGAACATCTCTTAAGTAAACTCTCTATTCAAGGATGTTCCAAAAAGTCTACTATACCATCTACTTCTATCACAACTGAAAGAGTTCCAGTTCCAGAAGTAAAATCAGAATCCCTTCCTATTGGAAAAGATGTGCTTAAAGCCTCCTCTAATCAAGGATGTCCCACATCACATGGAAGGAAGAAATCTCCCAACTATGGTATTAAAACTGTTCTGTCTAATCACTCAGGTGATCATAAAATGTGTCTCTTTTGTGATTCAAAAGGATATTTTGAACTAAAGAGGAAAACGAGGTTGAATGACAATTCTATTGTTCGTCTTCAACACACCTTAGATTTAATTCTCAAAGGTGTAACTGATATTCGTATGTCTAGACCAATTGGTTTCAGTACTCACCCTGTGTATTCTACCAGGAAATTCAGTTCGATGAGTTCCTCGAATGCTCAAAAGCATAACAGACGTCTTAACAAAAATCGTCTAAGAAGAGATCAGGAATTCTCTTCTGTCAAGGGAGATAATGCTACTTTTGATGTGAACAAATTATCAGGAGAAGGGAGAAAAAATGATGATATGAAAAATAACCTAAAGGTGATAATTGAAGGTTATAAATAAATCGTCAACAGGCTGTCAACTTCCTCTAGTCAAAATTCTTCTGGTAAGAACTCAAACTATGTCTCGTATCTTGATGACAGCAAGTTCTATGACAATTTTTCACATCAAAGGGAACCCTTTCCTAGATTCGAAAGGAAAAAGAGACTCAACCGTAAACACATTTCATCTAATGAGCTTAGGGCTCATACTTGTGTTAATTAATCACAAGGGTTGAGAACTTACTCATAAAAATCCTATTGAGTAAGATGTGTTAATAATCAGGTATACTGTTGGCAATTGTTTTCTGTTTAGTTGAGCTATTTTCTTATCGTCCATAGCTAAACTATTGTCCCAAACAACTTTGCTTCAGTATTGATTGTGTCTGATGTTGTTTATTTTTCTCTCAAAGAAGTTTTTCGTTGCAACTATGTTGCCTGCTACTTTTGTGTTCTAAATTGTTTCTCTCTGAAGATATAAAATTTATTGAGCCAAAAATCTTGTGATAATTTTCACGTAGAAAAATTTCTGTCTTGCCGCAAAAACGATCTTTTGCGTGTTTTTATTATTGGGTCAAGTTGTGTTCGTACGGGTACCCGTGTTACTGTTACGAATCAATTTTGGAAACCATAAAAGTTACCTTTCCTAAGAAACCATTTAAATACCAAACCCTTGAGTCACGTACGCATGCTCTGGGTTGTTGTGTGTTCTGTCAAGAATGTCTTCATCTTCTCGCTCTGATGATTTTGCAAGAGGATTTCTTGA
Organism: Papaver atlanticum; assembly: GCA_023531105.1. Lineage (NCBI taxonomy): Eukaryota > Viridiplantae > Streptophyta > Magnoliopsida > Ranunculales > Papaveraceae > Papaver > Papaver atlanticum. Next base: position 4,663,644 of record JAJJMB010002020.1, read on the forward strand.
TAAAGGTATTGGTTTCGAGTCCAAAGGGAGGAAGAAAAGAACCCTAGTATAAGATGGTCATCCTAATGCCTCATGTTACTATGCCTATACACATCAGGACATTGAGAATGAGGATATGGTTTCTGCTGAAGTGGTTCATGATTTTCTTAAATACTTTGAGGAAGCAAAACTGCAGCTCGTTGATACTTTGAAGAGTCTTGATGTGTTAAGAACTGAGTTGAAAAAGGTTAATTATGACCTTGTTCTCATGAAGACACATGTTAAAGAACTTCTCAATGAGGATATCTTCTCTGAAGAAGCAGTGGATGCCGTCAATCACAAGCTCAAAGATCTCAAGGCTCGTGAGGACTCCGAAAAGTCTGTTTGACTTCAGTTCGTGTTCGTTTTTGGTAGTTTAGGAGTCTTTCTTTGTTTATTAGCTAGTTGATTTCTTGTTTTTGTCTAGGAAACTTCTTATAAAAATTTATTCTTGTGTTTTTAAGAAGGATAACTATGGTTTGGAATAGCAATTATTGTGAGTACACATAGCTATGTCCAACGTTTTCATCTTCAATGTTTTTAGATTTATTTATTTAAATTCTAAGTTATTTGGAAGATGATTTTGCAGTATTAATCTTTATGGTTTTATATATTGCAAACTTGTTATGAGATATGTGTGTTAGTGTCCGAGAACTATGATTGTCCCATACGTGGTCAAAAGTTAAGTCTTTCATATGTCGATATTCAAGTATTGATAAAAGATTGAATGAACTTTTGACAAACAAAAGTTAAGCCTATTATGTCATTATGCAAATATTGATGGAGGATAGAATGAAATTTTGTTTACAAATATTATAGCTATTATACGTCATTGTGCAAATAGTGATGAGAAATAGAATGAATCTTTGTTTATTCCGCAGTATTGATCTTCCCTGATCTATATTTTTATGTAAATACTGTGCGGCTCCGTAAGTTCTCTTATGTTGAGCATTTCCAATTAGATTAATCATGGGTTCTCTTGTGGTTACTTTAGTTGAGTATTCCGATTGAATTAATCATGGGTTCTCTTGTGGTTAATTTGATTGAGATTTTTGGATACAAATTCATATTCTTATGTAATTTGTTAATGTCCAAAGAAATCCTTCTTTTCTTGTAAAAGTAAGGTCGCTCTTGTTGTTCTTTCGGGAATGACATTTTATGGGGGAGAGTTCTTAATTGAACTTGTGCTTAATTGCCAAATCTTTGTGGGGAGTGCGGCTGTGGAATATTATAGGGGTTATCTTGTATCTTTATAAACTCCTTGATGAATGCATTTAGTTTCGGCTACATGATTGCATCTAAAAAGTTGATATGTGCTTTCTTTTGGTCATGAAGTGTCTCTATGGAAATTTCATTAGGATCCCACTAGTTTTCGTACCTTTGCCAATTTTATTGACAAAAAGGGGGAGAATTAATGTGTAGTTCACACTACAAATACATATGGTTTTCGGATCATCATGTAAGGGGGAGTGGTTTTCATGTAAGATGAAGTATTGACTAAGGGGGAGTGATACATATCACCATAGTATTGTTGTCGAAGTTGTGATACAATTGAACTTTGATGTTGTGTAATAATACTATGACATTGTGTAACAATGATTGAGAACTATTTTTTACTCATTGTTATGGCTACGGATCTTCAACAACGATGATGCTGATTTGAATATCTTTGGAATCATTGGAGTACTCGGAAGTGACGAAGATTTCGAGTAATGTTAAAGAACCAAGGAGATCAAGCATGTGGATGAGAAGCTGCTAAGTTTATTTATATTGTATTCCATATGTATTGATAGTTTTGTCACAAAAATTGACAAAGGGGGAGATTGTTAGAGCACTGCTCGGTCGAACTCGCAAGCGTTGCTATCTCAAGCTTGTTTGTCAAGTTTTGTTGCCAAAACTATAAGTCTTGATTTCTAGTCTACTTATAGCTAAGTCTCGGACTAGGATAGCAAGTGTAGTTGAGCTCTAGACTCAACGACGTTAATCATGCAAAGACGAAGAACTACTCAAGGAACTGGTGAAACTTCTTCGACTAAAAGGTATGTGGAGACTTGAACTTATCTATCACTCAAAAGTCTATCTATTCTATCTCCTATCTTGAGACAAAAGTCGTATTGCTATATAGACTTCGATTATACACATTTGCTATTTCGAGCCAAGTTTATCTCGCTTATCTATTTCTCGAAATATGTGTTAAAGCTTTCTCTTTGACCAAGTTCATCTTTACTCGTGACGAAAGTCATGTTGGTTATTTCAATATCTTGAAAATCGCTTTGATAAAAAATAGTTTGTGAATAACAATTATATAACATCCTCTAAGAATGTTTCAATGATTGAGATGAGAGTTTAGAACATGTAACCATCTTTGGATATAAGCATAGTGTGTTTTTCACATTTGTGTAAAAGTCCAAAACCGGGAACCCAAAGTATGCGTACCCATATGCGTACTGGCGGTTGTTGGAAATCCGGGACAGTATGCGTACCCGTACGCGTACTGGCGGAAAGTTCATGTCCGTGAAATTCTGCTGGAGTTTTGATGTGAAAACAAACTCAATCCGTTACTTAAGTACACGTACCCCTTCGCATAATTAGTTAGTTTACTTTCTAAAGTCGGTTTGTTCATGAACTAAAACATTTATATATTAAGGAATGCAATTTTTGCAAACCGTGGCTATAATGTTCCTGAATCGATTCAAGTGAATCAAAACCGATTTTGCTTCGATTGTGTCTTATATACTTCTATGAGATCTAAGCAATTGAACAACTCTCTAACTAGTTTATTTGAGTCATTTTCAACTAGTTATGGTGAAGATGAATAAGGTTGATATGAAAGTGCTCATTTGGCTAACCATTGGTTAACTATTGTTGAACCAACTAGGTGTACACGTTTAGGTACGGTTACTCAAACCTAAATGAAGTCACTTTTCAATTGTGTATAACAAGCTAAGTTCGATCTAACGGTTGAAAGATATTAGCTTGAATCTAATTAGGTTTTCATCTAACGGTGAATATTGAATGCTTTGTTACCAAGGTAACTTAGATTGCAAACCCTGATTTGGAGACTATATAAAGGAGAACTCTAGCAACACGGAAACCTAATCCCCACACCTTCTGTGTGATACTAATTGTATAAGCTAGAGTCGATTCTCCTTTAACCTTAGGTTTCTCTCGAGACCCTGTAGGTTAATGACTTAAAGACTTCATTAAGATTGTGAAGCCAGACCCAACTATTTTCTCTGTAGTTGCGTGATCAGATCTTGCTGTTTCCATCGTGATTGAGTGCAATCGTAAGATTTGCTTGAGATTTATATCTACGATAGGCAAGATAGAAAATTAGTCACAAACACCTTAGTCTTATCGTTTGTGATTCCACAATATCTTGTTTCGCTCGTCGATTAAGATTATTATGATGTGATTGATAATTCTAGGTTGTTCTTCGGGAATATAAGTCTGGGTTATCGATTGGTTCCTGTTCACCTTGATTTATCAAAAGACGGAACAAAACTCATAGGTATTTCTGTGGGAGACAGATTTATCTATTCCTATAGACTTTTCTGTGTGAGACAGATTTGTTTATTCAAGTCTTCGACTTTGGGTCGTAGCAATCCTTAGTTGTGGGTGAGATCAACTAAGGGAATCAAGTGCGTAGTATCCTGATGGGATCAGAGACGTAAGGAGCGTAACTGTACCTTGGATCAGTGTGAGATTGATTGGGGTTCAACTACAGTCCAGACCGAAGTTAGTTTGTAGTAGGCTAGTGTCTGTAGCGGCTTAATACAGTGTGTGTTCAATCTGGACTAGGTCCCGGGGGTTTTCTGCATTTGCAGTTTCCTCGTTAACAAAACTTCTGGTGTCTGTGTTATTTCTTTTCCGCATTATATTTTGTTATATAATTGAAATATCACAGGTTGTGCGTTGAATCGATCAATTGGTAAATCTAACCTTTGGTTGTTGCTTGAAATTGATTGATCCTTGAACATTTGTATTTTGTACCGTTCAAGTTATTTCTCTTGTATTCAATCAGTCTCGCAGATTTCTATTTGTTTGAGTAAGGATTGAATCGAGAAATTGAGATATAACTCTTTGATATACTTTTTTATTAAGATTGAGTCTGACTGTCTAGTTGATTCTCTTAAAAGTATATTGGAGTTAGTCCATACAGATTGCTAAGCGAAATATTGGGTGAGGTTGTTAGACTCCCGCTTTTTCATCTTACATGATTTGTGTGAGACAATCATTTGATGTTAACTCGGGATGTTTCGTATTGATCAAATAATCCTTTGAAGATTACTTGAAGCTATTGGTATGTGTAAGATTACCAATGTTGTCTTCTAAGGATGTTTCAAATCGATTAGCGAGAGTTTTAGAACTACTACCAATGTCTGGGTACAACACAATATTTCTATGAGATGGTGAACATTTGAACAACTCTCTTTTAGATTCATTTGATTATCTATCATAATTGATTGATTATCAGATTTGGTCTAGAAGTGTTAGATAATATTGCTAAGCTAAAAGTGTTCATATGGCTAACTTCGGTTAACTGTTATTGAGATAACTTGTTATACACGTTTAGGTACGGTTCATCCATATCTAAATATAGGTATATTTTATTTGAATGTATCAAGCTAAACCATCTAACAGTGGAGATTGATTTCTTATTTTCTAAGCAAACTTAGCTTGAATCTTAAATCAGGAGTTCATCTAACGGAGGATATTAATTGCTTTGTTACTAAGTTATCTTAGCTTTGATTGTAAGCAACCCTGATTTGAAAGACTATATAAGGAGGACCTCTAGCATCTGGAAAACCTAATCCCAGCACTCTCGTATGTACTAGTTGCAAAATAGAGTCGATTCTCCATTAACTTAGGTTTCCCGTTCTTATGAAAACCATTACTAGGTTTAACGACCTAAAGACTTCGTTTGGGATTCGTGAAGCTAGGACCAACTATTTTCTCTGTAGTTGTGTATCCTGATCTTACTTTTTCTATCGTATTGAGTTTAATCTTCTCTAAGGTTTACTCGAGATTTATCTCCGATAGGTAAGATATAAAAAGTAATCACAACAGTTTCTTCGAATCAGACTCTTGTGATTCCGCAATAACTTCTTATGTTAATCAGTTAGGTTACCGTGAGGTGACTAATATTTCTAGGATGCTCTTCGGGAGTATAATAACGGAATATTAGTTGAGTTTCCCGTTCACCTTGATCTTTATCTTAAGACGGAAACAACAAATAGAATAGACTTATTTGTGGGAGACAGATTTATTTATAAGTCTTCGACTTTGGGTCATAGCAACTTCTATGTTGTAAAGGACGTCTTTTTTTTTTTGGTAAAATGTTGTAAAGGACGTCAGCTAGGGGAATCAAGTGCGCAGAGTTTTGCAAGATTCAAGGGGCGTAAGGAACGCGACTATACCTTAATCGGTGTGAGACTTGGTTAGGGCTTAACTACATTCCAGTCTGAAGTTAACTTGTAGTAGGATAATGTCTGTAGTGGCTTAATACAGTATGGTGTTCAAGTTTGGATTAGGTCCCGGGGGTTTTCTGCATTTACGGTTTCCTCGTTAACAAAATTTATGGTATCTATGTTATTTATTTTCCGCATTATATTTGTTTATATAATTGAAATATCACAGGTTGTGCGTAGTTCAATCATAGTTGATAAATCCAATCTTGTTTGTTGGATATGACTTGATTGACACTCGGACATTGGTCTTTGGTACCATCCGAGTTATTCTCATATCAATCAGTCTCACGGATTTCTATCTAGTTGATTTACTGATTGTATAGAGAAAGAGATAAAGCTCTTTGATATCTTTCTTGATTGAGTCTAACTTTTAAGTTGGTGCTCTCGGAATTATATTGGAGTTTAGTCCATACAGATTGCCGAACGAATTAGTTGGGTGTGGTTGTTATACCCCCACGTTTTCGAGGCACTGTCGGGAAACTTCCTAGATGCTGAAACAAAATGGCTTATACATGGGATAAAGTGACTAAGTTTTCCCCCTATATTAGTCATACTCTATTTACGAATGATTGCCTAGTCTTCTACATAGCTACGGAAAGGAAGGCCCACAATATTCATAATATTTTTGATAGATTCAATAAAGGTTTTGGTCAAACTTATAAATTTCTCTAAATCGGGAGTTTTCTTCAGTAACAACACCCTTCATACTCAAAAGGAGTGTAATCCGAATCCTCCATGTCCAATTTGTATCTATCAGTGATAGATACTTATGAGCCCCTTTCGCTAACAGATCCAAAATAACTGCTTTATGCCCAATTGTGGTTAATCTTAGAGCTAAATGTAGTAGTTGGAAGAGGATAGATTTGAACACAGCTTCAAGAACTGTCCTGATTCAAGCTGTAACTTTAGTTGTTGGAATCTATCAGATGAGTAGCTTCAAAATCCCGAAAGCTATAACAAATGATCTAAATAAAATCCAAAGGTATTTTTTCTGGAATAAATAACAAGGCAAACTAACATTATATTTGCCAACAACTGTCTAGTATAGCGGTTAAGGCACCCCAGTTCGTCCACAATACTGCGGTAGGGAGGTAGGGGGATCGATTCCCACTTAGGAAGGTTGGATCCCCCCATTTTCACCAATTTCTTCTAAATGGATAGAGCTGAGATTGGATCTTGCTGTTAGGGTGGCGGTTGGATTAGTAGTGGGGCATCTTGTTAGATCTGCTCAGGGGGGTGGGCAGAGTGCCGTATCAAAAAAAAGAAAGGAAAAAAACAAGGAAAACTCAAAGGAGTGCATCTCAAATCCTGGATTACTGTTTGTAAACCTAAAGAGGAAGGGGGATTAGGTATCATCAATCTTGACGCCTACAATTCTGCCATTATCTCAAAAATGAGATGAAGATTAGTATAACAACCTGACTCTATTTGTGGCCAAATTCCAAAAGCTAAGTACTATAGGAGGATACAAACCTCATGGTTATATCCACTAAACCTAAGTATACAAATTCTTGGATCTTGAAATGCATTCTTTCTGGCATAGCCAATATTCAAAAGAAGGTCTCTGGAAGATAGGAAAATGGCAAAAGGGTTAATATCTGGGAAGATAACTGGTAAAAGGAATTTCACCCTCCTATTATCAGGCCGACTACCTGTCCTGTTACCATCAATACTGTCAGAGATCTAATGCAAAATGATAATACTTGGAATAGACTAAGCATAGCAGCATGGTTCCCACCTAACCTAGCTAATGCCATTTTGAATGTGTCACTTGACTCTTCTAATAAAGAGAATAAAATCATTTGGCCTCTTACTATGGGGGAAATTTCACTGTGAAATCCCTCTGTCAAAACCTAATTCAATCTAATGATGCTCCAAACCCTGGAAGCCTCTGGATGAAAATTTGGAAGCTTCAAGTTGATCCTTCCATAAAAAAATTCCTTTGGAAATGTACATACACTATTCTACCAATAAATGCGAAAATAGGCAGAGTACTTTCCTACATTGATCCTAAATGTCCCATTTGCAATGTCGGAGAGGAAACTCAAACTTATGTATTCATGGAATGTAATTTTACTAGAGAAGTTTGGTACAATTTACATCCAATATATGACTAGCTGGTTCCAAACCAGAAAACAGTCAATTGGTAATATGAAATGTATGAAATCTATGCTATCACAAATTGGCACATATGAAAGGTAAGATATTTTTTAGAGCAACTTTAGTGTTGTTGCTATAAGCCATATATGGCAACAAAAGAAGGCGCACTCTTGGCTGCTATAAGTCCCATATTTTTATATTGTCAAAATATATGAGAACTTTTGATGGCAATTCTCATATATAGCTTCACGCAGTTATAAAGCGCGTGTGACTAAAAACGAAATTTTAAATAGCATTGATCAATAAATGTTGTTTTAAATTACGTTCGATTAACATAACACTTTTTAAGAATCTGTGTGTGTTAAACGTCCTTAAAGACAACGTTTATGGAAACGTTGATTATAATTACGTCTAACACCAAACGCAAGTTATAATCGCGTCTCACTCCCACGTAATTAAAGTTTACGTTTCATTGAACGTGGTTTTAAAAAGCGTTTCCTCTATAAGTTATTTATAAACACTTCTCACGGTGGGACGTTATAAACCACGTTTATTTATAAAAACCATTTGATAAAAACGTAGTTATAAACCACGTTTATAACTGAACGTGTTTATAAAAACCATTTAGACTAAGACGCGGTTTAAGATGCCGTTTGGTTAAAAGTAATTATAGAAAACGTTTAGTGGACAAACTGTTTTTTAAACCCCGTGGTGTATAAGACGAAATTATAAATTGCGTTGAAACCACACGCTATTGTAAAATGCGTTTGAGTTGGACGGATTCTTTGATTTTGTTTCTCCTGAAACGATGATATTAAGTACGTTGATTGGTCTCCCACTACGTCGCATACCAAATTGCTAAGCCAAAAAAGCCATATATGGCTTGAGAATTTGAGAATATAGTAACTCAACACTAAAGTTGCTCTTAGTTTTTTAGAAGAAACAGGAAAAACCTAATGAAATGACAAGAACTATTATCAATCTTATTAACACCAAAAGTCCAATTATTGTCATGTTTCCTACGATTATGGATTGGCAATTATGGCCAATCAAAAGTCTAATTATTGTCATGCTTCCAACAATGAAAATCAAGCTAGACAGATGCTTATCCATTTTAAATTCAATTGGGAAAAGCTAGAATATTTCTGTCATGAAATCAGCATCGCAATACATATTCCAACGAACGAATTATGAAATGGCAGGTTTTAGCTTCATTCTTACTGATTATGCATGACACTGTAAGGGGGTTACTGGATCTCTAGCTTCCTTTACTGTCAAAGAAGATCTGATTCGTCAAGGAACAACATCAACTTTTCAATGGGCGGGAGATCTGTGACGCAAGGTGCAATTCGAAAGTGATGAGAAAAGAATTATGCCTCTCCTGATTGAAGAACACGTTGTTGTTGTAGGATAGGAGGAAGATTCAATAACGCTATCAATCGCAATGAGAATGAAACTCTAATTAGATTATATATTGAAATTACTAAAATCTTATAAATTATGTAACTAATAAAGTAGCTAGAAACCTTGCGAGAATTTGTGGGCGATCTCGTGGAATCCAAAACTAGTCTGGATTCAACCTAATGGTGGGTTTGTTTGCAGAATTCACCATTTTCAGGAATTTATAATCTTATGGGATTATAAATTCGGGGATTCATATAAATCCTGTGTTTGGTAACTCGATCAAAATTCCTAGGATTTATAAAGTTTTTTTGTTTTATAGTCTTTGTGCCGTTTGGTATTACCCTCAAATCTTAAAATTGCATATATATGGGATTTATATAATTATTAAAAAAAAGTTGGTCCATAAATCCCTTGATAAATTTTCCAGCAAATCTTAGGGGGGAGGGGTCAGACTCCATATGGAGGATTTGCTGGAAAACTGATTCCCGTAGGAAACGTGATTCCAAGGATTCGGGCAACCAAACGTACATAGGGAAACATAATTCTATCAAATCCCCTGGACCCATAAATTCCACCTTTTAAATTCTACATCCAAAGCCACCATAAGCTCTTTTATCTTTTGTCTGAACAATAGGAAATGATGAGGTGGTCACTATTGGAGTGGTTTAGTGCGCTATTGTTTTTCTCTCTTTTCGGATAAAGAAAAAAAAATAAAAAAATTCTTTGTGCAGTGAGTTTTGGACCAGTCATAACTATGTCTAACTAACCAAGCATATTCGATTGTCAAATTAGAGCATCTCTAATATAGAGTGAAAATATTATTTTTTAATTGACACAGATCTCTATTTAGTATAAATGCATCTCCAATAGTTAAGTCCTACAAACTAGGAGGGATGAATAACTTAATATGAAGGTGTTAAAGAAAGTCTTAGCTACACCTTATGAATGACCCCAAACCAATACCATATCGTCAGTCTTATTTAAGAATATTAATTTTTAATACAAAATCATGATGAAAAGCTATTTTTATGTTTATTCAAATCTAAAATACATGGCACAACACAACCTTAAGAACCACTGGAGATAAGCATTAAGAAGCATGAAGAAAATGGTCTTATTGAGGCCTAAGTAAACCACAACAAATGGAGGTCTATCAATGACCTCCGGGTAGGATTTTTTTGACTACTACTGGAGATGCTCTTAACAAATACACAAAATTTGATTTTTATTGCTGGTATTTGTAAAAGAAAATTGGCTATAATAGGAATCTCAGCCATTTAGATTTTGGCGTTGTGGTGATCCATCAAAATTATCACACATTAGCCGACTAAATTGGATATGGGTGTCGAAACTTGAAAGAATTTCGTATACCGGTAGGCCAAGCTGAATGCCTTGCTCTCGCTTGATTAGACTGGAATCTTATTCATCATGTGTTCGAGATTGCTATTTGCTGATGCTATTAAATCAATGCATTATAGTGGGATGATGATGACCTTTACACTTCTCATATTCTTAGAAATGTGATTCTATTCTTGCCAACAAAGATGACTTGTGGGTAAGTTTAGAACCAAAAATGGAAAGATAGTTTCCATCTTCTAGGAAGACAAATTATGGACCGCTTTACAAACAATATTCATCTTCTTTTTGACTTTTCTATATTATTTTTGCTGATCAAGAGAAGCAAAGTAAGAACCAAAAAGCCCTGGACCAACCGAAAATATTGTAAACCAATTGTTGTAAGCACGGCATCGAAGTAAATTTAGATGCAAAGGAAACGGATTAACATAATTAAATAGATCGAAAACCTTAGCATCAAGAAAAAGGGGAAATCCTTTACTTCAACAGTCCTTGACATGCAAAGTATATCTAACTTTGCTTTGTAATCACCCTCTCATGCACCAAGTTCACCAGCAAGGCCTAAGACTAAAATAAACTATCATAAACTTCACTATCTTGGGTTTTCTCATCCTTCAAATAAACACCCCCTTGTGTCTGTCTTTGTTCATTATACTTCCAGAGAAAACAACATACACAAAAATTATCAAAGAAGTTTAAGCAAGAAATGGAAAATTTGGTCAAGCAAATGAGGTAGCCTAACCTCCATCTCGAAGTGTTAAATTATTTCAGTTAATTCTCTTTAGCCTAAGTACTCAAACTTCCTGCAAAAAACTTCCTTTAAGGATTATGTATTTTCCTACAATTAGTATGCACATTTCTATAAGTTTTGATAGTCCAGTAGATTAACGAAATTATTAGGGAGAGATTTTCTGGTTTTGGACAGGATAATCAGGAAGGAGTAAATAGCACAAGACAGAGACGGTTACCACCACAAAAAACACAATCCTTCAAAGGAGGTAAGTTTCTCTTACAATTCCTTTACTAACCTTGCACTGAACTAATATACTACTTAAAAGCTTAGCCATAATCTGAAGTAACTAATAAAGCTAAGATATTGTTTAGAAAACTAATTCGATAATTTACTACAGATAGAAAAAACTGGTTCCAAAGGCAATTTTCAGGGCAAATGAATCCAGATAAAGAATCAAGTGAAAGTATAGAGTTTGCAACCGTAGTTGCAGCAGCAGCATTTGCTGTAAGCTCACTCGACGAAGCAGCAATGCACGACCAGAAAAAGACAGGGCTGGAGAAGGCTTCGACCAACAAGAAAAGAAAAGAAGAAAACAGGATTGTATTGGCAGAACAAGGTCAATCTAGACGGTTTACAGGGAAGGAGATGGTAAATGTAGAACAGGCAACAGCAGGTAAAATCTACAATCCATCAACTTCTATAACACAGCTTGACTTGATGGATAAACAATGAGGTGATTTGTGCCAGGTAAGGGCTCTACGGAAATTGTAGAGATTGAAGATGTAGATCAACAGATGCCAAAAGAGAAAGCTTTACCTCTGCCACCACCAATTCTCAAAAAGGCTCCAACTTTTGCTAACCAAAAAGAGTCTGCTGGTCGATCCCAAACTATGAAAAAGACTCCAACTTTTGCTGATCAAAAAGGGTCTGCTGGTAGATCCCCGACGATAAGAAAGACTCCAACCTTTTCTGATGCACACCTGAATGATACTACCTACAAGAGAATTGGAATAGCAGAAGAAAAAAGGCCAAGAGGAGATCTTGCACTCTCAACCACAGGTGATGGACATCAAAATACAAACACAATGGCTAGCGGGGGTCCAGACATGCAAGCAAGAGCATGGGAGGAAGCTCAGATGGCAAGAATAAAGAAACGGTAACTTCACTCTCTCAGTGGTAACATCTACAAAACTAGATCTAAGTTTTATTCATTTCACTAACAACAGAAATCCAGGTATGACAAGATGAAATCCACCATTGATTCATGGGAAAATGAAAAAAAGACGAAGGAGAGACTCAGAGTTGATAGAATTGAGGTAATTTAACTTATATTTCGGAATCCATTTAGATTAATGAAGCTAAATAATGTGAACTGATCGCTAATGTCATGAAACTGCAGAGCCAATTGGATAAGAGAAGAGCCAGAGCTTTACAACATTATCGTGCCGAGATATCAAAGATTGATCAGGTAGCTGGAGGAGCTAGAGCGCTTGCAGACGGAAGAAAAAAGAATGAAGAAACTAGGGCAAAAGAAAAGGCGAAAAAGATTAGATTAACAGGAAAACTTCCTGCTACATGTTTCTGCTTCTGAATGTTAACCAGTAGTGGTGGCTGATATTCAGGTATAAGGAACAATCCTGTAAATCTGGAATACAAAAATGTCTAACGAAATGTATGTAATTATTGTGCCCAACAGCTGCACCTCAAACTATTAATTGTGGCATGAAGAAAATTGTACAGTAAAGTTGTGATTTATAAATTATCTAAAAAGCATTGAGCTTTTTGGCGTTGCGAGAAAATGATTATAACAGAAATTTCATGTACCCAAATATAAAGCTAACATGCTAATCAATCATGAATCGGTGATACAAATTCTACAAACGTTGAGGCTATTTCAAATATACGGATCATAGATGTACAAAGTCTACAGACAACATCATAGTTCAGAGTAACTCAAAACACATAACCTATAACGAAAAAAAAGGTCAGCAATAGCTCCAAACCTTTTTGACTGGGTAGGCATAATACTAGCCACAGTAAGACAGGATGCATCTTAGTGTAAGAAGTTCTTCAAACTCTTGTAAGAAAACAGCGAATAGGACTTCACCGTGAGTTAAAGAAGTTGAATAAAGGTCTCGCTTCAGCTTCATCGCACCAAGTATCAAAATATCCACAGCATCAACAAACAAATCTCAAGCTTACAATGGTTAATGATCTGTAGAGGAATAAAGAAAGAAGAAATATCCATTAGGTAAAATCAACAATAATCGGTTCAACCGACGATGACGATAACTATATAATATATCCCATACCTTAACCACCACCGAAACCCAGAATATCACATTAATGGACTCTTAATAATAGAAGTATATTAATTTGAGGGGTATTTCCTTGAATAGATGCTAGTCTCTAATAGATGCTAGTCTCTAATATAAGACGCAGTATGTTTCACAGAGATCTTCACTTTGCAACTACTATTTTTCAGAAGTTGAGATCCAAAATTGGCACTACTGGTGAAGATGTCCTCAATTTCCAAACACAGCAACATGACAAGCTTATCAACAGGTTACATTATTGGACGTAATCTGGTAAGGGTTCCTTTTGAGCAGGGAAAGGCATAACAAATCTTAACCAGCTACTGCTCCAGAAATTTGCAGGCTGAAGCAGAGTAAGATGGCTGTGTGCTACCGTAAATGCTAGCAAATGGGCAAAGAAGGATAACTAGAACAAAACACAAAGCAGCATCCAGAGTCACTGTGGTACACACAAGATACGTGGCTGCAGTTCTCCACTTAGTGGATCCCACCAACCAACCACTGAAGTTCAAATGTGATTTTATGATCTTACTCATGAAACTATGCACTACAATGCCCTAATAAAAAGTGAATATGTTTGGCTAAGGGTGCAAACCTGAGAAAAAAATAGTTGCCTGTTATATAAGCAAGAACCCTAACACTACACAGCAGAATTTGCTAGATCACCAAAAATAATTGATAACTGATACTAAATGATTCACGTTACCAGGTATCCAAACACGGGAAATAAATGCACCCAATCAAAACAAAACACAAGGGCGAAGTAGCAAGCAATAAGGATATGAGCTATTACATATTATGTCTGATTAAGAGCCCAAACCTGAGCATTCCCCAGCTCCACTATACTTCAGATGCACCCTCTGAATCAGACAGAGGTAAGAGTGTGCAGATCCCGAGCATATGTCCATTGAGGCATACATAATATTCAACACATTCATCATAAGCACCTAACCTGCCGCCAGCACTACGTGGAACCATGTTAGCTTGTAGCATGCTCCACAGCTTTGCTTTGCAGTATGGACATACTTCTGTTGGGTGGAACTTGGCATCTCTATCAATCAGCATCTTTCTAACTTTAGACACTGAAAATGACTTAAAAATTCCTCGAAAGAACCCAAGATCACCCTCGTCTCCCTGATCGAGATGCTCACATGGATCTGACACGTACAACACATCTGATCGGCACTGGGGTAAAAGAAAGCTCTTTCCTGATGTCCTGGAAAAGCGAGTCCTGTACACAAAGTGCCCTGGGACTTGTACATTATTGAAAAGGCCTCCCTTGGTGCACCCAGAACAGTATAGGAGAAGTTTCCCAAGTGCCTTCCAGCTTCCATCCACGCTGTGACTCCCACTAGATGCCAAATCTTCCAACATCTTTGGGGCTCTAGTATGGCAGAATTCTTTCCATAGAACCCTTTTAGCAAAATCATCAAACCATTTGCAGACGCAAGACAAGGTAGCAATCATCCTAGGGTTCCAATTTAATTGTTGAAATGCCAGCAAAATCACATCTTCACTTAGATGACCTTTTGTACATGGACAACTCGATGAGTGTATACAACGGTACTGCTTCACATGTAGCTTTGTGTGGGGCATGACGAACTGATCAGGATCACCAAGAAATCGAGAATCTCTGGAGTCAAGAACTTCAAATTTCAAACTCAAAATCACACCTAAAAGTGATGATTTTAAGGCTTCTAGTCTTGATCAACAACAAAGATCAAAGACTGAATCTGAAACAAAAACCTCAGTTAGAAATTTTAAATAGAAATAGGATTCATAACTTCAAAAGTTCAATTAATACGGGAAGCGTAAGAATTGAGATTGCTCCATTCAGACATCTAAGACATGCAACTCTTACATCTTATTTATTATACCAACCAGAAACAAGAAAGTAGAATTTCTGCTGCAAAATATCTTTTACTGCAAAAGAAAAGAAGCTTTACTTTTAAGTTGCAGACACCAAAACTTTTCTGTCGGAACAACTACGTCTGGATTTTAAACAAGATATTAGGATGAAATGACAAACAGTTATCATTCACTAGTACTTCTTAATTCAGTAAGGTCTCTAAATCTTGAAAAGGCCCAGATAGAGAAAGGGAAAAAGATAGTTATGTGAACCCGTTACATATCCTAAGTATTATAATTAAACAAATTAGGCTGCACTACAACATTTCTTATCCCAGGCGAAGTCTGTCCATCCAACAAGTAACCAGTAAATGACTAACAGAAGCGGATAAGTGAAACAGTAGCAGAATATGTTAGGAAGTAAGTTGCCAACATGCAACACTTGCTTTACTTCGTCTAATTGTACCTAACAATTGAAACACAACTAATCCATAACAAGGACATTCGAGTTTCACAAAATGTCAGCTGATCTCCGAGGTCCCCTCAATCTCCTTAACACCAATAACGTAGTGTATGAGTCAGGACCTACCTATTCCAGCAAACTCATTAAAATAAAATCTCCTTTCTCATCCGTTTCACACTGAAGACAATAGGTCCGACATATGCCCATTACCATAACACCAAAATAAACTTACACACATAGTATGCCTACTAACAAAATGAAGCCTTTCAAAGTGTCTAACCTAAGGTTTTCGTTCATGTGATTTCTAAACACCGCACAGAGTGTTGGTATTCGGTTTAAGATTGGCTACTCTAAAGAAATTCACAAAATATAAAACCGAAACAGTATACGGTTTCAAAGCATAATCACTTATGACAGCTGAAGGCATAGTTTAACTTCATACCCCAAGAAAGACATCCAATGAAATCTAACAAAATCTAAAGAGAAAGTGGCCACAAAGATCTAAAATCAAATAACTGGATCCAAATTGAAACCAACAATCAACTCATTTACAAAACCCTGAAACCAATCAAAAATCAAACAGAAAGCACTATTGATATTGTAATTAACATGCAGAAATTCAATCAAAAGATTCAATTAATCAGATAATTGAAAAGAGGAACACAAATTTCTTACCTCACCAGCAGAAAAGGTGGTTTTCTTAATATTTTTTCCAAACCCTAGATAAATGGGGCTTTCTTCTTCTGCATGTACTAGAAGGAAGTCAATCTGAAAAGTTAAGTTTTTGTGGAGTGAGGTTGCTAAAATGATTGAAATTTCTAATTTTTATAAGGGTATTTATGTCTGTATAGAAATTCTTCAACTGCTGCTGTTGCCTTCTGTGTTAATGTTTTTTTGCCTCTCCTCACATTTCCCAGTTGATGTGAGCGAGACACAAAGAGAGTGGGAGGAAGAGTTTACACTTTAGATGTGAAAAATGAAAAAAATACCAAAACGATATATCGGCAATAATGGGATTTTGTCGGGACTAAAAACCATTTAAAATTGATATAGTATAGAGGTTGTATTCGTGCACAATACGAACCATAATGGCTAGAGCATCTTATGTTGGTTTACTCATCTGGGTAGAATGTGAGTGCCCAAATCAATGTGCCTAAACACGAAGAATTCAAGGTCATTGAACTTCTGGTTAATAGCGATGTGAAATTTGACGATTTGAATTTTTGCATATGAAGTAATAATTATAAAAATGTTTATTTGGCGTTTAAAGGTGGTAGCGCCAAATATCAGATCCTTTTGAAATTTGGTATAAGTTTTGTACCACCGGGTAAAATGATGGACGCCCTTTCTTTCCTTTTTTATAGAAAAACAGAGATTGTGCTCAAAAGAGCAATAGACTCACAGATACAATAGGTGGCCATCTGGGCTATATCTAGCACCATGATGAACCTCCAAAGTTTGATGAATGTTATTATAGTTATCCTTAAAGTGGGAATTTGAATAGACTGTAAAGCATCAAAAAATTGTTGAAGGTTAGGACCTCTCCAATTTAAGTTTTGAAATAAAGTAGAGTGACTGGATATATGAGCTAATCTGATAGCATTAGAGTTTTGCTGAGGAGCTAGCTTGATTAGTTTGCCTAGAACAAAATCAATAGCTTTAAAATTTCCACCATGGCTGAGGGTGAAACTTCCTTGAAATCTTTCCTGAACTTCTATTTGGTAACCTTTCTGAATGGCTTGGAGAATTACTTCATCTAAACATATTATTTGAACGCCCTTTCAAAACATATTATTCGACCCCGAAGTGGTATTTATCATTCCTCTAAACCTTTTCAAGGTTATTAAATATTATTGGTTCAAAAAATTATGACTATGTTCCGTTGTCTATGAGAAATATGTCTCTATTGTCTATCTACTAGTGGATAGATTATTTCTGGAATCCATATCCTTGAATTCAAATAAACGAGAGAAAGATAATAAAGGCTTCTCTTAAATGTAGCCCACGTATTTATTAACCATAACCCATTTAAAATAAGTGCTTAAGCTAAATTATTCGACATAGCCCGCGAAATTATATATAATTATTATATATAACCCATAATAATAAGATAATCATTAAATCCCTAAATCAACATCAACAAAAACAATTACTCTTCGGGCTATTTAATGTTTGGTACCCAGCAAATGACCAACACATTGCTTTGGTACCCAACATTTTGAAAATTAAGGGTTGGTACCTAGATCTGCCGTTGACTGTCAAAGTCAATATAATGACCGACCATTTTATATTTTTCTTATAAACAAAATTCTAGATTACCGATTTATCCCTTGTCTTTCTTCTCCATCTCTTGTTCTAGACATTTCTCTTCTTCTCGATCTGATTCAAACCCATTATTCACAGCAACATCTTCTTGCAACTAATTCGACCTCAACACTCCCTTTTTCGTCCCTGATTTCTCTGAGTTCTTGGTCCAGATGTAGCAGCAGCACCATCTTCTCACAAACCTTAACAAATTCAATCTCATTCTCTTCCGATCTCAAATTCAAACAAGCACCACTTCTTTCATCAACAGTAGCTCTCGGATTCACTCTTCTATATATCGAACCCATCACTTCTCATCTTCTAATTCTTCATCGTAGAACATCAAAACCAGATCCCCTTTCCATCTCTCGAGCAACTGTTGTTCTTCTTTCCTTGCCACAACCGCCATTAAAATCGAATATAAGAAAGTGAGAATCAACAGTTGCAACCGATTAATATACTTGGTCCATGTAAACGTGGACATAATATCTTCAGCTTATAAATCATTTGTTGAATCAACACCCACTGTCTAAATCACTTGAAACCCTCGTTTTGAAAAACACCCAAAAAATTTGATTTCGTTTCGGATGAATGAATAACTGGGGTGAACAAAAGGTTATTACCTGGGTTTAGTTTACACGGATTCTAAGAGTTATTATGTTTCCACTTGAATGATTTGATTTGGGTTGATTCAATTAATTGGTTTGAACTTGGTAATTTTGTTGGTTCTGTTTCTAGGTTCTCAGAAAGTCATCGAATTGGTGTTGTCGAGATGGCGGAAGAAAAAGTTGAAGAAGATCCGCAGATGAAGAAGATACGATAATGAAGAAGATCCGGAGATGAAGAAGATCGGTTTCATCAGTGGGTTTTTTTCCCTGGATTTGAGGTTTGCAGAGAAGAAAGGAGAAAATAATGGTTTTTGTTTGGGGGTAAATTCGTAAGATTTAATAAATTATTAATAAAAATTATGGAAAATAAAATAAATATTAGCCTAACGTTGACTTTAACAGTCAACGGCGGATCTAGGTACCAAGCCTTCATTTTTAAAATGTTGGGTACCAAAGCAATGTGTTGGTCATTTGCCGGGTACCAAACATTAAATAGCCCTTAATCTTTATATGCTTTATAAGATAATCATGACTAGGTAAGATATTTGACATAATTATTATTTTTTAAAGAATAATCAACTCCCTCAATCAATTTTAGTATAATCATGATTAAGAAGAAGAAAAACATCGTCTTATAGATTTTTATTTATTTTTTAGAGTTCTAGAAGAATGGTCCTAGGAAAAGAATTAAAACCTTACAGGGGGTTAGTCGTGGGAGATTTTGATGTATTTCAAGGGAGTTAGCAAATCACCTGTTAGTCGTGGGGGAGTTTGTCAAAATCTTTTAAAACCTCTGTTAGTGGTGAGAGATTTCAGGGAGTTTCTAGAACTACCTCAAAATCCCTGTTAGTGGTGAGAGATTTGATTAGAATCTCTTAAACTCCCTGTTAGTCGTAAAACACTAGAAGTATAGGGAGTTTACAATTTGGGGGAGTTTGAGTGAGTTTCATGATGTTTTGTGCTTGAACAAAATCTCTCAAAAAACAAGAGATTTATGGGAAGTTAGGGTTAAACTCCCCCAAATTGTCTAGACTCTCATACACTCCCTCTAAATCAAATACATTAAAATCTCTCAGACTCTCTCACGACTAACACCCTGTTAGTTAATTCCATTTCGATTGCCGTTGTTGTGGAATTTTTTTAAGTGAACAATTGGAATATATACCATCAATTTTGATGTAATCACGATTAAGAAAAAATTATTTTAGAGAAAATAAGAATTAGGATTTATTTTGTTTTGGGGAAAAAGTAAGAATTAGGGTTTATATATAATTATTCAATTTGTAAGAATACTAAAAGAACAATTATAGTTAAATTTTAGTGTTATAAACTAAAATGAGACATCGAAAGTAGAGAGAAAAGAAGAAGAGATTCTCATTAGATGGAGTCCGAATTCGTGCACACTCCTTAACGAGTGTGCCCGTAACATTTCAATTTTCACCATTGGTTTAATTTAGGGAGTTATGTAACGAGGGTCGAGATTCTAAACATGGAAGGTAATAATCGACCAATCAAAAGAATATGCTAAATATACACTCTTTAGAGGAGTGTGAACAAATTTGTACTCCATTAGATGTGTGTGTTACAAAGAGAATGTCTCTCTATTTATAAGTTACTAGAAATAACCCGTGTCGTAACGGCACTGGTTAGACTGAACCAATATTACGTGTAACATGATTCTAATAATTGGTCGAAGATTTATTTTAAAAAGTGGTATAAAAAGCATGGTAAAACTATCTTATCAATATTCCTTTAAAGAATTGTCATAAGACAATTATGAAGACTCTGAGTTTTTCCTTTCAATGTTACGGTTCCTTTGAGTAGAATCAATGGGTGGATACATTTTGTTAATACTGGAGATATTGTGCCCGACTAATGATACTTATTCACATTGGAGAAATATATAATATAATCTATTAAAAGGTTACATATAGTGGGAATATAAAAATTTATAATGAGAATATAAAAATTTATAAGTGGTAACACAACCTAAAAACAATAATGACGTATTTAATTAGCATGCTTAGGATCGTCGTAGCTAGATGTACCTGACCATGTAATGGGCGATTATATTCCTTTAAGCCATGTGTGGCATGTTTTGAATACTTATGTCATATTTCCATATTTCGTGTGTACTCACTAAAATAAACTGTAAGTCTAGGAATTGTCATACCACGATTATTTTTCTTCTATTACAACAATTCTTACATCATCAAAGTTTAGATAAGTATAATTTCAAATATATATATTTTTTCAATTTAAAAAACAAAATGAGATTTTCTAAAAAAAATAATTTTCTTTTAAATTTTCTTTTTTAAATTTTTTATATTTAGAGGATTTTCCCAAATAGGATTTACTTATAAAAAAAAACACATTAAAAGAGAAGTACTCAAATAATTGTCACCATTGTTAATAATTTGGGATCCTTATATGTTGAGGACCCAATTTTTTTTTTTTAAGTCACTTGAGTTGTTAGGTGGTGTCAAAATACATAAATTCCCTAGTGGAGGTATGTTGAGAAAATCCACCAAAGGTTAATCAATATTTATACAATTATTTAAGTATTTATTAGTTTATAGAGAATACAATTACAAAAAAAAATCAAATAATGAGATAATTAAAGTTAGTGTTTTTAATTTAGATTTTTTCTTTCCATATTCAGATTTTATTTATGATTTAATTATGGGGCAACCTAATCAATGCAAAGTCATAATGTAAATAGGTTACAACTTTTACATCCGTCAGATGTCTTTGGCTGAGATGAAATTGGGATGGTCGGATGCAACGTTTGTCTCTCAAAATGTTATCCATCCATCCAAGGCTCAAAACCCATTCTGTTTTGTATTATAGACTATATAGCTAGGTATTGAATACTATTAAGGACGGAGGTTAATGGCATGCACTCATGCTAGCATAATTAGTGTATACAAGTTACAAAGTTATGGTGAGGAAGATGGGAGACCAAAGAGTTTGATGATGGTGTAAGGGTGTTGTCATCCAGAATACATTTATTTACAACACTCCCCCTTGGATGACACCACACTACTTAATGTTGCCTCATTAAAACCTTGCTAGGAAAACCCAAAGGAAAAAACCTAGGCGAAGGAAAAAAAAGTACAAAACATATATAGTAGTGATGGACGCGCACATGATGCCTCATTAAAACCTTGACAACGAAAACCCAATGGGACAAAACCTCGACGAAGGAAAAATAGTACAACACGATAGTCCATTAAAATACCTCTTAGTATGATCCTCCCCCTGATAAGTACTTCAGTTAAATCTTGGCTTACAAATCTTTGAGACGAGACTTCCCAATTTCGATGAACAAATTTCTTCAATGCAAAAGACTGTTTGTTCCTTCATGAAGAAATTGCTAGTTGATGAAGTTTTCTTTTGTGATAGTCTTCTAATAATAGGGTTCTCGAGTTTTCTGCTTCTTTAAATGCATTGAGGACCTGTGTCTTGAATCGCTAGCTACTCGGAGATGATTTGCAGAAGTAGTTGATGTAGTTTCTTCAACAAAGCGCCAAGATATGAATACAACGTATTTGTAACTAAATCTTATGTGGTTCAGAAGGACATCCAAATTTTTAGGAGATGGCTATGCAGATTTGGTATAACAGATTGACCTCGTTAATGGTGGGAATCCACCAAATAACCAAAACTGATACAACTCCCCCTTGGATGACCACCATGTTGAATTAAATTGCCTCACTAAAACCTTGCCATTAAAAACCCATCGATAAAAAAATATATGTGTACGAAGGAAAAAGAGCACAATATCAACATTTTACATAAAAAAATTAATGTCTGATGTTGCCTCGCTAAAACCTTATCAGGAAAAACCACATGGGACAAAACCTGAAATGAAGGGGGAAAAAATACAACTTTTGACGATTTATGGATGCTTACTCGACTATATGAGTATTGTAGAAAACAAGCATCGAAATCATAACTCTCATTTATATTAGAGAAGAGTTTTATGCAAGCATAATATTAAACTACGGATTTAAGAAGAAAAAAAATATTTATGTTACTAAAACGTGGATTTTTGTATTTTTAAGGACTCCTCAAGAGACCTATAAAGTTGATATCATCAACTAATTATTAAACCTGATTTTTGGTTTTGTACCAAATTCCTAAAAACATATAATAAAGGATTTTTAAACCGGACATAATCGAGTCAGATGACCGCCTGAATTCAAATATGTTCCCCGGCCACATTTCTTGTGTGAATGCAATATGAGTCTTTAATGACTACCACGTCAAATGCATCATAGGGTGAACCAAGTATTATTGAATCAATCCTAAGGTTTGAGAAATAAAAAATCAAACTCTCAAATCGTTTGTAGAGGGGTTCACAACTACTATAATTTGTTATTCAGTAACTACTGTAAATGAATTTTCGACAATCATTAAACTACAATGATCCCACACAATTCTCTAGTGTATGCATATTTTGAAAAATTTAAAATTTACTGGTACCAGTGCTCACAAGCGTTATAATATCCTCATCTTTAAATGAGGAGATATTAATTTTGAGAATGTGAATTGTAATATGATAGAATCTATAAGAGCACTATCTTTAGCATGTACAAAAACATTACATGCTTGCTAAGTGTGATCGGATTTTCCTTTTCAGGGATAAGCTTATAGAGAAGCTAAATGAGATATTTTCACGCCTATTTGATGGCAGCCTCTTTCAATTTGTTCATAATAGGAGAGTAACTTATATAACTTTCTAAAGTTAATTAACACTAACTTATTAGTGTATAGTCTCCCCTTAAATATGGCGGAAATATTTTCATCTCATACACGAAAACAAGTTTTGTAAAGTATTATCCGATTAATTCGAGGACATATACTTATAATAATTCTTGATTTTAACAACACCAGGTTGGACAATAGTTTCTGACTTCAAGAGCCATAAAAAAATGTCCTAAGTTTGTAGTCTACTCGACGTTCAAATTGAAGATCAGCCACGGATTTTATTGGTTACAGCCAAAAACATATAAAATATGCAAATAAATCTCTAATAATTTCGTGACCTTGAGGTTCAAAAAAATAATGATTTAGAAGGAAATTATGGACATATTCTTTATCAAAAGAAAATTATACCAAGATCAATATAGTCTCTAAAAAGACTAATAATATAAGCTAACTAGCCGGGTGCGCACCCTTTGTTTTTTTTATGTCCAACCATATTCCATCTACAAGTGGAATGGTTTCAATATTGGAGATTATTACCATGAGGAAAAACCAAAAATTTCAAAATATCCCTCAAGAATACAGTGATTCCTCATCTTATTTGTATCTGCCATAATAACGATATATCATTCTGAGATCGATAAGGAAAACCAATTTTGTTTGGCTTAAAATGTTTCTTTAAAACAAAACCTAAGAAATCATCATCATTATATTAAAAAAAAAATCCATTATGTGGTCGAACAAATCACTCATTGGTAAAAAATTAGAAAATACGCCAATTTATTTTCTCATCGTATAGAAACGATGGAGAAAATTAACACCAATTGGTTTATACGATTTATCCAGCTCTCGTATCGACAAAATAAATAGATATTGTCATTTAGTTATCGCAAAGTCAAAATCCACTTTGTGGTCAGACAGACGGTGTAGGTGAATAGAAACCGAATATAATAGTCACATGATCTTCCTCCAATGAACGAAGATACCAAAAAAATATTGGTCGTAGGTTTTTCAACCATGCACGTGATTATTTACCGGATAGGTAATTAAATTGCGACAACACCAATTTTTGGTGATTAGAGTTTCATTAATGGAATAAAAACTGTAAACCATCTTTTGATGGATTTTTTTTATATTTCTCTTTATAAAAAATAGAGAAGAAAGGGAATCATTTTTTTTAATATTTACCACCTACAACCCATATATAAATATGGACCATGTCTCTTTATAATTAATCAATGGATTTAATTCAATTGCACCCAAAAATTAAAATTTGGTGCAGCAAAGATATGAAATCCATCGTGCAAAAAAAGAAGAAAAATCTTTCTAATGAGAACATATTTTATGATCTCATAGACATGGGTTTTGTTATTGTCTATAAGACAAAACAATAATATGCCAAATAAGGCTAACTACATTATTTCAATAATAAATTAAAAGATATTAAAGAAATACCTTAACAGAATTGGTATAAAAAAATGGGTTAGCAATGAAACCAACAATACCATCGATCGTCTCTGTTTGCTTATGCATCAAAGTTGTATTAGTCCAGCCAAGTAGAGTACATACAAAAAATCAAACCAAAAGTTAGCATAAGATTTTAAATTATATTGTGCAAGCATATTTAGAGATTTATAAAAAAAAGATACTAATATAAATTGTTAGAAAGAAAATTTTCTTATAACACCGATTCTCCTTTGCTGATTTTCTTCTTAGAAATTCTGAAGCTCCGTGTAGAGCGTGCTGATAACGTGTTATAAACTAAAATGAGACATCCAAAGTATAGAGAAAAGAAGAAGAGATTCTCATTAGATGTGTGTATTACAATGAAAATGTCTCTTTGTTTATAAGTTACTCTATAACTAGGTATTGAATACTATTAAGGACGGAGGTTAATGGCATGCACTCATGCTAGCATTTAGTGTATACAAGTTACAAAGTTATCGTGAGGAAGATGGAAGACCAAAGAGTTTGATGGTGGTGTAAGGGTGTTGTCATCCACAATATACGTTTATTTACAACATTAAGTATGATTAAGAAAAAAAAGTTACGGTTTTTTGATTTTGAGTAAGAAGGATTTAAGTTTAATTGTTAGCAAAAAATTAAGACTTGTTTGGTTTTTCATTTTATTTTTTGTTTTTCATTTGAATTTAAATTTTTTGGGTTATGGTTAATAAAAGTGTGGGCTACATTTAAGAGAAGTCATAATAAATCCATTAGAAAAAAACATATAGTGACCATGGGTTACTTTTTGGCCAATTTTTTTATGGCTAATTCATTAATTCCATAGACCGCTGCTTAGGCATATTTACAGATTACTATTGAAGCATATGTTCTGGATTATTACATGTTGAACTGCTTCCGGGGTCGATAACATCCCATGGATTACTTCTGAAATCCGTTACTTACGAAACAAGTAAATCAAAACAAAACAAACATAAAATAAAAGAAACAACCACACGTATATCGTACAAATATAGTAACAACGAATCTTCGACTTCAAGGTAGACGAAATATTAATCTATAGATGTGCATGTGATATGGACATAATTTTTGCGGCATAAAATGCCTCAATATCAATTCAGGTTATAGGAATTATTGATAAGAACCGCCTAACACCTTGTTACGAGTTACTTATGGGACCAACCGGCTAGCCGAGCGCACGCCTTGTGTCCATATTATGTTACACAATATTCCAACTTCCGGTGGAATGATTTCAAATCTTTTGCAGATTATTAAGGTTGAGAAATTCGGGGATGCTGTATTTTCTCGCTTTGATGATATTAAATAGTGTTAGTACTATAATGAAATAACAAATAGAATTATCAAATATTCGCGAAACCGCATTCTCACATTTCTCATGCATACTTACCAAGAAATACAAATTAACATATTTATGGAGCTGATATATGCATCTTAATCAATATATATATGATTCAACTTAATTGTGAAAATTGAAATCATAATCCGTTATGATATCCCGATGAC
This sequence comes from Papaver atlanticum, assembly GCA_023531105.1. Classification (NCBI taxonomy): domain Eukaryota; kingdom Viridiplantae; phylum Streptophyta; class Magnoliopsida; order Ranunculales; family Papaveraceae; genus Papaver; species Papaver atlanticum. Next base: position 4,689,962 of record JAJJMB010002020.1, read on the forward strand.
AACAAAAACAATACAGGTAAGTACGATCATCAACATCGTACTCCACCAATTGATCAAAAAAATCAAATGTAATGTCAGCTTAACCATCGAGAGCTATCTGTACTGATAACATGTTGTAAATTTCTTCGACCATTTGAGATATTATACGAAGCATATTGGTTATTTGAAGTACTGAATTAATAATCGTACCAAGAAAATGAGACATTAATTTTCCGTGGATAGTAACTAGTAATATTAGAGATGAGTTAATATAGTAACACCGTATATTATATATGAAACTCTTATTAGCATATGCATTGGACAAAAATGCGAAGGGAAAAAAGAGATTTTTTTTGTTTCTAGTTTCGTTTCTTTCTTATACAAGAAAACCAGTTGGTAGTGCTATTTGTAACTCAATCCCACCATAATGGATATAACAAAGGATGACATGTACAATTATTGTGGCACTACTAAATGTTGCATAAGCAACATACTAATCAAATACGGATTAGGTTTCGGTTAAGTGATAGACGCATTATTGTGTCTAATATGTCTAAATTGTATATATTGTTAGTATTCGATTTTGTATTTTTTTTGTTATTTTATGTCTTTGTAGGTATTTTTAGAGAAATAAGCTCTTGCGGTGAAATTGACTCTTAAAGTGGTGTTTTACACCCCAGGATAGAGTACTAAAGGCACCCCAGAAATGCACCGGAAGCACCCCAAAAATACACCGGAGGAACCCCGAAAAAGTGTTAAAGGCACCCACCAAAATTACTAAAGGCACCCTCGAAATGGATAAGGGCGCCACCAAGGCAGCCGAGCTGTTAAAGGCACCCGCGTTTTGGATTCAGGGCACCCCTTCTTCTTAATTTGAATTTCTTGTTTTGGCGGGAAATTATTTCATTCACTGGCAGAATTTCGATCAAAGATTTGATGGGGTTGGAGGTAGATTCAATGGATGATTTTTGATGGGTAGTTGTGATATGACCTAATAAACATGTTTTGGGCTTTAGTTTCGACTGAATTTGGCTAGATAATCCAAGAGTTGAGAACAGGGCAGTTCATGCATGGAAAAGATATTCATGGGATTTGGAGAAGTTTGAACGAGTTATGTGCAAGTTTGTTGGCTCGAGCAACACTTTGGGGCGTGGCAGAGATAAATATGGCAATTTGGCAGCTTCAGAACGCGTGGAGAAATCAAAAATCTGAATTATTTCCTAAACAGGCCGTGAAGAATAATGGAGAATTATATGAAGTTATTACGTGAGATTTCGATGTTGTTGGGTTATAAATAGTTGTTTGGGACTCAGAGAAGAGGTGTCGAGAGTTTGGGGACTTTAGGAGGGCTGAGGAGTGAGAAATCAAGACAAACAGCAAGCTTCCTGCTGCTGTTTTCTGCTGGTGCAGGGAAGAAGAACACGAAGAACATAAGACCCCAAAGAACAGTCGTAACTGCTACAGTGGACGCGACAATGCGAAGACAGTCTTATATGCTACAGTAACAACATCACTTTACAATTATCGTTCTTTGTAACAAAGGTTTGTAACAAATATAATTGTTACAAAACCCGATTTTCACCATTTTTTCTACTTTTCATCAATTATAAAACACTTTTGAGCATTAATAAAGATGAATTTGAGCGTGTCTATAATATGAGGAGCTAAACCCCAACACTGGGACGACGGAGGAGGCCGAACTTCATACATGGGTAAATTTGTTTTATTATTTTTTATGACTTTTGCACTAAAATTAATTGAAATATGATTTGATTAAATTGGTTGTCATTTGATTAGATGGGTCATGCTTAGCTGAGGTGATTTGATGTCCCATGCTTAACATTTACAATCAATGTTTTGAGAATCTACCTTAGCAAAAATATAGTCCATGTTTATATTTCTTGAGCTAAAATTGTTGAGAATAAATAAGTGAACCTTATGTTATGAAGATTGGCTAAATCCTTAGTCCCAGTACCTCTTGCACCAATTGTAATATTATTGTATATTTTTATTAAATTTAAAAACTCGAATCTTCACAAGTCTCAACGAACCTTTTACTACAACAAAGTTGAAAACACATCATTAAGATTAACTAATTTTGATGGGTCATCCATCCATACTACAACAATGACCTTTTGAAAAGGAAAGGTGCCAAGTAAACCACCGATTTTTTCGTTCTCGAACCCGTATGGACAATTACTTGTTATAGCAATAAGTATAAATATACATAAAAGATCTTTATACCTAATTGTAAAATAAATTCTTTAGACGATCTCAAAAATCAATATTCAAGAATAACCTAGTATGTACTCGAACTATACACGAACCGAATTCCAACATGAAAGAGTCTTGTAATTTATATTTCAAGATACGAATTCAGAAGAGCAAGTCTTTGTAGGTTCTATATAATTAAGTTAAAAACTGCTCATGTTGTTTTTAACATACTACCTATGATATTTTTATTATAGTGATGAACAATATAACACGAGATACCAATTTTTTTAAACGAGGAATAATCTTGCTGTTAGAGCATAGCTCGGTTGAACCCATCAAGCGTTGGTATGTCAAGTTTGGTTGTCATATTTTAGTGAACCAAAACTCATTTAAAGAGTCGTTTGATTATTTACTAGAGTCAACTTCGTATAGGTTAGCTAGAAACTTATTAGGATATGAGACTTACAAGTATTACGTGAAGACTTGAAGAATGTGAAGAAGTAAAGAGCTATATCGACGACATCATCCTTCCTCTTGAGGTTAGTAATATTTGACTTGAACTGTTTCATTCCTAACGTATCTTTCAAGTCGTGCATATTGAAAACATAACTGCGAAGCTGTGAATGATTATACTCTAGTTAGACATAGTATTAAGGAATTACAATACGAAGTATAACGTCTATCTTTTCAACTTCGTATATAAGACATCAGCATAATCGCATGAATACTATTGTGATTATGTATGGGTATGGGTGAAGATTTCTTCCTAGGAAACAATGTTATACATTCGTTTAAAGGAAGTACAATTCATAAACTTGTTTTGTGAATCGAAAAGGGAAATCGCTAGGCTTATTGGTATTGTTATTCATTGCAAATCTTAGGATTACCAATATATGTGTTTAGTATAACCACTCATAACTTTTTTATGTATCTTGGTAAAACTATTCACAATGCCTGACTTTTGTATTGGTATGACTTTTATCAGTGAAATCGATCTTAAGTAATCACCTGAGATGGTATGATCGATATTTTGTAATTGGTATGACCAACTCTAGACATTGGGTAACCGATCCTAATAAGAGGTGCAACCGATCACAAGTATGTGGAATCGATCCTTGTAAGAGGTACAACAAGTCTTAGTAATTGGTAACCGATCCTATGACTTGTGCAACAGATCACAAGTAAATACCATAATAATGTGGTAACTGATCCTAGTACATAGTCAACCAATTTTTGGAAAGCTAGTGTGACCGATCCTAGTACCCACATGGAGTTAGAACCGAAGCATTGTGTTTTGGTAGAACCGTGAAACCCATTAATGGTGATTTGATAGGATAATCAATCACATAGTTCTTGGAAATCAGATGAACCAATTCTAAACTTGTTTGGAAGTGTGGAAAATCGGTTCCAAGATTGTAAATATGAAAAAGGATTTACAAAGTAAAGATGTCGACTTACTTTGAACATGTGCAGTAATTCTTATCTTTTATTGTTCAAAGATATTCCTTAATAACAAAAGGAGAATCCCGGATCGAAATAAATTGAGAATCTTTTAATTAAGGTTTTTAGTTTTTATATGCTTTTAATTTCCAGCAATTAAATGCAGATCTTTAGAAAATAAAAATTAGTAATGTGCATTTACTAATTGGGGATTTTATACTGAGATTTCGGTCAATATTTGGACAGTGCATTTCCAAGAATTATGAAAACTGATTTTGGGTTTATTGCATATCTTTGAGAATATTCGGTTTTGGAAATTCCTTGGTGTCCGAACTTCCTTGGTCTATAAATATTGAAGTTTGCATTTCGAGCAAACTAATCCTCAGAGCCAGCAAAACTACCTAGTTGTGTTGTTACTGGTGGAGTCATCTATTCGGAGACGAAAGTACCCTAATTAGGCGAAATCTCTTACGACCGCTCGTTTTAAAGACTTCTTTGGGAATTAGAAGCTCTACGAGTACCGTTGGTGTGAAACTAGATAATTGCACTTTATTATTAGTTTTCGATTGATTTGATTGACTAACGGTTGTTGAACTTTGATTGCACCTAGTTTGTTTACACTTGAGAATCTTCTCTTCTGATATAAGATTCACTCAAACTAGATCGAAGTGTTGATGGGGATCTTTAGACTGTTTGTAGATATAAAGACGTCTTGTGATAATCCATCATTAACAGACTCCGTTCTGTGTATGATTGATCACAAGATATTCAAGTTGTTTGTGTGCAGGTGTTTATTGAAGATCTAAGAAGATTTCTTATTTGAGTTCATAATCTTTGGTGTGCACAAAACTTGATCGGCTAGGGATCCAACTATAATCGGTTTATCTTTTGATAGATTGGATTGATTAGTTGTGTAGATCGGCATCAATACATTTCTTTGTGATTTATAGTATTGATTGCATAGTCTAAACAATTACTTTGGTAGTTGTTGAATAGATAGATCTAAGAACCCGACAAAGGAATTTATTGGGATAAACAGAAGAGCCTTTTGTCAAACTCATATCACGTTATTTGAAAAGGGTTGTTACCGAACAGATTTGTTGTTCCTTTATTGTTTGGAATACGAACCAAAGGAATTGTTCCAAGTGCGTGACTTATTACAAGTTGGAGGCGCAGGGATACTGAGGGAACTAGGTGAACTATAGGTTTAGTTGCTTGGTATCAACTATACGAAGTTGGTTTAGATTTTGTATAGCGGCTTAATTCTGAGAGTATTCAATTCTGGACAAGGTCCCGGGGTTTTTCTGCATTTTCGGTTTCCTCGTTAACAAAATCTTGCTATTTCTTTTACTTTTCTATTTCCGCAATTATAATTGTTTTTATTATAATTAGAAGTAAAATACACAAACGTTAGTTCCTAATTACTTGATAACAATCTTATAGTGTTTGGTTAAGTACGAACCTATTATCAAGTAATCAAACTTCGTTATTGTATTGTCTCGATCTTGTATCCATAGTCAATCACGCAAGTTATCTTGTTGTCGTATTGTCTCGATCTCGTATTCATAGACGATCACACGAAATGTGAACCGATTCGTTGTATTGTCTCGACTCAGTCCATAGACAATCACTTTCGGAGAAAGAACTTATATGTGGAAAAGTTTTAGATTGAGGTATATTTGGGTACCCTCGTCTTTTCAATTGGTATCAGAGCAGGCAAACACGAAAGGATCTAATAATCTGTGTTTGGTGCGATCCAACCTATAAGAAATGAACTCGAGTTCTTATGAATCGAATTCAATTAACGTACCGCCAAGATTTGACGGAACAAACTATCTATGGTGGAAATCTGCTATGAGATCTTTTCTTCAATCACGAGACTTTAATACATGGCTATTAGTCATCGATGGTTATAATCGCCCGAAAGTAAAAAATTCAGAAACTGAGTTTAAACGCTTAGTGGATTTTTCAAACGAAGAAAAGGCTTTTGCTAAGGAGAATTCAGATGGTTTGAATGCTATTACACATGCTGTATGTCGTGATCTACAACATCATGTATCAACATGTCAAACTTCGAAAGAAGCTTGGGATAATCTTCAGATCGTATTCGAAGGAAATACATCAGAGAAAGAAGCTAAACTTCAAACTCTTACGTCCGATTGGGAAAACCTTCGAATGGATGACAACGACACTTTTGAAGAGTGTTATATCAAACTCATTGAGATGGTAAATGCTTCTTTCTCGCTTGGAAAGGCTATTTCTGAAAAAGATATAGTATGAAAAATTCTCAGATCGTTGCCATCTAGATACGATTCTAAAAAGCATGCAATCATTGAAGCAAATGATCTTTCAATACTCTCACGAAGCACACTCGTAGGAAAGTTGAAGATTTTTTATCATGAATCACAATCTATTCAAACTAAAGGAATTGCTTTTAAAGCTGCAAAAATTCCAAAAGCTCCAATGGAGAAAGATAGACAGTCGGATGATTCAAATGAACAGTTTGCAGAATTTTCTGATGATGATATTAAACAATCATTATCACTGATCACTAGACAGTTTTGAGATCTCTTAAAGAAAAGAAATAAGAGATTCATAAAGGATACTCATTGATCTTCTCGTCCACATGATCGTATTCCTGTCAAGAAAGATCAGGAAGAAGATGATGAATATCATCCTCAGTGCTTCAAGTGTAAAGGGTTTGGTTATATAGCTAAAGACTGTCCTAATCTTAAGAAATACACTTGAAGTAAGGCACTGGCTGTAACTCTAGATGAGACCTCTGATTCTTATGACTCTGAAGAAGAAGAAACAACTAATATTGCATTAGTTGTCAATCTTATTTCTTCCTCCTCCATTAGTGATTTACCCATTTTAAAAATGGACATGTCTTCCGATGTTATTAAATCATCTAATGGTAAAGGGAAAAATAAGACAAGATGCAAAAACTGTCCCAAAAACAGAATTGCTAAAAGTTGCATAGGCAACCCAAGTCAATCTCAAGATACTTCGTTAGTTCGAGGTAAAAAAAAGGGACTCTTTCATACAATACTAGATCCAGAACACTCTGGTTGTTCAAAATTCCATAATGAGAGAAAATCTCATACTAATACCACCTGATCGGTATTAGCATTCTTTCCTCACCCCGTGTGCCAAATTAGTGAGGAAGAAGAAAGATCAAGGCACTTATGTGTAGATTATGGGAATACAATTTAGTAATTGAAAATATTCTAGATATTCGTATTTATAGGAATATTATATTTTAGGAAGTATGAAAATTATAAAAAGATCCTTCTCTTTCTTTGGTCATTCCTTGTCCGAACTATGAGTCTGTATCCAATGTATTCTCTTGATAAGATGCTAGATCAGAAAGATCACTTTAAGAATAAGTCTGCATCTTCTCTTGATATAGAGAAATCAAAGAGCAAAATCAATAAGAGAGATTGGCTTAGCAAGAAGGAAAAAGAGAATATGCTGAAGAAAGATCATTGTATTGAAGCATTGACACACTTCTGTGTTCAATCAAAGACAGAATTACATGTTCTTGCAGAATCCTTCACGAAAATTTCTCAACTGCAAGAAATTCTGGTCAAACAACAAGGTTATATACTTGAATAATTTCACAAGCTGAAGACTGAAAGTAATAATCTACCTTCCTCTAGCATTGAGATGAAGGATTAATCCAGGAGAATAGACACCAGTTTTTGATTTCTTTCAATAATTGTATAAGGTCTATTTTAAATAAAACTATATATTATTTATGAATAAAATTATTATTTTATAACTTGTGATAGTTTTCGATTACATAGCCTTTGCTTGAATGCTTTATTTTATTGCTATGTGTTTATGGGATGTTTGATTTTGGTTTTCTTAACCTTAATATTCGATCTCATATGTGTGAACCCTTATGGTTTGGGTGACTTTTTGATTTAGCGGGATTGAGTTCCAGCCCATGTTGGTAGGCTTTATCAAAGGATCATAAGGGGTTCCGGTTGAAACTAATATGTAAAAAAGTCACAATATGTTGAATCATTTTTGGTTTAGCATAAAAGCATATGTGTTTCTGGGTTTCAACTTTTGCATCGCATTAGTTAAAACCGATTTTCAACCTTTCTCTGGTAAAGGTTGGTCTTTGTTGTTATTCTTTTATTTTGGCGGGAGAATGACAACACAACGGGGGAGAGTTCTATGTGAACTTGCGCTTAATGACATATCTTTCGGGGTGAAGAGGATGCGGAATCTGAGGTAACGAATTTGTTAGTTAATCATTTTCCTGTTTAAAAAAAGCATGATTTTATTGCTTTTGCTTAACAAAATTTCGGTACAATTGATGTTTATTCCATTATTTGTGTATGGATGTATGTGTGTGATTCAATTGTTTCCGGTTAAGAAAAACTATTGTTATTTTTCTTTATGGTTTGGTATCAATTGTTTAGGCTTACGAAATTTCGGTGCAATTGCGGTACTATAATGTCTATGTTTGTTTCAATTGCTTCCGGTTGAGATAAATAATTTTGCAAGTTGATTTATTTGGTTTGTATGAATTGTTTATGGCTTAACAAAAAGGTTTTCGGGATCAATTGTTTAGTCCAATTCGATTCCGGATAAGAGAAACTAAGTTAATTCTAATCTTATTTAGACTTATCAAAGTGGAGGTTTCGGTTATTCAAGTCTAATCGAGTGCCTTAACAAGAAATGCTAGTTAACTAACCTAGTACTTGTCTTGTTTAAAAGTGAAGGTCTAAGTTATTATTTGAATAATTAGAACCTGATGATAAAAATAAAGTTAATTCTGATCTTTATTTTGGTCTTATCAAACAAGCAATTGTATTTGTGCAATCGGTTTAGCAAAAGAACTAAGGTGCTTAGTCAATTTATGATTTGCTAAACTATTAGGGAAAATTGCTTCGGGCAATTGTTTCCTTGGTAACATATCAAAATAAAATTACTTTGTAATTTCAGTTTTGTTATTGGTTATCTAAAATGGTGTGTGGAACCCTCGTGCTTAACTCTTATAGGTTGCAAGTCTTTTAAGATTTGTAAGATCCTTTCGGTTTGTCTTATTTGCTCGTACCTTTGTCATTTTGTGACAAAAAGGGGGAGAAATATATGGAGTAAACAAGTGATTTGGTATCACTAAGGAAAGGACAATGGTGCTTAAACGTTATATCTAACGAAAGAGTAAAGCATAGACTAAGGGGGAGTAACATATCATATTGATACTTGTGGTTATCTTAACTACAAAGGGAATAACAAAGACGTGCGGATTGAAAATCTACCTATCTTACCTTTAGGGGGAGTATTAGCTTTGTTATTATAATGTCAACAACGTCATTTATGGATTGAATGTATACAGGTTATTGTGCTGTTGAAACTTGGAATCAAGCGAATGTGTAATGAATTCTTGTAATTTGTTTATCCATATGATGTAAGAGTTTTGTCACAAAAATTGACAAATGGGGAGATTGTTAGAGCATAGCTCGGTTGAACCCATCAAGCATTGGTATGTCAAGTTTGGTTGTCATATTTTAGTGAACCAAAACTCATTTAAAAAGTCGCTTGAATATTTACTAGCGTCAACTTCGTATAGGTTAGCTAGAAAGTTACTAGGATATGAGACTTACAAGTATTACGTGAAGACTTGAAGAATGTGAAGTATTAAAAAGCTACATCGACGACATCATCCTTCCTCTTGAGGTTAGTAATATTTGACTTGAACTGTTTCATTCCTAACGTATCTTTCAAGTCGTGCATATTGAAAACATAACTGCGAAGATGTGAATGATTATACTCTAGTTAGACATAGTATTAAGGAATTACAATACGAAGTATAACGTCTATCTTTTGAACTTCGTATATAAGACATCGACATAATCGTATGAATACTATTGTGATTATGTATGGGTATGGGTGAAAATTTCGTCATAGGAAACAATGTTATACATTCGTTTTAAGGAAGTACAATTCATAAACTTGTTTTGTGAATCGAAAAGGGAAATCGCTAGGCTTATTGGTATTGTTATTCATTGCAAATCTTAGGATTACCAATATATGTGTTTAGTATAACCACTCATAACTTGTTTATGTATCTTGGTAAAACTATTCACAATGCCTGATTTTTGTATTGGTATGACTTTTATCAGTGAAACCGATCTTAAGTAATCACCTGAGATGGTATGATCGATATTTTGTAATTGGTATGACCAACTCTAGACATTGGGTAACCGATCCTAGTAAGAGGTGCAACCGATCACAAGTATGTGGAATCGATCCTTGTAAGAGGTACAACAAGTCTTAGTAATTGGTAACCGATCCTATGACTTGTGCAACATATCACAAGTAAATACCATAATAATGTGGTAACCGATCCTAGTACATAGTCAACCAATTTTTGGAAAGCTAGTGCGACCGATCCTAGTACCCACATGGAGTTAGAACCAAAGCATTGTGTTTTGGTAGAACCGTGAAACCCATTAATGGTGATTTGATAGGATAATCAATCACATAGTTCTTGGAAATCGGATGAACCAATTCTAAACTTGTTTGGAAGTGTGGAAAATCGGTTCCAAGATTGTAAATATGAAAAAGGATTTACAAAGTAAAGATGTCGACATACTTTGAACATGTGCAGTAATTCTTATCTTTTATTGTTCAAAGATATTCCTTAATAACTAAAGGAGAATCCCGGATCGAAATAAATTGAGAATCTTTTAATTAAGGTTTTTAGTTTTATATACTTTTAATTTCCAGCAATTAAATGCATACCTTTAGAAAATAAAAATTTGTAATGTACATTTACAAATTGGAGATTTTCTACTGAGATTTCAGTCAATATTTGGACAGTGCATTTCCAGGAATTATGAAAACCGATTTTGGGTTTATTGCATATCTTTGAGAATATTCGGTTTTGGAAATTCCTTGGTGTCCGAACTTCCTTGGTCTATAAATATTGAAGTTTGCATTTCGAGGAGACTAATCCTCAGAGCCAACAAAACTACCTAGTTGTGTTGTTACTGGTGGAGCCGTTTTTTCAGAGAGGAAAGTACCCTAATTAGGCGAAATCTCTTACGACCGCTCGTTTTAAAGACTTCTTTGGGATTGAGAAGATCTATGAGGACCGTTGGTGGGAAACTAGATAATTGCAGTTTATTATTAGTTTTCGATTGATTTGATTGACTAAGGGTTGTTGAACTTTGATTGCACCTAGTTTGTTTATGCTTGAGAATCTTCTCTTATGATATAAGATTCACTCAAACTAGATCGAAGTGTCGACGGGGATCTTTAGACTGTTTGTAGATATAAAGACGTCTTGTGATAATCCATCATTAACAGACTCCGTTCTATGTATGATTGATCACAAGAGATTCAAGTTGTTTGTGTGCAGGTGTTTATTGAAGATCTAAGAAGATTTCTTATATGAGTTCATAATCTTTGGTGTGCACAAAACTTGATCGGCTAGGGATCCAACTATAATCGGTTTATCTTTTGATAGATTGGATTGATTAGTTGTGTAGATCGGCATCAATACATTTCTTTGTGATTTATAGTATTAATTGCATAGTCTAAACAATTACTTTGGTAGTTGTTGAATAGATAGATCTAAGAACCCGACAAAGGAGTTTATTGGGATAAACAGAAGAGCCTTTTGTCAAACTCATATCACGTTATTTGAAAAGGGTTGTTACCGAACAGATTTGTTGTTCCTTTATTGTTTGGAATACGAACCAAAGGAATTGTTCCAAGTGCGTGACTTATTACAAGTTGGAGGCGCAGGGATACTGAGGGAACTAGGTGAACTATAGGTTTAGTTGCTTGGTCTCAACTATACGAAGTTGGATTAGATTTTGTATAGTGGCTTAATTATGAGAGTATTCAATTCTGGACAAGGTCCCGGGGTTTTTCTGCATTTGCGGTTTCCTCGTTAACAAAATCTTGCTGTGTCTTTTACTTTTCTATTTCCGCAATTATAATTGTTTTTATTATAATTAGAAGTAAAATACACAAATGTTAATTCCTAATTACTTGATAACAATCCTATAATGTTTGGTTAAGTCCGAAGCTATTATCAAGTAATCATACTTCGTTGTCGTATTGTCTCGATCTTGTATCCATAGTTAATCACGCAAGTTATCTTGTTGTCGTATTGTCTCGATCTCGTATCCATAGACGATCACACGAAGTGTGAACCGATTAGTTGTATTGTCTCGACTCAATCCATAGACAATCACTTTCGGAGAAAGGACTTATAGGTGGAAAAGTTTTAGATTAAGGTATATTTGGGTACCCTCGTCTTTTCACTTGCAGAAAAACCTCGGGACCTAGTATAGTTTTAACGGTGCACTATATTAAGCCGCTACAAACCCTAGCCTACTACCAGACTTCTGACTAGAATGTATTTGAGACCGGATCAACCTTTCGAGCAATTCAGTTTCAGTCATGGTCCTCATGTCTCTGGATACAACATGAGCTTACGCACTTGATTCCCCTAGTTTACGTCCTTTACGTCTGTATAAGTTGCTTCAGACACATTGAAGACTTCTAACTATTCTGCATCTAACAGATAACTTATTGATTTTCTTCAAAAAAAAAAAAACAATCAAAACAATGGAAATCTGTTTGCTTATGAAGGATCTTAAAGGACAAAGAAAACATCATGCAAAAATCAACAATTAGGATAACTTACTCAAAAGTTTTTAAAGATGCCTAAATGATTCTACTTCATAATATCAATCTATGATACTTGTGGAATTGCAAAGTTTGAGATGAAGAGAACTTCGTAATTTATACCAATCTTATTCCATGATCGAAAATTCTTGAATGACCGTATAGAAGAAGAGATGAACTTTATAATAAACAAGAATCACATTGATCAACATAATATTTCGGATATCCATAAATATCATGTAAAATACAGTATGACCGAGGTTCACGAATCCCTTAGTGAAAACTTTAAAAGTCGTAACCTAATACAGTCTCACGAGGAAATCTAGGTTTTCATAGGATGACTCTAGCCGCAACTTGGGCACATAGGTGTCGGAATTGTGATTTCAATTGACGGAGAGTCCTCTATTTATAATGATGAACAAGAAAGCTGAGTTCGTGAACTAGTTCCCATGTTTATGAATTAATTTGACATTAAATAAGCTTAACTTCCCAGTATAGATTGATCATACAAGCATGTGAGAAGTTTTCCTTGAATTACAAAGAAAATATATCAGCGTATTTATTGATATAACCTCTGTGCACCAAAAGGTTAGCCAAACAACAATAGTTAAATTGTTCGTGAACCATCAAGCAATTATGGAGTTCAATAACTCCCAAAGACTAAATCAGTTCGTGAACTGTCCAAAACAGTTTGTCAACAAATTTTCATCTTGGAGTTTAATACGTTTTAAAGATTAAATCATTTTGTGAACTGTCCAAAACAATTTGTGAACAAATTGTCATCTCGGAGTTCAAAGACTTTTCATATCCATAAGTTAGCGAACTGTCCAAATTAGTTTGTGTACTCAAATTACAAAAAGTATCAAGGAACCTTTTAAAATCAACTAATTTACGTACTGACCAAATCATTTCGTGTACTTGAGGATTTAAAAGTATCCAGGAACATCTCAAAAAAACCTGTTTGTGAACTGACGAAATCAGTTCATGTATGTGAGTTAATAAAAAAATTAATTCATCAAGTCTATTATTTATTACTCCGATTTCGTGCTTACCAAATGCGTTCATGAACATAAAACCAACTTGATGTTTCCATGACCTTATTACGCAATTATGATATGTTAAACAATAACTGTTTTTAATCTATTATGCGACAAGTTCTTAAAGAACTTCCATTGTTTGAATTATAACCCGACATTTTTCAAGTACTAGCTTGAACTCGAAATTTGGATGTAAGGCATGTACCCCTAATCTCGTTCTCCATTATGTACATGGTGACCCGCTCTGTAAAAAAATTCCCTTTTCTTTTTAACATATACTTAATAGAAAATCTTTTCCATACCCGTTATAACGGGCACAATAATATTAAACTATTGACGGTAGATCAACAATTCAACTATTAGTCATCAAGAGGTACATCTTTTTGTTTGTTCATATAAAGTTAAAACTAATATTTACCCAGTGTTCCACTGTCTAGTACAGCGGATGAAACACCCCCTTTTGTCAATTATGCGGGTGAGAGGTAGGGGATCGTTTCCCACTAGGGAGGGTTGAATCCGACCCCTATTTTCTCTTCTCCGCTTGAGATGAGAATAATGTTATTGGGATGGTGGTTGGATCAGCAATGGGGCACGTCTAGCTGGATGAGTTTGTCCAGGAGAGTGAGCCCATCTATGCCCAATCAAATATATATATATATATATATATAATTTGGTAAAAGATGTACGAATCCATTTTACTTTATATGTAAGTCTAAATTAACTAAAACTATTTGATAATCCATTATACTCTCTATGTAAGTCTAAATTAAATAAAACTGTTTGATTGGGAGAAATCTAAGAAATTAGACAGAAGAAATCAAATAAACTAGACAAACAAAACTCAGTTATATAACACGCCTTACAATATCAGTAGAGGAATATATGAACAACAAAGAAATACCAGAACCAAGGGAAACCTAACATCATATAATGAAATCAAGTTTCGGTGATAAATGGATTAACTGGATAACGTGGTGTATCACATCAACTCAATATTCTCTTCTCATTAACAGAAACTCAACTGAAATGTTCAATCCTTAAAATGGACTGAGATAGGGTGATCCATCGTCGCCATTTCATTTTAGTTGCAGAATTTTTTCCAAACTCACGAAAAAAACAGTTGAGCTAAACATGATTTCAGGATTTGTAATTAAGGTTGAAGTGGAAGTATATCATTTGCAATATGTTGATGATACTTTAGTATGTTTGGATGCAAGTAAAGAAGCAGAAGAAAACATGGTGATTGTATTATATAATTGGAGTAATTGGAATCGAATCCTGACTTTACCACTGTACGACAATGCTATAGGTGGTGGTGAAGAAGCTAAAAAATTATTTAAAAAGGTTTGGTTGGGTAAAGTTACCTGATTAGGTTCCTAAAAGGTAAGGCATAAAAGAGAAGGTTATCTATCTTAGAATTATTCTACCATTTATTATGACTGAAATAATTAAGATGAAGGAAAATATGTGAAAATTGGAAGAAAATGTATTTTAAGGAAAGTAACACCTCATTTGGAAATAAAAAGTTAAAAGGGATAACACCATAATATCTCCTTTTCAAAACCGTCTTCCCTTATATGTTTGCACGGGTATCTCTTATTTCCATATCTCACATTAATGCTAGAATTCTTCTTCTTTAACATATAATTTCCAACTCCTTATTTGCATGTAAGTATACAAATTGTTTAACAAATATATTGACATCAACTACCCGGTTGGTCGCGTTCGTTCATCAGTAACTTGAGATAATTGATTTTTTCTTCATTTTGTGGGAGAAGTTCCGCATTTTAGTCCAATCGAGCTTTATTAATTTGATTCTATAAAACAGAA
The DNA here is from genome assembly GCA_023531105.1 of Papaver atlanticum. Classification (NCBI taxonomy): domain Eukaryota; kingdom Viridiplantae; phylum Streptophyta; class Magnoliopsida; order Ranunculales; family Papaveraceae; genus Papaver; species Papaver atlanticum. The sequence continues at coordinate 4,705,126 of JAJJMB010002020.1, forward strand.
CTAAGTCATCAAATATGTACAAAATGGAGAACTAAATTGCTAATTAAGATGTAAAAATGACATGTTTCTACACTCATCAGTCACTTTTTGTTTTTATTTTGTTGGCGTCAATGCTAGCATTATCTTCCTCTTTTCGGTGGCGCTAGTGCTAGTTCCTTTTTCTTCTGCTGCTGAGGTCAGCGCCAACACCATCACCTCTGCTAGCGCTATCAGCATCAGCACCTCAACTTCTATTGTGGCGTATAATTTCATAAAGTTGATGTTGAATGCATTATGGCTGATCCCATTAATTAATAATGAGCAAAAACAATTGACCTTTGCGTCTAGCGTTGTCAACAAGCAAAAACAATTAATAATGAGAAAAAACAATTGACTTTTGGTTGAGAATAATGTTTGACCTTGACAAATTTAACCTCTTTGCTAGTACTTGGATTAGTTATTCCCTTATAGCCGAATCTTCGTATATCACGATGATTCTTAATTTCTCCTAACATTGATGTTAACTTGTTCGAGATTTTATTGAACTTTTTCAAGTCTTCTTCTAACTATCAAGAGCAACATCTAGATCCCTCAAAGGGTTTTTCTTTAGAGAGATGCACATTCTCTGTCTTCAAAACTCATTCATTGGGAGATAATCCTCGCTTTAGTTCTAGCAATTTTTTCTTTCAAATTATATAAATCTCAATGAAGGTTATCTAAATTTCTTTAAACTTAGATAGTCTTCACGATCTTTAAGAAGAGAATCGATAAGGCGATAACCACAATCAAAACCTTCATAAATCTTTCTCAATTTCTTGTTTTCTTGATACAGAGGAGTCAGAAAAGTAATGAGACCAGAAGTCGTCATCTTTTTCTTTGTCAAAGGGGTCAACAATTTAACGTACTTTAAAATGCCCTCATCTACATCTCTATCAATATCCGAGTCACCTTCATTGAAAAATTTCATCCAACTATCTTTCTAGGAGTGTTTTCTAGTTATCAACGGTTTCTACATCTTTAACAATATGAACTTGTCTAGTAAATTCAGTCGAGGTGATTTCATGAAGATTTTCAGACTTTAATCTTCATGAGGATGTTTCCTAAGGTGTCAATTAAAAAGATTCAATAAAATTATATCATGTGTGTTCCATATTCGATTTTATATTTATGGGTCAGATTGCTATAAACACATGTTGTTAGGTCTTTCACCTGTTTGCCTGCTCTGCTAACAATTAAAAAATAATAGTATCAAGTACACCTCCAATTCTCGTTCATGAACCTGTAAGAAAAATTACTTGGCGATCTCCAAAATTTATATCCAAAGAACAACCTAGAATGATCTCTTTCAAGATCTGAATTCCAACAAAAACAAGTCTTGTTTGTTCTATTTTTCAAGAAAAGAATTTTGCAAGGTTGATTATTGAATCACTTGCTTTTACATTAATTATAACAAGCATAGTTATAATGCGTAATTAAAAAGTAAAACAAGACACATAAAATTTTGTTAATGAGGAAAATTGCAATGTAGCAGAAAAACCTCGAGACCTAAGCTAGTTTGAAAACCATACTCTATTAAGCCGCTACAAGCGCTAGCCTACTATCATATTTCAGATCAATTTTTTTGAGACCGAAATAACCCTCCAACAAATTCAACTTTAGTCGTGCTCTTTACGTGTCTTGCATCTCGCAAGACCCTATGCACTTGATTTTCCTGACTGACGTCATTTACATTTCTAGGAGTTGCTTCAGCCGCAGTGAAGACTTTAAGTTATCCTTCCTCCGCGGAACACCTATTTGGTTTCCCTTCAGGCATGAATCAAGATTTTAGAAATCCCGTGTTTGCTTTGAAGAACTGCTAGGTAAAAAATAGATATAAAACAAACTTGTGAAATTAAGGTTTATACTCTTCAAAACTTATAAAGGTACCTAATTGATTATACAAAAAGATCAACTAGAGTTCTAGGGATATATTGTTAAACTTCTTAAGACTTTTGTGAGATGCCTAATATGAAGTTTTCATTCTAATATATAGATTTTGACCAACTAGTGTCAGTATATAGTCTTAGATTGAAATCTACCAAATCTAAGGTTTATGATTCCTTGCATGACCTTATAACAGAAGAAAATAACTTTCGAATAGACAGGAATTATTGTAGTCACCTAGATACAAGTTATATAGCTACCAAAGAAGAATATAGCTAACACGTGCTTTACAATCCCTAAGTAAAGTCTTCAAAGTCCCACTCTTGTTCATGGAGAACAGAAATAGTGGAAAACAACCTTATGCATAACACAATTTTCCAAGGGATGGTTTGTGTATCTATATGAATCCCCTTTATATAGTGAATGACCAAGGAAATGTTGCTTGAATTCTAAGCAAGTTCGTGAACTAGTTTCCTTATCCAAACCTTTTCCTTACATTGAAAGTCTTTCTTAGGTTGTATAATTTTACCATAGAGAATTAAATATTTAATAAGTAGCATAAATTATATTTTTGTAATTGTTTCTTAATAAAATAAATTACAGCTTAACTCAGGAAGGAGCAAAAAGCATCACACACTTTAGAAACTGGCCAAATATGTCATAAATTATATACGGAAGAGTAGTTATCTTTCCTAGAAGAGGAAACATAAAAAACTTGATTAAAATAGGCATGAAGTAACATTTTTGGGGTTTAGTCCGTGAACTGTCGCTGAAAGTTCGCATATTGTTTCCGATTCATGAATCACATATAGATACACTTTCAGCTTTAATAAACCACTCATAACTGAATGATTATTGGCAAGTTAAATTTTTATTTTCATTAAGGTCAAAGGTCATTATCACTAAAGTCTTAGGCTCAAATGTTCTCGGGTATATACACAAATGTATATTTACCTCCATAAGAATTTTTACAAAAAGCGAGGACTTTGTTTCGGTAGACAAGAGTTCCCAAAGAAATCATTCTTCAGATACCTTTGTTGATAAAGTCCTCGTTGATGTCTTTGTTGTCCTTCAATTTTCATTCTTCAAAGGTCATTTTGTGAATTCTGATACTCAACTACCATGTTTTAATCCTAATCCGAGACTGGCATTACTAAACTATAAATCAAGACATAGTTTTATGCAATTAACATTCATAACAAGCTTTACATACCACAACTTGTGAGTTTGGCAGAGCGATGCTCTTACAATAATGAAGCCGTGTCTACTGACTGGAGTAACATCTAGAGGATGGACACTTGTCCGACTATAAAAATCACTCTTTTGAAGTATGCTCACTATATTCTCCCCATAAATGAAAAAAAAACTACTATTTCACACTATATTGACCTATGTGTAAGTGTGGGGAGGAAAACTGTACTTATCTTTTCATAGAATGCCCTTTTGCTAACTTTGTCTAGCAAAAAATGCTAGGGAAGAACAATAAAGAATTTTCCGGTATCACTATCTTTCATGATTAGTTTAATTCCTAGATCGATCCTACTAGGGGAAAGGGCATACAAATGAGATCTATGCTACTTCCTGTTGGTTTATCTGAAAATCTAGATTTGATCACATTTTTAATACCTTTGCTATGAATCTTATCCAAACTACTAAGGATATAAAACAACATCTCTGCTCCAATAATAGTGTATGTAGCATACATGATCACATCCTAAACAATGTTCCGAACCTTCCATCTTAGATATTCTTATTAAATGAATAAATTAATTATTAATAAAGCTTTCATTCTATGATGTCATAGTGATGATATGGTTGTAAATCGCATGGTTATCTCTACAATGGCTAGAGGGTCTCTTGGGATCGTCATCAAAATTTGCACTATTCAAGACCCCATAACTCTCTTATTTTATATTTCACTAAATGCTACTGATTTTGTAGGTAATCACATTTGAAATTGTGGAACCCCAGGCTATTATAGAACAGATGGAACAATAGGGGGAGCAAATCCATCCTTCAGATGGGACAAAAAATGCAACACACAAATATTGAAGTATAAGCTGAAGAAATGACCTCCATTGTCATGTTCACCTTTCTCTACAAGAATGCAGGCCATATATGATTTTAGAACCATACCTTCTATCATGCCAAAGGGAAATATTGGAGACTGAAAATCACATTCTTGTTTCTTTTGTCCTTCTAAACCTTAGAGTTATTCATAGAACTCAAAATTTTCAATCTTCTAAATTTGCGTTGGCATGTAAAAACTATGCTCCTACTATGAGCCACCACGATGACGCGATGCCTGGTGCCGACATAAGCGTTTAGTTAGTTGATGACATTAGATAAGAAGATGACATTATATCAAACATAGTTGAGTACTTGGGTTGAAGATAAAAAGATTTATAAATGGCAACATCATAAATAAATCTCCATTCATATTACAAACAAGAAAATTTCAGGGTTGGGTATTTGAAAAAGGCGAAATGATTAACAGTTTTGAAATCCAACATGGAATCATAAATCTTATATACCGTTATGACATTAGAGAATTCAACAATTTTGATTTCGATTTACTATATAGGTGTTATTAAATATTATTAAGTATTATTCGTTTCTTAATCATTAATGATCATACTTCAACTTGAAAATAAAACCCTCAAATTTCCAAGGTAATGCAAATATCCCTTTATAAAAGATTAACATCTCATTTTGGTGATGGTTGTCTAGAAGGATACTGTTATAGGGCCTACGGCCCATGGATGTGCGGTCCATTAGAATACTAGGGTTTTCCCTTCTCTTTTGTATAAATAGAATGATATACCTATGTAATTGGTTTCACTTATTTGGTTAATGAAAAGTTCTTCTCTCTCTTTTCTTTCTTTCTTATTCTTACTCCAATACGTTATCTCGCACGAGCTCTAACCGTGCAACAAAGATTTTTTTTTCCCTCTCTGATCAACAAAGAATACTGTTTAGGAAAAGCACTGTCGCCGTCTGATTTCGGTACCTTCACTTGTCTTTTTTTTCTTCCAATCATCGATTTGCGTAAAAGATAAGCAAGAGGGAATATATCCGACAAGAATTTGGAATGTTGGACACAGATGGACTTTAGTATCACCGTTGGATGGATGATGTGGAGATCGCTTTTGTAGCAAAAGAATGCACCCACACCATCAAACCCTCTACTGACAAATATGCTGCCCCAGCAACTGAAAAAGAAAAGGCTGAAGCCCTCCGATATTTGAAGGCACATATTGACCCTAATCTCCTTTGGGGATACCAACACATAAAGTGTCCTAAAGAACTGTGGGATGCACTAGCAAGCCGTTTTGGGAACATCGAGGATTCCCTTCTCCCACAGTTGAATGAACAGTGGAATGACATCCGGTTTCTTGATTATGTGAAGGTAGGTGATTTCCAGAAAGACATGCTTAAGCTACAAGCACACCTTAACTTTTGTGGGATAAAACTCACAGATAAAGATATGATTCAAAAGACATTGTCTACTTTTCCTTTGTCATCTGTTATTCTAGACAACCAATACCGCATAGAGGTTGATAAAAAGAGAATAACAACTTTTAGCAAGTTGATCAACTTATTGCGGGTGGCCGAAAGGCAACATGAAGTTCTAGAAAACAACAATGCTTGAGCCCCCGGGAAGAAGAAAAATCCTGAGGCTAACTATGGAAAGGATAACAAAGGAAAACACCCCAAAGAAAAGAGGGTTAAAAGTGTTAATTCATATTCTCATGCTCCATACTCACGTGGGAATAACAACCCATGTGGAAGAGGACAAAAGGGTCATCATGGAAGGGGCCATTGGCGTGGAGGCCATTTAAATACCTGGTCTAGAGATGTTACTTCTGGACCTAGTGGTAGGGGCAACACTGTTGAAAAAACACATAAGAACCCAACACCTAAGAAGGTAGAGAATGGCAATGCACCTTGTTACAGGTGTGGAATCTCCGGACATTGGTACCAGCAATACAAGGCTAGTGCCAAGGTAGCATCCAGCTACAAAAAGTACCGGGAATCTATAGATCAACAAGCTCACTGTGTGGAAGAACATGATCATGCCCCAGATGTCAACTTCACCATTTCAGACTTCCAAGGTAAAAAAACCATACCCTTATGGAAACACCTGACTTTGATTGATTGTTATTTTTTTTAGTTATCCTTTGATCCTAAAAATTTGTTTATTGCATGATTGAATTATGTGACCGAATTCTCTGAAGTACCATTTACTTGTAGGAATGACATCCTCAGAAGAGATAGGCAATTATTTGTTGACTTAATTCCTTATAAATCCTCCGTGACTACGATGATTGGATCATCCCAAGTGATCATTGGGCGAGATAATGCTCAATTTTTGTTGCCAAATGGCACAATGATCAAAGTCACAGAAGCTCTATATGAACCAAAAGCTAACCGTATCTTGTTGATCTTCAAAGATATCCGTGCAAATGGTTATCACTTGGAAACTCACTGTGAAAATGGAATTGAATATATAAATATTATCTCTAATACATGTGGAAGAAAACGCATTTTAGAGAAATTAATGAGTCACTCTAGTGGTTTGTACACTACTACTATTCGGATTATCGAATCACATGTTGTTACCAACGATGAGCTGTTGAACAGTGACTTATAAAAGCTTTGGCACGACCGCTTGGGGCACCCAGGTCGTGATATGATGATCCGTGTTTTAAAGAACTCACACAGACATCCTTTCTTTCGAGTGAAAAGTAAAATGAGACAAAAGACAGTTACAATGCAAAGTAACAACATCTGCCAGCCACTGGCATCTAAAGCAACTGATGTGCAGCCTCTCTCTTATTCTACTTCGTGGACTTTGTCAAAAGCACACCACTCATTTTGCAAAACTTGTTCTTTAGCAAAGAAAGGAGTGAGACCATCCTATGCTAAAGATACAAAACAAAACATTCCAATTTTACAAAGAATACAAGGTGATATTTGTGGACCTATACATCCAGAGTGCGTACCATTCAGGTATTTTATGGTTCTGGTAGATGCTTCGACCCGTTGGTCACACGTTGCATTACTGTCCACAAGAAATGCTGCCTTTGCAAAGCTCCTAGCACAAATTATACGTTTGAGGGCTCACCACCCTGATTATCCAATCAAGTATATCATACTGTATAATGCTGGAGAATTTACATATAAAGGATTTGATGATTTTTGTATGTCTATCGGAATTGACGTAGAGCACCCTGTACCCCACGTACACACTCAAAATGGTCTTGCAGAAGCTACCATCAAAAGGTTACAGATGATAGCTATGGCATTGATTATGCGTTCCAAGCTGCCTATTACTGCCTGGGGGTATGCCATATTGCATGCAACATTACTTATTCGCTTTAGACCCACTATTAGCCAACCATTTTCTGCATACCAGTTGGTAACTGGATATGAGCCTGATATTTCACATTTACGTATTTTTTGTTGTGCTGTATACGTGCCTATTATGCCCCCACAGCGTACTAAGATGGGTCCCCAAAGACGATTAAGTATTTATGTTGGATATGAATCCCCAACAATTATCCGCTATTTGGAACCTTTGACAGGCGATCTCTTTACCGCTAGATTTGCAGACGGTCACTTTGATGAGACAACCTTCCCGTCGTTAAGGGGAGGTATAGAAAAGGATTTCATAAGGGAACGACAGGAATTGTCATGGTGTGTCCCCACTTTGTCTCATCTTGATCCCCGCACCTCACAATGTGAAAGTGAAGTGAAAAGAATTATTGATCTTCAGAATGTGGCAAACTCAATGCCTGATGCATTCACTGATATTGCTAAAGTGACGAGATCACACATACCAGCTCCAAACGTGCCTGCAAGGTTAGAAATCCCTAATACGGGAAAAGGCACCTTATATATAGGTGTCAAACCTACACTTGGTGGAAGTGTAGCTGAGGCCGTGGCTCCCAAAAGGAAGAGGGGAAGACCACCTGGTTCGATGGATACTCACCCAAGGAAGAAAAGAGTGAGTAAGGCACAACCCGATCCATTTATCATCAATACAGATAATCCCTCTCATGAAATTGTCTCTGATTACAGTTATGTCCATGAATCAATACTGGAGGACGCTCTGATGTTTGAAATGATTCCAGAGAACAAAGAAATATCTATGGATTATGAGAGTGCATACGTGTTGATAGAAAGATCCTCCACACAAATTGATGATGCATTTGCATACACTGTTGCTCAAGAGATCATTGAGCACGATGACATAGAACCACGCTCTATTGCAGAATATCAAAAAAGAGAAGACTAGCCTAAATGGGAAGTTGCAATCAAGGAAGAATTAAATTCACTAGCAAAGAGACGGGTATTTGGTGCGGTAGTGCTAACCCCACTAGGTGTAAAGCCCGCAGGATATAAATGGATATTTGTCAGAAAACGTAATGAGAAGAATGAAGTCTTGAGGTATAAGGATTGCCTTGTGGCGCAAGGTTTCTCACAACGCCCTAGAATTGATTATGAGGAAACATACTCTCCCGTAATGGACGTCATAACGTTCCGCTACTTAGTTAGCTTGGTAGTTTCAGAAGGACTTGAATGCAACTTATGGATGTGGTTACAACATATCTCTATGGGGATCTAGATTCAGAGATATACATGAAAGTGCCTGATGGCCTTCCATTGCCCGAATCAAGTAACTCTAAACCACGGAGTGTGTTTTCGATTAAGTTGAAACGCTCACTTTACGGATTAAAGCAATCCTGGCGGATGTGGTATACCCGTCTAAGTGATTATTTGATTGGGAAGGGATATACAAATAATGAGTTATGCCCCTGCGTATTTATAAAGAAAACAAGTTCCGGATTTGCAATTATAGCTGTTTATGTTGATGATATGAACATAATAGGTACTCTTGATGAAATAAGAGAAACCGCAAGTTATCTGAAATCTGAATTTGAGATGAAAGATCTTGGGAAAACTCTGTTTTGTCTAGGACTTGAACTAGAACACCGAGCTTGTGGAATATTAATCCACCAGTCTGCATATGTCCATAAGATACTCAGGCAATTTAATATGGACAAAGTGCACCCTTCTAGCACTCCCATGATTGGTCGAAGCTTAGATGTACAAAAGGATCCATTTCGTCCCAAGGAAGATGACGAAGAGGTATTGGGAGCTGAAATTCCCTACCTAAGTGCAATAGGCGCATTATTGTACTTAGCGCAATGTACCCGACCTGATATATCATTCTCAGTGAACTTGTTAGCTAGATACAACTCAGTGCCTACGCAGCGTCATTGGAATGGTATAAAGAATGTATTCATATACCTTAAAGGAACCATTGACATGGGTTTATTTTATCCCTATGAAGAAGTAAGAAGGACTGCTAATGGAGATGCAACTCCCTACACTGAAACCCCAAACAATGTTTTGGTTGGTTTTACTGATGCTGGGTACCTCTCCGACCCACATAAAGGTCGATCACAAACTGGATATGTGTTTACTATTGGTAACACTGCGATATCTTGGAGATCGACCAAGCAGACTCTTGTGGCTACTTCCACGAACCACTTTGAGATCATTGCCTTACACAAGGCGGTTCGTGAGTGTGTATGGTTAAGGTCTATCATTACACACATTCGAGGGACATGTGGTATGAGTTCTACCACTAATGATCCAACTTGCATTTATGAGGATAATGCAGCTTGCATCGAACAGATGAAGCAAGGGTACATTAAGGGTGATAATACGAAACATATATCACCAAAGTTCTTCTACAATCAGCAACAACAGTCTCTTCTGAAAATTCAAGTCAGTCAAGTAAAATCTGATGAGAATGTGGCAGACCTATTTACTAAGTCATTGCCGAAATCGACTTTTGAAAAACATGTCAAAAGTATCGGACTAAGGAAATTGTCCGAACTCCCTTGATTGCAATCAGGGGGAGATGGCGACATCAAGGGGCGTATCTAATGATAAGATGTCGACATCAGGGGGAGTGTCTGTTGAACTCTTTTTCCCTTCACCGAGTTAATTTTGTCCCAATGGGTTTTGTTACTCGGCAAGGTTTTTAATGAGACAACAACAACACCAGGATTATGACTCCCCGCTTGAGATTATCTTTTTCCCATAGGGTTTTTATACTTTAGGTTTTTCTGAAGAGAAGTGACCAGCTTTATCAACACGTTGTACTCTTTTCCCTTCGTCAAGGTTTTGTCCCATTGGGTTTTCCTTGTCAAGGTTTTAATGAGGCAACACATTTGAAGTTCCAGTTTTGAACCGCACAAGGGGGAGTGTTATAGGGCCTACGGCCCATGGATGTGCGGTCCATTAGAATACTAGGGTTTTCCCTTCTCTCTTGTATAAATAGAATGATATACCTATGTAATTGAGTTCCCTTCTTTGGTTAATGAAAAGTTCTTCTCTCTCTTTCTTACAGGGGTGTATTGGATTAGGAATTATATGGATATTTAACAATCCTAAAAACTCCTAGGTATTCAATTAGGATATGTAAGGAATCATTAAATATCCATGGTATTCAATTATGATTGTTTTAGATTCCACGAATATCCTAGGTATTCAATTTATTTAAGATTTCTTAGGATAGTTAAGGGACAAGATATACATGGATTCTTATGGATATTTGTAGGCAAAATATGTATGTTATTATCTCATATCAATCTTAACTCAAACCACAAGAGTTTCACGGATTCTTATAGACAATCTTTTTTTTATCACAACATGCTATGTTTTTCCATCACCACCATTACAAACCACCACCACCACCACACGCCACCAACCAATACCAACACAACAACCACCATCAACCACCGGCGCCACCACCAACCACCACCGCCCACCGCCCACCACCACCTCCACCCACCACCTCAACTTTTGGATATTATTTTTTAAGGGTAACATGATAACCTTGGGCTTTTTTTTCAAATATACTTACTAATTGGTACTCCCTCCGTACCACATATATAGGCGGAGGGACCAATTCTCTTAGATTAAGAAACTTTTTTTGATTTTACAAATATCCATGTTTTTTCCTGTTTTTCCCTTTGTTATATTTCCTATGCTAGAAACATAAACCCAATTGTGATAATAACCAAGCAACATAAATAAGGGTAAAATAGTTAAAAGCCATCTTGGAATTATCATTCCGCCTATCTAATGGTACAAGGAAAAAACAATATTCCGCCTATAAAATAGGTACGGAGGGAGTAATATACTTAAATTTTTAAAAATATAACTACTCGTAAGGCAATCCATTATAATCCAGAATCACATATTTATAAGAATCTTTATCTTAAAGATTCTTTAAAAAACATTATAAATCCACTAGATTATGGTAAAACTAGTGTCTAATTTTATGTAGATAAATCATGATGCAATACACCCCTGTTATTCTTACTCCAATAGATACTTCTTTTTCCTATTCTTATTTATTTTCAATTTTTTTAGGTAAATACCTTTCATTTAATTATGTATGTAGTTTTGTATTCCAAATACAGATTAATCACTATTGCCGTTATAATCAAACAAACATTTAAGATACATTCAAGAAGCATATGGAAATTAAATTTGAATTCTTGTAAGCACGGGTTAGTGAAATCAAATCCAGAATTTATTGCCCATTAAACATACTCCTAAGTGATAATGTATATCAAAAATTACCTTATGTTTGACTAAATGTACAATGGATATGGTCCAAAATCTAAATTTAGAAAAACTAGTCTATGGTTTATGTGAAAAAACAACTCAAAATTATCTGTAAGTGCCAAATTTAACCAAAAAAATATTCAAATTCTTCATTCAAAATTTGTTGTGTTTTTATTTTAAGGAATAGTCCTTTAACTTCACCCAAATATTGTTCTGTTGTTTGTTTTTCCTTCTTCCTAGGTCACCCATACTGTGTGGGACCTCTTTTTTCACGCTCTTTCTCTTCCTCTTCCGGTTTCTAAAGAAAACGTAAAATCCCTCTGTTTAAACGCCAAATACCCCCACCATTGTTGATTTCTTACTAAAGGGTTGCTTCATTGATTCTTATAGAGAAACCCCAGATAGCGGTTTTGGTTTTCCTTCAGTTTAAAGAATCCTAAAGGTACGACGGTCTTGGCGTTTTTGTTTTTCTTTATGAACTTTCTTCAAAAAGGAGTTTTTTTTTTGTGTGTAGCTTTTATGTTATGGGTTTTCTTTTTTCTTTGCCTATGTTATTCAGAATTGCAGGAAGTTAGAATTTTTTTCTGAAAAGAGGAGATTTTTACCATCTGACATTGATTCTTAGGTTCATACCATTGAGTTGTTTTTTTAAATTTATTTTCAGGTTTTTGAGGGAGTGATTTATTGTAATGTCTTGACATATATCTTTGGTTGCTAATTGGACTTCCAGAGAAGGTACGCAATTGTTCTATTCATTGTTCTTTTGTTTTTATGAAACCTCCATAATAGTTTCTTTCTTGTAAGATAATAATGGGTGTGATTTTGGAACCATAATTTTGAATCTATTTGCTCTTATGTAGGAAATATTAAGTTTGTTTGTTGTGAAAATAAGGAAAAATGTTTAGATTGTTTTATGAATATTGTGTCTCTACCTTGAATTAATCGAAATGCTTCTGTCTTTATGTAATTGATTATTAAACCCTCTTTTGGTACCACATTGTGAGAATATCTGGGTTGCAGAAATACTGGTATGTGTGTCCGATACCGAATTACCGATACGCTTTTGAGATTCGATACTGACATTTTAGAAAATAGCATTTCCAAATGTTAAAGTTGAGCACGCTTGTTGATTTCTTTCTAATAACGTATGGTGATTTGGTGTAATCGCATTGGGATGAATAGAGGCATGTTTTCCTGAGTATTTGTTTAATCATTCATTGGAGAACCGACATTCTGCTTTTGTGTCTTTTTGAATGAATAAATCTAATTTTCTGAGGGGTGCTGTTTATTTAGTACACATCTTGGAAATTTTTGTCTCGGTCTAGATTGTTTTAGATAAATCCATCATTATGAATTCTTTTTATCAATGAAACGTAGGTAATTACAGAATCGTGTTCTGCAGTACTCAACTTTGGGTAAAGTATTCTTTTGCATCTACGTGGATAAATCCATCATTGTTTGCCTCTATTTAAACGGAATACGGAATTCCTTTGCTTTTATACAGATAAACCCATCATTGTTTGCCTCTATTAGTATTCTTTTGCTTAAGGATGATATGTATATTTAATATTTACCAGGTTAAGAACTTAATTGTTCCTTTCTTAATCAAACACAAAACTTATGTTCGCTGCAGGATTGTGGTTTCTCTGCTTTGGTTCGATATAGCATCAATGTCTCAGTTGATTGTTGACATCCCGGTGACGCACATAAGTCCAGTGCACTCGGTATCTCTGGTGATTAGAGAGACCACACAATCGAAAGATTGTAACTTAAGGAGGAACTCGATAGGAGGAAGGTCAAGTATTTCAAACAGCAAGGAAAGAGTTACTCCCATTTATCATAGAGCTTCTACTAGTTCTTGCCATGATCTGTGCAAGTATGGAAAGACACCAGAGTCCCAAACAAAGGGAAAACAGTCGATAGTGAGAAGGTCTGCGAAACCGGCATTATCTGAAGTTGAAAAGCCAGTGGCAAAACATGAAACTTCAATAGAAGAGAGGAAGAAGAGATCGGTGGTAAAGCCAAAGCCTACTTCCCCTGAGGTAAAAACCATAACTGAGGTACCATCACCCAATTCTATCAAGCGTGAATGCAAGTGCGTCACTAGAGAGGTTTCATCACCATCTAAGAAAATAGATATTAAACCAAGATTCTTGGTTGGTAAGGTCGCATCACCTCCAAAGGCAGTTTCTTCGCCTAATGCTTCATCACCTTCTAAGAAGATAGTTGCTCCTGCAAAACCTGCAATTTCTTTGAAGCAGAAAGTCGTGAAAACGAGATTGTCATCATCACCACTGAGTTCTCCTCAAAGTTTAAGCAGTGGAAGAAATGCTAGTGTTGTGGTTGCCAACAACACTGTGAGAACTAAAATAGTTGAAAAGAAATCATTGTCGTCTCCAAGATGTTCATTATCCCCCAAGCCTTCTGTTCCTAGATTTGCTACCTCAAATAAGTCCAAGGCACCTCCAAGTTCTTTGAAGAATCAAAGTAAGGTTAGAAATGTTGAATTGAATGAACCGAAGACTGAGAAATTGAGGGAGAAAACCTTGTATGTCATCGAGCCCAAACCAGAGAACAAAAGATTGTCGCTGACTATAGACGTAAGTCCCACAAGTCAATCATCAGAAGAAGCTTCATCATCTTCAACTCCGGTCGAGAAACGAACACTGCCATCTCCATTATTGTCATCAACAACCACAGAATCCTGTCAATCATTGAGTACAAATGAGGAAGAACAAAATGGGTATGAATCTACACCTACTAAGGAAACCGAATCTGTCTTTAAAGACAAAGAAGTTGAAAATGGCAAAAAGAGCGAGAGAACAAAGGCTCCTAAGGTTGCTTCACTTGAAAATACAGATTTGACTGTCAAGCAAAACTTTAGGAGAGGAAAGGTGGTTAATCTTCGAGCTGAAGAAAATCGTGCAAGAAAACTCAAGTTCAGGCAAGGAAAAGGTTTAGGTGATAATGATCAGAAGGGGAATAATGAAGTTGAGAAGAAAAGCTTTAGAAAGGTAAACGAAGTGGCGGTTAATGAAAATGAGAATGAAGCAGAATCAGAAAAAGTTGTTCTGAGGCACCAAGACAATGAAGGGAAGAAAGAGGAACAGGTTCTAATTAATAACGTTATAGAAGCGACTGCAAGTAAGCTGGTTGAGACCAGAAAGAGTAAGGTGAAAGCTTTGGTAGGTGCTTTCGAAACCGTAATTTCTCTCCATGAGACAAAATCTTCTTCTGCTACTACTGAATGAGGTTCCAAAATATGAGGTGGTCATTTTTTTCTATATATTTTTTTCTTCTATTTATACAAACAGGTTTTATAAAAGCAAATTCAAAGAAAACCCCTAGTATGAGGTTTCAATAGGGTGGTGCTATTTGAATGTAATTTTATTCAGACTTGTGAAGTTATAGATTTGTACATTATCAGGGATGTTCGAAATTTAAGTTGAGGAATGGAAATGTTTTCATGTTAAAAAACATGAAGTTATCTTGGTAAAAAACCTCAAAACACTGAAAATGAGGAAACAACAGTGTAAAAGAAAGCTACCTCATGGTCCTCATCAGTTATTCCAAGGATTTGTCAAATTTCTCCATGATTGATTTGAGATTTGCAAGTTGCAACCCCGCTGCCGGATCGAATCTGAATTAGACGTGACCAGGGAACGTCTCCTTCAGGAGTTGAATATAGAGGTACAACGACCTCCTAGCTACTACTCAACACCCAATTGAAGAAGGAATGGCGATCTGTGAGTTGATCCCAGGACAGAAAAGTCTAAATGATTGAGTGATGCTCCCCAGCAACAATGTAAGTTATTTGGCAGAGGGATCGACATGATCCATAAAATCCGATTCGCATTGATGATGATAGTCATTTTCGGATTGGAATTATCGGTGAGGGATACAAGTAGCCTGCCTGGCTAAAATGGTAGTAATATATAATGGTCCCAACTCCAAAAGATGATCAAATCAGATGCATACAAGATTTAGCCAGCTGGACTGTCAATGGAGTTGATAAGATCCAGAACAAATTATTCACAACATTAAAAAGGATTTTATTTATTAGTTAATAATACAAAACTGGTGTCATTAAAACAATTGTTCTACGATCATGCTCGTGATTAATCATGAGGTTGTACATTGTTTGATTGGTAGGTACGAATAGTATTAATCATTGCGTCGTGCATGGTTTGCTTGGGAAGTACTAGTAGCAGCATTACTATTGCCTTGTGCCGCCATATTCTCGTGGTGATATAATTGTTGCCTGTATACTGCTCCCATCTTATTGTATAGATCCATATTCATCGACTGAAATTTATATAACACATAAAAAAGATAATTAACATCTTGATTTTCATACAAATACACAAGTATGGCGTTAAATGAAAAGATTAATGTCAGTGGATTATCAACGAAGATATAAATTACCCGTGCTAGAAACGAGTAATAAGGTTCGACCGGCATAGCATTGGGAATGTGATGATGATCTGAACTTGCAGATAGTGGGTGTGCTTGCATCATTGGATGCATTAAGAAAGGAGGCTGAGGCGGAATTTGTGCATTACTGGGGGTGGCACAAGCAACAGCTGGGTTCACTCCCATTCCGAGTCCCATGCCCATACTTGCTGCTAAAAGAGACATCTGAAGTTGATGCTGTTGTTGTTGTTGTTGTTGTAGAGCCATAGGCATCATCATCTGTGGTTGCATTGCCATAGTTGTGGTTCTGTTGTTTATACTCATCATGTCATGAATTTGTGCTTGAAGTCTTTTTAAATATTCAACCACTTCTTCGAGCATCGAAGCTTTATCTGTCTGCACATAAGAGTTGGCAATAAAAGTTGAGTATATATGACCAGAGACCTTAAATGACTAGTGTCACTAGATATATCATACAATAAAGTAAGTTAAATACATTCAGATTAATTCTATACTATTCATACCTTGCTTGAATTTGGAACCAGCTTCTGCAGAGCTCTAATCTTTTGATTGATTCTATCTCGACGCCTCTGCACCACCATTAATTAATTCAGTATCATTAACAATAAAACATTGAAAGCATCGCGGTATATTAAGTTTTGTGCAATAGCACATGAGTTGCAAATGAGAATTACCCTTTCTGATTGGTTGTGAACTGCAGCAACACGACTACGTCTTGTTGAATTTTGAGACTGGCCTGCTTCAGTTTGGCTTTTAGCCTGTTTTTGATCATCTCGAGTTACCTGCAAGAGGAACAGTACAGTTTTAGTTATCTGATATAAGAACTAGTTTGAGTTTTATGGCAGCTAACAACAATAGACATCTCCTTTGTCAAAAAAAAAAAATGCGTCTCATAAGTATACATACCGGTCCAGTAGCACAAGCAACGTCATCCTCCATGGTTTTGGTGTTCAAGCTGCAGTTTGGGGAGGTATATGATGTCCATGTTGTCGTTGTAGTTGTTTTAGCATCATGGGAATTATACGCCGCACTAGCACTAGCACATCTACTATGTTCAACTTGAAGATCGTCAACATTAGCAGTCATAGTATTGTGCCTTTGAGTAAGAGTGCATTCCGACTGTGACTGCGACCGTGAGCGTTTTTTTGCGGAGTGTAGCATAATCTGTACTTCATCATCACATGAATTCTCCGTCCGTTTTTTTCCACTGGATAGAGTAACTGGCTCAATATTTATCGTGGAAATTCGACCATTTGCAACCATATGTGGGTTTGGGTTGTGACAAGTTGCCTGGTGAACGATCGACTCTAACGTACCGCTGGCTCGAGCCCATAATGGTTTTGATGGATCTGATGAAACAAACCCACCTAGCTCATGCATGGATAACTGACCATTTTCCCAGGTCAGCTCTGCAACTTCATAACTAGACCTGTTCCAAGAAAAAAAAGGAAGGGATCGATTAATATAAGATAAGATAGCACAGCTCGTATCAGTGATGCACATATGAATTCAAAATACTGTAACTGAATGATTCATCTAAAGAAATTTCTAAGAAAAAATAAAAATATACAGAGAGGGACGAAGAGAGAATTCCTTTCATGGTTTTTCATACGTACATGGAATGAAGAGAGACAACAGATCAGGTTTTCCTTCTTCTAGCTAGCTCCTTGGATTTCTTTCTAAGTGTGTTGCTCGATCTAACTATGTTTACTACTTTCTTGCTTGCTTGCTCTAAAAACAATGGGGATGGATGTCTCTACTTAATAAACAGTTGTAGTACGAGAGATTTGGTTTTCTTCTCATTGATAAAGAAAATCTTTCTTTTCAAGTCGCAATCATGAATAGATGTAGACTTGACACAAATCATGTGGTAGCAATAGGACGTGTTACTTTTCATGTAAGTTAGAAAGATTGTATTTGCTTGGTTCTCTTTCACTGATATTACTCCTATTAACTAGTCATTATTTGTTTGTTTCTTTGTTTTCTAATGGGGAATTGTATGCCAATCAGGGCATATTATGAATTATGTAGTTGAAGCCTCCTTCCTTCCTTTACACATGCCTACCAAACAGTCAAGTCTCAAATTCAGATGTAGGGGAGCTGCATTGCTCTTAACAAAAGATGTGGAGCTCAGACTGTGTCGTGTGTTCTCTTGAAAAGTGATTTTTATGCACTAGTGGAAAAGGTTTTCTTTGTGGTTTTGATAGAACAACCCTCACTGATGCGTGGTGGAAGAATGTTCAATTTTAACATCACAGGAATTGTAATCTAAGCCAAAACGTCCCTCACCATTGGATTTGTGTAGACCTCCATGGACCATGAGGTCCTTCTTGATGTTCATATATATTTCTTTTTTCTTGTATTTCCCTTGCTTCATTAATGATTTTTTTTTTGTTGACCGATAATCGAATTACGCGTGATGAAAATACGAGTTAAATGCAAAACTTCACCATAAATCAAAATCACAGTGCACAGAGATGTAGAAATGATGCACATCTATATATGTGTAGACCGCTTGGTGGTTAAAATTGATGATGCTCTAGACTTTGTTGCATCTACTGGCTTCTCATGTCAATAATGTACTGCCCAATATGCATGGTCCAAATTCTGCTCTCACAATCATATGGACACTATTTCATCTTATACCCAGACAGCAGTGCAACTTGTGGGGGACTACTTTTAGTTAAGTAAAATAAATATGGTCATAACTACATTCAATTGATGGTTTCCTTTCTAGCTTTTCTTATTTTTGATGGAATTCTAGATTTCCCATTGGAGTAGCTGTATTTCAGTAATCAATCAAAGTGGGAAAATCATCATGTCAGGCCGACCACAGAAAAAAATATCTGCAATGTCTCCAAATCCTAAGTGATAGATGATCAGATCAAACCCAATCTTACTATAAGGTTGGGGACAATGGTGGGGTTTACATAATTTAAGAGAAGGGGATAACTAGTCCAATTTTTTCTTCTTTTTATTTAATGATAGAACCCTCAAATTTTCTATGACAATTGTTGAAAGATCACATTTTATGCTCAAAAAAAAAAAAAAAAAAAAAAAAAAGTCAGATCACATTTTAAGTATTTAGGTTCAATGGTCGGTCGGTCATGACTTGGTGGTTTTTCCCACCTAGCGACTTCATGGACGACAAGTGGACAACCATATAACAGGTACAAGGAATCCATTAGGAAAAAGAAAAGAGGAGAAGAATATCATAATCACGAGGAACATCATTTAAAATGAATTCATTTTAAGATTTATGAGATTGACGTCTAATGTGAACTTGAACAACTTGAGTACTGCAAGTTTTCCGTTAGAATTTCCTAATTAATTGTGTTCACAAGTGTTAGAGGCTGATTTTATTTTTTGAAGCGTAATATCTTGAAGAGGGAATTATACGAGGTAAGGTTTTTTCCCATAGAGTCATTCACTATAATTTCCCAATAGTGTAATCTCAAAAGGTGGTTTGAAATATTCCATATTGGCTTTTGTCGGCCGTCTGGTTTGATAGTGTATTCACTGTCTGGTTGGTCTCTTTATAGTTGTGTTGTAGCTTATGTCGAGAAATTGCTCGGAGTCTTTTTTTAATTTAATCTATCAAGCCGTCCGGGTACCATGATGGTCCTGAATAGCATTTGATAAAATGGACTATTGTTTGTGAGTCTGGTTCTAGAATTATTTGTGTCAATTAATGAGTTGTTGTCGTTCTGAGAGCCATGACATGGCCCAAGTTTCTGCATCCAGTGTTGTTGTTATCCCTAGAGGTTGTGTCACTGTTGCGATAATTTTCGTTGTTGAGTTCCTGCAGCTCCATCCGTACTGATCTTCATCCATTGTTCTGGAGGCGTCCAACCATTTTCAATTGTTGTAGCTGTTCGTCGATTCATATTACTTCTATGAATTAATGTCATGCCCGGTATTGGTTGAGGAACTACTGAGTTCTCCCAGGTGAATTCTTGGTGTGTGTGCTTTTCCATGTTGACGATCTCAACTGGAAGTTTATGCTTATCAAATCATTGCGAGCATTTAGAGAGCGTTTACAAGGGATTGCAGAAGCCTGGCGATATCCATTTAGTCATTTCCAATTTAAGCGTGAGGATAACGTGCTTTGATCAAGAAGGCCGTTTTTAATAAGGAAGCAGAAGGATGTTATGGAAGCGGTATGTGATCTATAACAGATGATGGATGGTGGTTGACTGGTCAAGTGGGGTGGTCCACGGTGATTAAAAATTGGATCAGTTCAATGATGATTGAAGAGGAGGTTGTATGCTGATATAAAAAGCTAGAAGTTGAGAAAGATATGTTCAACTGTTTCCCGTTGAAGGTTACACCTCGAGCCCAAGGTTTGAAGTGGTTAGATGGATTTTGTGTAAGATATTGAATGTGTGTACCCCTTCATTTATTGTTTTCCACAAGAAAAGATGTATTTGTTATGAGTAAGGTAATGTCCACGGGAATTTTGTCAAAGATAGCTGATGGATAGTAGTTGGTCGTGAAGATTGCAGGGTTAGGATCCGACCATCCTGAACTTACTGTTTATTTTGCAGGTTTGGTGAATGGCCAAACTGTTTTATCTGGTGGACCATCTTGGAGAAGTTGGATGTTTATAATTTTGTACATCGCCAACGACGGTTGTTATGCCAGATGATTATAGATCTAAAAATTGGTACTTGGGTCATGAGATCAGAAACCAAGGAAATATCTTTTATTGGTGTTGGTTTAAAGTGGGGTGACCAGGGATCCAGTTTGAAGTAGTCGGGGTAGAAGGGTCGTTTCCAATCCGGTGGAAAAGGTTGGGTGTGATGGTGGATACTTGGGAATAAAGTTGTTTCTGATGAGCGCTTGCGAAGGCCGGGGGTGATTGAGATACTTGGAATATGGGTTCTTCGTTTAGGTATTTTTCTCTGCTATAGAAGTCCAAATCGAGTATGGTGTTGATCATGTATTTTCCAGAATCTCTTTAGTAGAAGCGCTTTATTGTGGTCGACATTTTTCCTAATTCCGAGACCCCCTAGGTTTTAGGCTTAGTCAACTTGCCACATCCCAGATGACCTAACCCTTTATCGATATTATCCCCACTTCGCTACTGCGATTATCCGGCTGTGTGGGTTTTTAACGGGCACTACCGCGGTCATCGAGAAGTAGCACCCTGAGAGGTCACCCATCCCGTAACTATTGTCAGCAGAGCATGCTTGACTGAGATATTTTTCCCATAACTCAATCAAGTGTACCCTATTGGGCGCCGATGTTTGTTAAGGGTATACGATTACATACTGACTTGTATGTTATGTTTTCAACAATACTGACTTCAAAGAACAAATGATAGAAATGGAACAAGTCAAGTATGTTGTTGTTAACCTCGAACTAAAGTATGATGTTTTCGTTGTTGCCCATACGTTTTCAGGTTCTTCATGAGTAAAAAGAGAAAGTATCAATATTTATATGTTCCTAGTCTAACCTAACGAAGCTGAATCTAGTAGTCAAATCAAGCAATTTTGAGTTTTAGAACGAAATTTGACAACCAAACCTGACATACCAACGGTTGGTGGGTTTAACCGAACAATGCTCTAACAATATCTGTAATATTCAGAAAAACAACATCCGATAGATTGGTGATGGCAATAAGGTCAACATCTAGGATGACATATGGGTTATAGACACTTTTGTCTCTTCCTCCAAACCTCCTGTTAACCACTTATTCAAAAATGAGGGTACATGGGATATGGATAAATTGGAAAATTGGTTCTCTATGATGAATGCAATGTAATCTTGAGTAATTCTTTTGACATTCGGGAAGAAGCAAGTGATCTGGAAGCTGACTAAAGAAGGAAATTTCACTGTTACTTTGTATCATCACAAGATAAATGACAACTAAAGAGATGGTCCCCCACAATATTAATTGGCTTAAGATCTAGAAGTTAGACACTAGTCTTCATATCCATTTGTTAATCTAGAAATATGACCGTGGGATTCTCCCTACAAATGTTAAAATTGCAAGCATCCTGCGTTATAATGATCATATCTATTACTCTTGCAAGTTTGGTGAAGGGAACCTATCGCAGACATTCATACAGTGTCATTTCGCTTTGTCTGTTTGAAAGTGATGCTTGCAGGAAATATTTATTTCTTTGGGGATACTAATGACTTTCTTACCTGGTTGAACATGTGGTTCCAAATAATCGCTTACACAATAATAGGTCTCCTATTTATACTACCACCTACTACCATGTTTGAAATGCAAAATATGAACACCTTCAGGAGAATTGCTCCTGATGCTGCAACCACTTTGAACATCATAAAGCAAACAAAAATGTTCTCATAATAAGGTCATGCACAATCAGGGGCACATCCTTAATGATCTATATTTCTATAGAAACACTCGATTGGTTACTGAAAGACTAATAGCCATTTTGAACAACATAATACAACATCTCTTGATGCTGCAACCACTTTGAACAACATCTCTGCTTTCATAATAGGGTTATACACAATCAGGGGCACATCCTTGATGATCTACATTTCAATAGAAATACCATATTGCTTACTGAACGACTGATTGTCAATCATGAAGAGAATTTTGACATACAAATATTCATCTGTATTATGCACAATTATGCCAACATTAGATTTAACATTTGTTTAATTGTTATGTCATTCTCACGTTGTTGTATTGAAGCAAGAGTATATCCGGCTTACAGATCCACCAATGGAGATGGATATTAACGAAGTTTCTTTTCTGGTAAGTTCCTTAAACACCATTCAAAGGAAGGAAACATTGCGGCTGCTACATTAGCTTATCTAATAGATCTATTAGTCCAGAGGTCTGTAAGTGGTCAGGTTCAAACTTGAGTCTGTTAATTAATCAGTTAAGGTTGGGCAATGTTAAAATCGCTACTCTGCTAGATGAAGCCATTGTGGCTCTCTAACATATAACTATGTTTGAAAAGGAGAGGGTACCAAGTACACCACCAATTTTTTCATTTAATAGGAGTATGAACCTGTGAATCAAAATATGCGGAAAACTAAACGGCATACACACATACAAAAGAATCTTGTTAATGAGGAAAACTGTACATATAGAAAAACCCCGGGATCTCGTCCAGCTTTGAACACCAAACCGTATTAATGTCACACCCCGCTAATTATGGCACTAGAACCTAGTCCAGAATCGGGTGATGCAACTATCGTACGTCCAGATTTATCCTTTTAAAATAAGAATAATTTAGAACTACGAAAGAAAATCCAACAAATATTTTGAATAATTAAAATACTTACAAAACAATTTTAAATGATTACAATCCATAATTAAAGTAATCAACAATTCAAGTAAAACACATCGACGATATTGAAATACTGATCCCCGAATCCCCGTGATAAATTACAATTTCTTTACTTCAGCTAGTGTCTCTATATACTCTGTAGAAAGAGAGGGAAAAGGGATGAGCAACCACAACACAGTAGAGAATTTCCAAAAATAATATAGTGCAGCGGAAAAACAAACCAAACGATGCATCAAAGGCAATAATTAAACAAGTATAGTCTTTAAATCATTTACTGATTTTTATTTCAAACTTTTACTCAATCACACTCCCAATTATTTAAGTAATTAACTTCTTAAATTATTTTAGAACATTTTATTATTTTTCGTTCAACCAAATATTGCTAGCAACTTCTTTAGGTGCGTTCCAAACTTTGTAACTTCAAGATGTTTCTCGCTTCATTGTCTTATCTAGACTTTTCCAAGAAATCCTTCTTAAATATTTTAGACTTACAACCATTGCCCACCGTGACACACACTATTTGAATAGATGTGACCCAGAACTTGGTAAACTCCACAACCCAATCTTTATCCATGGACCGCAGCCCAAATCATAATCAACATTTTTAACAACCCCATATCATTATCCATGGACCGCAACCCAAATCATAATCAACATTTTTAACAACCCCGTATCATTATCCATGGACCGCAGCCCAAATCATAATCAACCTTTTTGATTTACATTCACACCTATTGCCCACCGGTGCTCACAAGATATATCTTTCTATTGTGGCCCTGATCTCTTGGCTCTAATATCATCTACTCATCTACTGCCCACCGCGACACTCAGACTATTTGAATAGACGAGGCCCTGCTCTCTTAGTAAGTAGATTCAACATATAAATTCAACACTCATAATAAGGATTTGAATCCTAACCATACTTCACCACATACACAAAGACAATTCAGAAAGTCTAGAAATTCAGCACAAGCACCACAAAGTAATTTTCATACTCACAAGAACAACAAACTGTAGAAAACTATCACAACATGCTTACATCGACACCCACAAACGGTCCTGTCAAAACCCCTACTTAAACTGATCTGATCCAAACAATTTTTTTACCATACATTCATAAACATATAACAAACACTTCACCAAAATTTCAGAGAATGGTAACGGTTAGAAATTTATTCACAATCAATTCTATATGCTCGTCTTAGACTGAATTCCTACATATCCTTCTGCAAAAATCGGTTGATTGAGGTACTTCGCAAACGCGGTTTACTTTGAAATTTTTACATCATAAAGAAAACTAAAATGGGTTACTCCTATCAAAATTTCAGGTCATTATACACTGTACAACATCTATTTTGATGGGTTTCTATCGCTGAACAGTGATCTGAAATCTGTAGCAATGTAATCTGAACCTAGTTGGTTTCATGACATCTCCATCTCCGATCGTACTCAAAATTTAACAGAGGTTTCATAATACTGTAACAAACAACATATTTAAAAATTACAGAGATCCAATGGTTCGATTTAAAACTAAGATACAAACAACAGCTATGGTTTTTGGTGTCAGAAAATACCTAATTCGAAATTACCCTAGTTTTTTTAGCTTCTTAACCTAAGGTTTCATAAGACTCAACAATTGAAACCTATGTACTATCAATAATAGATGATAAAGCAAGATTAAACTTGCCTTAGACTTGAGATTTAAGTGCCTAAGATGCTCCAATCCAATCAATCGAACCTGTTCTTGCTGCGCAACAGTTTTCCTCCTGCTAGCCTCTTCTTTTGTTCTCAAACGAAATAAAACTCCAGGCTTTTAATACTTCTTATTTCTTAATTTTTCTTAATGTAGGTTTAGCTTATTTGTTCTTTTTTTACTAAACTGACCTTAGATGTTATCTAACCAATGCTTCCTGATATGGGCAGCCTACCACTAACTTATAAGCAAAAAGGGGTGTTACAATTAAGCCGCTACAGACACTAACCTAATATCAAACTTCAGACTAGAATGTAATTGAGACTGAATTAACCCTCCAAGTAATTCAGTTGTAGTCGTGCTCCTTACGTTTCTTATGGAGTTGATTCTCTTGGCTGACGTCCTGTATAGTCAAAGAGTTGCTTCAACCTAAGTGAAGACTTTTGATACCAATTTGCCTCTAACAAATAAGCCTATTTTCTGTACATTTTTGAAGAGTTCTAACAATCTTTATCTTTTTCCGGAAGAGCTTTACATGTATGTTGATTTTGATTACATGAACCACGGAACATACATGGGGCAACTGATGTTGAGGTTGTAGCATACAGTTCTTTCGATGGAATCTGAGTCATCAGGTTTCACAAAGCCAAGGACTTTTTTATCTCATGATCTTCGACAATTCTTCAAACCAGAATTAAGAGATGTACAATTCAGATCCTTTAAGGATTTGAAAGCTTCCTTTTTAGGTTTTTGAATCAGCCAACATGGCAAAGTTTTCCTTGTTTTTTTCGGATTTGATCATCCATTCCATTTTCAAGAATCCTTTTCTTTCATATCCTTCTCGAAGATCAAAATTCTTGATATATATATATATATATAGGTCACTATAAAGTCCACCAATTTCCCTTATCAATCGTTGTTTCTCATGAAAAAGATTATCGATAACTTTATTCAAATCAATACAAAGATTGTCATTGATGGTTTCTAGAACACACTCGGTATCTATATATCGATCACTCCTATCAAAGCAAGGGTTCGACATGTCGATTGTTACACTGTGGTACACGAACTTGCCAACTTTTTGTTTTATAAGAGTATAAACCTGTACTTTTAACAATTAAAAGATGTGCAAAAGTAAATAGCACACACACACACACAAGAATTATGTTTACGAAGAAAACTACACCTGCAGAAAAATCATGGGACCTCATCCAGCTTTAAACACCAGAATGTACTCCTGACTATAATATAGTTGAGATCGAATTAACCCTCCAAGCAATTTAGCTTCACTCGA
The DNA here is from genome assembly GCA_023531105.1 of Papaver atlanticum. Classification (NCBI taxonomy): domain Eukaryota; kingdom Viridiplantae; phylum Streptophyta; class Magnoliopsida; order Ranunculales; family Papaveraceae; genus Papaver; species Papaver atlanticum. The sequence goes on from JAJJMB010002020.1 coordinate 4,731,383, forward strand.
GCTCCTTAGGTCTCTTGAACCTCACAAGACTCTAAACAATTGATTCCCTTAGTTGTCGTCCTTTACAGCCTAAAAGTTTCTTCAACCTAAGTGAAGACTTTTGATACCAATCTTCCTCTAATAGATAAGCCTATTTGATTTCCCTTTTGATCTATGTTTGGAAATTTATTTGCAATAGATAAAGTCCAGCAAACCTCACGAATCCGGAACACTTACACTCAGTTAGCTGAGAAGCCTGGATTACTAACCATCTCTCAAGAATAATCCAAAAAAATCGAAAAAGAGTTTAAATATCTATCTTGAGAAATCACAAAGTCTGATAGGAATAGAACTTTGAGATTTCTATATATTTCGTTCCTGATCTAAGATAACAATAACCTCGAAGATCACTAAGAACAAGATCAAGATACACGAACTATCAGGTAAAAGATAGTCGGACCTGGCTTCATGAATCCCTAAGTGAAGTATTTAAGTCGTAACCTAATTATGTTTCTCATAGGGAACCTAGGTTTTTAGAGGGCGACTTAGCAAGAAACTAGGACATAGAAGTGTCAGGGATAGAGAAATCATGTTGCATGTGTCTCTCTATTTATAGATTTTCAAGGATCTAGGTAGCTTTGAATTCAAGATAAGATAAATTGAGATCCAACCAAACACTTTCTTAGTTTAAATGATTTATTTTTTTAGGAATTCATGTAAGCATGTGAGGAGTCCGCCTTGAAATTACACAGAAAAATATACATTGTGATCAAGGATTCTGAAAACGTGTACAATGATAGTTCATGTTGGAAAATATGCCTTTTGAACTTTCAAGCATAAGTCGTGTTCATTACACTCAAGATTTAAACCGTGATTCACAAATACATAGTGATTTAGTGAACAAAGTTATTTAGAAGTGTTTATGAGACTTATAGTAATACCAAACGTATTTGTAAAAATGGTTTATGAGCATGTACTTAATTCTGTACTGGGTAGGTATGCATAGGGGTACGCATACATGTGAACCAGTCTGTGAACTCAGGCTATTGGGGTATCCCATCCCATATGTGTACCCTTAGCCAATCACGAAATCAGATCCCAGTGGTATGCGTACTGGGTATGTGTACCTCATTCCCGTTAATGAACTCAGAACCTTAGGGTCTGGGTATGCGTGCCTACCCTATTCCGGAACTCAGATCATTAAGGTACGCGTACCAAATATGCGTACCTACCTTATGTCCCGAATTTCATTATATTTTGAAAACTCTCTTTAAATAATTCGAAATATTCCTAATCGCCATAGATGATAAATATCATTGCTTAGGGAATTTCCAAATGGTCAACTTGAAACAAAAATTGTTCTTGACCAAGATTGTTAAGGATCTATGAAGATCCATTGCTTGAATCATATTTCGAGAGATTAATCAAGACAAGCTTCAATCTTTGAGGGTTATTCAGTGATGTATGATACTCAACTACTACTACACTCTAATCCTATTCCGAAATCTAAGTAAACCTTTCAGCTCAAAATCCATCATGTTTGATTTTTTTGACTCTTCAACATCATCTTGAATACTTCATTCTTTAAGTTCTTTTATGGTTCTGCATACGGTCGTTTTAGGAGTTTTGTTGTTGAAGATCTATAGTGATAACAAATCATTTGGAGCTTTTATAGAATGACAAATCACTCAAATCAATGGTTATTACATCGATGTATAGTATTGCTACCTTCCTCAAAGTCCAATTTCACCAAAAATTTGAAGCAATATCACGATGATATGTTCTCCCCCTTAGTATTTACTTATCTCTTTTGTATAATAGGTAAAACCTACAGCTTGTAATCCACCCCCCCTTACATAATGCTCCGAAAAGTCATATGTTGTAGTAGAATACTATTAAACAATTCTCCCTCTTTTTGTCAACAAAATTAGCAAAGGCGAAAAACAAGGGATCAATGAACTACACAAAAGGGTTGTCGAGACTAAAAACAAAATACTAGTTTTTTTTTATTTAGACGATTCCACTAAGAGAACTTAGCACCTTCATCAAGGAGAGATAAAGGTACAGTCGTTTCCCATAATTCCACAGCCGCACTCCCCACAAAGATATATCAATATTAAGTACAAGTTCATATTAAACTCTCCCTTATTTGATGTCATTCCTAAGAGAACAACACAACGACCTCCTCAGATAAAACGATTTTTAAGTGATCTTACCAAACACTAGTATTTTTATGCAAGGATACTAGATGGAAGATTATAAGAAAATATGTTACTCAGAGAACATTAGCAGAAGTAGTATACACCATCATGGATAACCAACGCAAGAAATGAAGTTGTAGGAATCCTCAAAATTATTTTAAGGAAATAATTCTTATTGAAGAAGATTATTTGTGTTAAATAAAGGTGAATGATGTTCCTTAGAATACCTATGATATAATGTGTCATAACTTTAACTCAATTTCCTTATAAGTTTAATACCAACATTATAATAAGATATGATCTTAGAGCATATTCTTCTTAGCTTATTAAGTAAGAATTCTCATGGATTATATTTTTGTCTCTTACCTAGAAGTCAGATGGGCAGGGAGAGTTTATACAAGAACATAAGAATTGTTGATACCCACATTGAGTCATTCATTTTGGACTCACTATTATAGATGCGGTAGCATCAAATCAATTACGACTTAATAATGGTGCGATAAGGACAAATATGATAACAACCATACCTACGAGTTCAATGGGTCACATAACCTATTGAACGTATGACACATCTTTTTGGAGCAAGGCTTAACATTTAAATATGATAATTATAGTCCTCTAAATATGAAAGATCCTGAAATAGAGGATCATATTAATATCCTTATATTGCTGAATGTGTCAACCCAAGAAGAACCTTAACTCACCAACATTGCTCATTTCGAATTCCTCACCAAGAGAGGTTTGAAATTCATTAGCAAGTTTTTTGGATGTTAATCCATATATAAATGATATCATCAACATAGATCTGAGAAATCAAGACATCCTTGCCACTCAATTTGGTAAATATCGATTTATCAGCTCCACCCCTTGAGAAACCTTTTCTAAGAACAGAAGTTATAAGCTTTTCATACCATGCTCGCGGAGCATGTTTTAATCCGTATAATGGCTTATTGAGCTTAAAGACATAATTGGGACTTTCTGGACTTTGAAATCCTTTAGGTTGGGCAACATAGACCTCTTCCTTAAGTCATCCATTTAATAATATCAATTTAACGTCCATTTGATTTATCTTAATAAGCATGAGATAATAGCAAATATGTGTTAGAGCACTGCTCGGTAGAACTCGCAAGCGTTGCTATCTCAAGCTTGTTGTCAAGTTTAGTTGCCAAAACTATAAGTCTTGATTTCTAGTCTACTTATAGCTAAGTCTCGGATTCGGATAGAAAGTGTAGTTGTAGTTGAGCATTAGACTTCACGGCGTTCATCGATTGAAGACTAAGAACTACTAAGGGGAGCTTCTGGAACTTCATCAACAAAAGGTATGTGGAGACTTGAACTCATCTATCACTCGAAAGTCTATCTACTCTATCTTCTATTTGAGACAAAAGTCGTATAGCTATATAGACTTCAATTATACACATTTGATATTTCGAGCTGAGTTTAACTCGCTTACATATTTCTCGAAATATGTGTTGGTAAGCTTTCGCTTTAACCAAGTTCATCTTATATTCTTGACGAAAGTCAAAAGATGGTCATGTGAAAATCGCCTAGTAACATCTTACATGATTTGTGTGAGACAGTCATTTGATGTAGACCCGGAATGTTTCGTATTGATCATTCGATCATTTGAAAATTTCTTTGAAGCTAATAGTTTGTGTGAGACAGCTATTGTCATCTTCCGAGAATGTTTCAATGGTTGAAATGGGAGTTTAGAACAATTGGATATAAGCACAGTATGCGTACTTGCATATGTGTAATCCAAGTCCGGGAACCATGGTATGCATACCCGTATGCGTACTGTTTGGTTTAATCAAGGTCCGGGAACTCAGTACGGATACTGGTACGCGTACTGGCGTGAGGTTCAAGTTCAGGGACTTTAACTGAGTTTGTGGTATGCGTACCAGTTCACATATTGGCGAACCATAACTTATTCCAGCCACCTAGGTATGCGTACTCGTATGCATACTTGAGTGGATTATGTTCTAAAATCGGTTAGTTCATGAAATAATACATTTATATATATTAAGGAATGCAATCTTTTGCAAACCGTGGCTATAATGTTCATGACTTTGATTCGAGTGAATCAATCTCGATTTTGCTTCAATTATATCTTGTATACTTCTATGAGAATATAAACAATTGAACAACTCTATAACTAGTTTCATTTGAGTCATTTGAACTAGTTATGGTTAAGGTGAATATAGTTAATACGAAAGTTTTCATATGGCTAACTTCGGTTAACTATTGTTGAGCCAACAAAGGTGCACACGTTTAGGTACGGTTACTCATATCTAAATGAAGTCACTTTTCATTTGTGTGTAATAAGCTAAGTTCGTCTAATGGTTGAAAGATATTAGCTTGAGTCTAATCAGGTTTTCATCTAACGGTGAATATTGAATGCTTTGTTACCAAGGTAACATTGATTGCAAACCATGATTTGAAGACTATATAAAGGAGAACTCTAGCAACTTGGAAACCTAATCCCCACACCTCCTGTGTGATACTAGTTGCGACTAGAGTCGATTCTCCTTTAACCTTAGGTTTTTCACGAAACCCTGTAGGTTAACGACTTGAAGACTTCATTGGGATTGTGAAGCCAGACCCAACTATTTTCTCTGTAGTTGCGTGTTCTGGTCTTGCTGTTTTCTATTGTGATTGAGTATTATCTTCTCTAAGATTTGCTCGAGATTTACTATCCGATATGAAAGATAAAAAGTAGTCACAAACATCTTCGTCTCATCGTTTGTGATTCCACCATATCTTGTTTCGTTATCATACGATTAAGATTATTGTTAGGTGATTGATATTTCTAGGCTGTTCTTCGGGAATATAAGTCTGGTATATCAATTGGTTCTTGTTCACCTTGATTTATCAAAATACGGAATAAAACTTCTAGGTATTTCTGTGGGAGACAGATTTATCTATTCAATAGACTTTTCTGTGTGAGACAGATTGGTTTATCAAGTCTTCGACTTTGGATCGTAGCAACTCTAAGTTGTGGGTGAGATCATCTAAGGGAATCAAGTGCACAGAATCCGGCGTGGTTCTAGAGGCGTAAGGAACGCGACTGTACCTTGATCAGTGTGAGATTGTTAGGGCTCAACTACATTCCATTCCGAAGTTAACTTGGAGTAGGCTAGTGTCTGTAGCGGCTTAATACAGTGTGGTGTTCAAATCTGGACTAGGTCCCGGGGGTTTTCTGCATTTGCGGTTTCCTCGTTAACAAAATTTCTGGTGTCTGTATTATTTATTTATTTCACTATATTTGTTTATATAATTGAAATATCATAGGTTGTGCGTAGTTCGGTCAATTAGATAATCCAACCTTTGGTTGTTGATTTAAATTGATTGACACTTGAATATTGGTCTTTGGTTCCGTTCAAGTTGTTTCACATAATAATCAGGCTCACAGATTTCTATCTGTTTGATTTGCTGATTATATTGTGAAACAGAGATACAAGTCTTGGATATATTTCCATTGATTTAGCATGACTGTCTAGTTGATTCTCTTGGAATTATATTGGAGTTGTCCATACAGATTGGTAAGTGAAATATTGGGTGTGGTTGTTGTACCCTCACTTTTTTAGTATGGACTCAAGGTGTTCCACAGGGGTGAAGGTCTCATCAAAATCGATTCATTTGATCTGAGTAACCTTGAGCCATAAGTCTTGCTTCGGAGTTCATCTGACTATTCTTGAATATTGATAAGTACGTAAGTGTGACGCATTTTCACCCATAACTACATTATCTAGGACTCATTTTATTTCTAATAAAGTTGTTTTAAGTCTTTTCTAGGGATAAGCTCTTGCGGCAAAATTAGCTCGAAAAGTGGTGTTTTACACCTCAGGATAGAGTACTAAAGGCACCCCAGAAATGCACCGGAAGCACCCCAGAAATACACCGGAGGAACCCCGAAAAAGTGTTGAAAACACCCCAAAAAAAGTCTAAAGGCACCCAAGGGACATTTGTTATTCGGACTCTCAGTTTGGAGAAGGGGCACCTCAGTTGGGCACCTGCTATTCGCACCCCCAGTTTGGTTAGGGGGACACCCTTCTTCTTCACGAATAGAATTTTTTTTGGCGGGAATTCTGGGTTCAAATTTCCAATTCCTGCGTACATTGTGTTTTGATATTTTGAGGAAGATTTAGTCGGATTTTCTTCTTGCTTCAGATATGTACCTGCATGTTAGATCACAACAGGGGTGGTAAGTGCATTCATTTCGATTAAATCACAGAATCTCATCAAACAGGGGAAGATTTTTATCTCGGGTTCACTGTGAGCTGGAATTGGAAAGTTTGTGGATCAAAGAGGGAGGATATCTTCTCTGCTAAGAGTTTTTGCTTTATCTTGGAAGGAATAACAGCTCAGAGACGCATGCAGAGAAAGAAATAGGAAATTATTCCCGAGAATAATTTTCCTTTACTGTGAAGATTTTGAGGAGTAATTGGAAAGATTTGGAGGTGTTTCTGGGTTATAAATAGCTTCTGAGATGTATAGGAATGGGGAAGGAGAGTTGGGAGCAGTTAGGAAGAACCAGAGAGTCGAGAAATCAAGTGGCAGAAAAACTCCATTTTATGCTGTTGTGAAGAACACGAAGAACATAAGACGCACGCCGAACCGTCGTTTTCCAACAGTGACAACGACAATTGTTTGTGGGTCGTATTGCTACAGTGACAACAACACTTCATTTTTATCGTTCTCTGTAACAGCTCGGTTTGTAACAAATAAAACTGTTACAAACCCGGTTTTATTGTTTTTCTTCCATTTCATTATTGTGAGCACCATTTTTGAGCAATAAAGATGAATTTTGAGCGTGTTTCCATGATGATGAGCTAATTCTCACGTAACCAAGGCACGGAGGAAGCTATTTATGCATGAATAATTGGTAACTATTCTATTTTTCTCTAATTTGTATTTTATAATTCACTCAATTACTACTTTGTAGAATTTTAATTGTTTGCATAATTTTTCCTAATTAGTTGTGATTCAATTAGATATGTTATACTTTGGTTAGATAATCTATGCTTAAGGGATACAATTAATGTTTGAAAATATGCTTGATCATTTGTGAATTAAGAAAAAGAGATTTTAAAAATAATTAGAGTTTTGGAATTTTTACCATCATTCATTCATGTGTAATAGTGGAATCTAGTGTCTTGGTTATTTTCAATCTTGAAATCGAATTTGGAATTAAATTTTCTCTATTTTTAGTTTAAATAAGTCTAAAATCAATTGCTTTCACAAGTCTTACGAACCTATTACTACAACAAAGTTGAAATCACATCAAATATCCATCTGGTACCTACAATAATTACATTGGTGGGGCAAGGGATAATATTCCAAACCTATTGTCTCTTGAGTTGATTTATCTCATCATTGACTCATGCCGGATCGCTTATAGCTTCATCAATATTTTTGGGCTCAACTTGCAATAGGTAGCATGCAAAGTTGCATATATTTTAAAGTTGACCTCGAGTTTTAGCCGTGGAGTCCGTTCCCCTAATGATATTGTCAGTATCATGATCCTTTTGAAACCCAATTTGGTCGAGCAGTGGTACGTTCAATTGGAACACCCTTGTCAGGGATTTTCTCCCCGTCACTAGTTACATCAACATCAACAACTGTTGGTACAACTTTTGCTGATGTTGGTGCTTCATTAACTTTCACAATTATCTCTTGGAGGCAATTCAACAGGATGGTTATAATGATGAGAGTTACGCAAGTCATTAATGATAAGATTTGCCGATTCCATCATGACATTAGTTCCAAGATTGTATATTCCAAACCCACGACTATCAGAGGCATAGCCTAAGAAAATTCCTTTTCCTTTCTATTCTAAATCCTTGAAAATTTAGAATTTACTTCCCAACACATGGAGATAACTCAAGTTAGGTTTCTTACCATATCATAGCTTATAAGCAGTATTCTGGGTACGCGACTTTAAATATACCTTGTTGGTCAGGTAACATGATGTAAAGACAACTTCTCCCCTTAAGCGCTAAGCTTTTGTCATGGAACATTACCTTGTCCATTTCTTGGATACTCATGTTCTTTCTTTATGCAACCCCATTATCTTGTGGAGTTATATGTGGTGAATATTGTTGAATTATACCCAGTGTATCACAATACTCGAATATCTTGGTATCCTTGAATTCCGTTCCACGATCGCTCCTGATTTTATTTAGTTTGTGACTTTGTTCATTCCGGATTCTATTCATAATAACCTTAAATTCACTTAAGGTATCATTCTTATGAGCTAGGAACGTCACCCAAGTGAATCTGGTGTAATCACCAACCATTACCAAAGCATATTTCTTCCATCTAACAATAGATTGTTGAATTGGATAAAGAGATCCATATGAATTAAATCCAGTTATGCTTTGGTGGCAATATTTGGTGATGACTTATATGGAATTCTAACTTGTTTACCTTTTTTACAAGCACCATAGACACTATCGACCTTGGTAATTATTTTGGGTACTCCCCTAAAAAGTTCTTTGTTAATGATCTTGCCAAGTAACCGTTAATTGATGTGACCAAAATGCTCATGGTAGAGGTGCGTAGATTCCATCTTGGTCAAATTGCAACAGAGATTAAACTGAATATATAAAAGATAATAGGTATATTTTCCACGAGTGCCATCAAAAATTAATTTTCCAGACTTGTCCTCAATATCACATCCATTAGCATTGAAGAAATTTTATGGCCTTTGTCACAAATTGGACTAACAAAGAGAAGATTAGCAGTTATACCTTTGACGTAAACAACATCACGAATTTTAGGCACTTCAGGAAGTTTGATGGTTCTTTCTTTACTAATGTAGCAACAACTCCGTCTCTAAACATCACAGGTCCTCCCTTAAAGTATTCCGCATTCATGAACCATGTAAGGTCACCTGCCATGTGTGAACTACAACCACTATCGAGAAAACACTGAACGAGTGAAGTGGATTTTAGAGCGTAAACTCTCATACTGACATTCCTTTTCCCTTTTCCGGGAAATCTTGTCAGATTCTTTATAAAAATTCAAACATTAGAAATAAGCTTTTCCATCATTTTGTGAAGGGTTCTTACTTTTATTGGAAGAGTATATTGATTGTGATTACATGAACCACATAACATACATGAGGCAACTTATTGATTGTGATTACATGAACCACAGAACATATATGAGGCAACTGATATGGAGGTTATAGTATCAGGTCCTTTCGAATGGAATCTGAGTCATTTCAAGTTTCACAAAGCCAAGGCCTCATTTGTCTCCTGGTTGTCGATAATTCTTCAAACAAGAATTAAGAGATGGACAATTTAGTTCCTTTAAAGATTTGGAAGCTTCCTTTTTAGGTTTCAAACCCACAAGTATTTCTGCCAAGGTAGTCTTTGAATCAGCCTACATGGCAACACTTTCCTTTTTTATTCGGATTAGATCATTCGTTCCTTTGTGAAGAATCCTTTTTCTTTCTGATCCTTATTGAATATCAGAATTCTTGATATATAGGTCACTATAAAGTCCACCAATTTTCCTTAGCAATCGTTGTTTCTCATGAAAAATATTATCGATAACTTTATTCAAATCAGTTTATAGATTTTCATTGATGGTTTCTAGAACACACTCGATAACTGTATACTGATCGTTCATATCAAAGCAACGGATTGACATGTCGATTGTTAAACCATGGTACACGAACTTGCTATGATACTACATGAAAAGGAGAGGATGCCAGGTACACCACCAAATTTTTATTTTATAAGAGTATGAACTTGTATATTACTTTTAACAATCAAAAGTTATGGAAAAGTAAAAAGCACACACACACACACATACAAGAATTTCGTTAACGAAGAAGACTGCACCTGCAGAAAAACCCTGAGACCTCATCCAGCATCGAACACCAAACTGTATTAAGACGCTACGGACACTATCCTACTAGCAGACTCCGTAAAGGAATGTAGCAAAGACCGAATTAACCCTCCAAGCAATTTAGCTGAAGTCGTGTTCCTTAAGTCTCTTGAACCTCGCAAGGCTCTACACAATTGATTTCCTTAGCTGACGTCCTTTACGGCCTAAGAGTTTCTTCAACCTAAATGAAGACTTTGATACCAATCTTCCTCTGACAGATAATCCTATTTGATTTCCCTTTTAATCTAATTTTGGGAATCTGTTTGCAATAGAAAAAGTCCAGCAAGCCTCACGAATCCAAAACATTTACACTCAGTTAACTGAGAAGTCTGGATTACTTGCCACCAATGTTGTACATTTCGGGGATCTTCCCCGGAATGGCTGGAGGCCGATCCCCGATTTTGGCCGATACCACCGGGAAACTCATCCGAGTCACAGTTTGCTCATTATCCAATAATAACCTGCCACGTATCTAAAACTACCCATTAACTCAACATCTGACTGTTCAAAAGTCTTGATGTATTTACACCCCACACGCCTTGAAATATATTAACAAAATTATAAGAAAAAATTAGATTTTTATGACGATTTATCATCAACTAGACCCCACCTCTTCCTCTGTTATTCATCTTACCTTCCCCTTCTTCCTCTGTTGATCAAATTTTCTCCTCCCTGTACAACTTCGCATAAACTCCTGCTAGGGTTTAATGTTTGATCAACAAAATGTTCTCTCTTTTTTTATTTTATTTTTGAAGCATATCCTCTCATACTCTATGGAATTCTCTAATCAGTTTTTTTCCTTATTTGATTGACTAAGAGAAAGGGGTTTTGGATCTAGGGTTTGAAAAGATTGTTTGATTTGAAGGGATTGAATGGAATTTGTGCTACCCCGACCCATCCATTTTTTCTTCCTCAACTCTCTGGGTTTTTTTTTTTATCTTCAAATGAAATTAGATGGGATCGGCTGAGTATATGATGATCGTATTGGCCAGAGGCCGATCCCCGAGTTACTCACAAATAACTCCGCTGTATCGGCCTATACATATAACATTGCTTGCCACTTCTCAAGAAAAATCCAAACAAATCAAAAAAGAGTTCAGATATCTATCTTGAGAAATCACAAAGTCTGAGGCGAAGATAACTTTGCGATTTCTATCTATCTCATTCATGATCTGAGATAACAAGAACCTCAAAGATCATTAAGAACAAGATCATGATACATAAACTATCAGGTAAAAGATAGTCGGACCTGGCTTCACAGGAAAACTAGGTTTTTAGAGGACGACTTTAGCAAGCAACTAGGACACAGAAGTGCCAGGGATTGAGAAATCATGTTGCATGAGTCTCTGTATTTATATATTTTCAAGGCTCTAGGTAGCTTTGAATTCAAGCTAAGATAACTTGAGATCCAACCAAACACTTTCTTAGTTTAGATGAAATTATTAATTAATAATTCATGTAAGCATGTGAGAAGTCCTCCTTGAAATTACACAGAAAAACTATGGTCCAGGGTTTTGGAACCGTGTACAATGATAGTTTGTACTGGAAAATATGCCTTTTGAACTTTCAAGCACAAGCCGTGTTCATTAACACTCAAGATTTAAACCATGATTCACAAACTCAGAGTGATTTAGTGAACAAATTTATCTTAAGAGAGTTATAGCAATACTAAACGTATATGTGAAACTAGTTTATGAGCATCTGCTTAGTTTTGTACTGGGTAGGTATGTATAGGTTACACATACTTTTGGACCAGTCTGTGAACTCAGGATGCTGGGTGCGCGTACCGGGTATGTGTACCCTTAGCCATTCACGAACTCAGATCTCAGGGGTATGCATACCTCCCTTCCATTCACCAACTCATAACGGCCTTCTCCATTCCGGAACTCAGATCAATAGGGTACGCGTACTGGGTAATGCATACTAACCTTGTGTCCAGAATTTCAATAAGTTATGAAAACTCTCTTTAAAAAATTCGAAACATTCTTTGTCGCGATAGATAATAAATATCATTGCTTGGGCAATTTCCAAATGATCAACTTGAAACAAAAATAGTTCATGAACAATAAATTGTTCTCAACCAAGATATTTAAGGATCTACGAACATCCATTGGTTGAATCATATTTTGAGAGACTTATCAAAACGAGTTTGACAAGAGATATATTCTTTGCAATATTAAATCTACCAAAATGATACGACATAGTCTCATAAGATAGAATGGTAAATACAGTGAGTAATAGGATAGTTCAGTCTTCACATAGTTGTTTGTCGATGAACTTCTTCAAATGTCTTCATTTGATCTTCAGTCTTCTATCTGTGAGGGTTATTCAGTGATGTGTGATACTCAACTACCATACTCTAATCCTAATCCGAGACTTGACGTTAGTAGACCAGAAATCAAGATATAGTTGTGTACATCTAACATTGACAATAAGCTTGAGATAGCAAAATTTGCGAGTCTGACCGAGCAATGCCCTAACAATGTTGCTCTGCAGTAAGGTTCTTCTCTTACTTTTTCTCTCTATAGAAAAAAGTGAGTTTTACATTTTGGGTAGTGGCTCACAAGTCTCTTACAACTATGAATATGCTTCGAAGGAGAGATATAATAGCAATAAGAAATTTCAATTCAAGGGTTCCTAGAGATTTCCCGTTTAAGAAATTTTGAGACTTCGGGTCCAAAGATTTTCAAAAATTCCTTTTTGGGAGTGTCAAGAGACACAACTGGCATTAGTGAGAGAGTATCAATGTTTAATACTCCCTCCGTCCTAGTTTACTTGCCTAGATTGGGGATTTTTTTTGTCATAATTTAGTTGCTAAGTTTCATATTTTTCTCCATTTTATCCTAATCTACCCCTATGTTGGAATCAGGTCATGGTATTGAGAATTGTGTAATTCTATTTCCTATACACAATCTTAAATAGTCCTCTCTCTATATATCCTATATATCTTTTTTTGTTTTGAATTCTTCAAGTAAAGACCAAAAAACAAGATATGTAAAAACTATGTATCTTAAATACTAGCTTGGGGTAATTTTGGAAAAAAAAATCCTCTCTGTGCAAAAACCAATTCAGGCAAGTAAACTAGGACGGAGGGAGTAACAAATTAAGTTATCTTGTTTTTAAAAACAATAATTGGCACGTATTAAGGAAAAATGTAATGGGAAAATAATTGTTTGGTCCTATTTTATGTGGTCCCAAGTTAATTTGGTCCACCAACAAAAAAGGAGTTCTATTTAGTCCTTATTTATTCAAAAATATTAAAGTATCTAAAATACCCTTTATCTCTCTTATTTTCTCTATACCTCACGTGCTTCTTTTCTTTGTTTTCTCTCTTTTTATTTTCTCTATCTTCTTAACATTAGTAAATAAAAAAAAACTTAAAAATGAAATATCTCTCAAAATATAAGTCGAAAATTAATAAATTTTATATATTCGGAAAGGTCTCGTTGAGATTTACACAATGAATACCCAATATACTATTTTTCAAAATTTTAATTTTTTCGGTATAATAATAGTTCATATCTAAGAATGAACATTATTTTAAAACATGGTAGTTCATTCTACTTCTAGCAGTTCATTTCGTAGAATGAACTCGTATATGCTAGCAATTTGTTTTGTAGAATGAACTCATAAAAGTACTTCATTATTAAGAATGAAGTCACAATAGTAGTTCATTATTATAATTCACATTGTAGAATGAACTCGTGATAGATGTTCTTATTGTCGAATGAACTCATAATGGTTGTTCATATTGTAGGATTGATAATTCATATTGTAAAATGAACTCGTAATGATAATCAAGTATGGTAGTTCATATTGTACAATGAACTCGTAATAGGTGTTCATTATGGTAGTTCATATCATAAAATGAACTCGTAAGTGATAGTCCATATTGTAGAATGAACTCGTGATAGGTGTTCATATTGTAGAATGAACTCCTAATGGTATTTCATATGGTAGAATGAACTCGTAATAATAGTTCATTATACTAGTTCATTTTGTAGAATGAACTCGTAATAATAGTTCATTATACCAGTTCATTTTGTAGAATGAACTCGTATGTTACTTAATCAAGACAGTTCATTCTACAGAATGAACTAACTAGTATGGTAGTTCATTAAATTAGTTCATTTTGTATAATGAACTCGTATATAGTTCATTTTATAGTTATTTTTTAGCCTAAGAATAAGATAAAAATTAAAAGCTCCGAAACATAGCAACAATGGTACTCGTTGGAAAGCTCTCGTCGAGGGCTTTCAGAATATATAAAATCTATCATTGTTGGACATGTGGTTCAAAAGATATTTCAGTTTTAAGTTTTTATTTATTTATTTATTTTTATTAAGAGAGAAAAAAAAAAGACATTTCTACCACTAATAAAAAATTATGACATCATTGATGACGTCATTCTAGGACCACACAACAATATTTAGGACAAAACAATAATATATATTTTTAAAAATGACCAAACAGACAGTTGACCCTGTTATTTGGTCCAACTTGTAAATTTTGAAAAAGAAAAGACAATAAAACAACAAGAAACTCAAGTACATGGCAAGAAAAAGGGACATCCATTGATTTATCCTTGAATCATACCTCACATATGCAATTATAAGGCCCTTGATACTCTGAATTAGGACATTTTTATGTTATACTGATGAGCTAGAAGAATTAATCCTCATTTAATCAAGTAGTTGGGTCATAGACATCAAGAACTTTGCCAACTACACAAGAATAAAATTAAATCAGCAGCAAAATTTGGTTCAGAATTCATCACCCAGACGAGCTCTCCGACACTGAGAGCCCCTAATGTGAAAGGCAAGACCTTAGTTATCTTTTAATTAGAGGCTGATACGAAAACAATATATGGTTTACATTGATGAAATCTTTACAATGGTTCTTACAAAATTATCTATAAGAGTATTGGCAAAAAAACAAACTACAACACCTGAAACAATGGATTATTTGCAGCAACCATTGTTGTTACACCTAAAATAGGTTCATCAGTGTATGATCCAAATACAACCTCATGTTTACGTAATGATTTCCCTTACCAGCCAATCCAAACTAGGGTATGCAAAACACAGTATAAGAAATGAAGGAAATGCAAACAGGACAGTGACAAGTATGTACAAAAGCAATATAGCAGCACTGGCAGGAACTGCATACAAGATGATAAGAAGAAATACCGCGACCAAGGGGAACTTTGCTGTTATGTTCACGAAAAAAACCAGTGATTTTCGTAGGGTCGAATTAAGGCTCTCCCTGTTGAGATAGTTACCCATGGTGATCACTTGATTTGGAACGGGCCTACGTTGTTCCTGATGGTCTCCGTGAGTAGCTGTTGCCCTCCTTAAGTTGATGTGGTTATTATTAACTTGACTTCTTCCAGTAGATATACTGTTTGGAGGCCAGACTTGTTGATGATTGTTCGCAGTGAAGGAAGAATCAGAATGTTGAATCTTCACTCTATCTCCGTTTAAGCTCTCAACCATCCAAAGGAGGAAGAAGTTCTTGCGTGGAAATTTGAGATTGCCTTTGTAAACCAACCGAAATGATAGTAGGTGGCACCATGGACAAGAGATGAAGAGTGGGAGCTGAATTGGTAGGGTGGGAAATTTCACGACAGCCCATTGAAGCGCCAAGATACAGTTCTTGCAGAGAGTGTGACCGCACCATAACACGTAGGGGACATTCTCGACAATGTTGAAGGATTCACAACATATAGGGCATTCTAGTCCTTCGTCTCTGGTAGGGTTGGAAGAAACTTCGTCATCTGAGCATTCGGAACAAGCTTGGCTTTGCTGAGGAGAGTTCTTCTTCTGTCCAGTAGCTCCAGCAAAGGCATTTGATGCGAAACTCCACATGGTAAAAGAGGCAGAAGAGACTAATTATAGAGAAGACATCAACACTCGAGGCTGCAGAGATTGCTTTAGTGTAATGATTCTCTTGATTAAGAATCCAATCCTCCAGAATGTCCCGTTAACTAGTGCAACTAACATTGACATTTGTACCTCAACTCCCAACCTAAGCAAAAACACAAGAAATCCTTAAATAAGAATCGCACCCCAATAATATAACATTGGAATTCTGAGAAAATAACCCCTTGTGCTTTATTTCAAACAAGGATAAATTCCACATTAGGACACATAGTTGCCCACGGAAGTTTTATAACGAAGACTCTGCAGTGTGAACTATGTTTTAAATTCATTATTACTAAGTACTCATAGAACTTAGCAACATTCACCATGGAAGAATTTAGGTATGCTCAATTGATCAGTTTTCTCTTAGAAACCTATTAAATTTATGCTTGACGATTATCCTTTCGTTACATATGACTCACATAAAAATGAATATATGATTTGTAGGTAACAATTCAGAATAGATAATAATTACTTACACTAGTTATTACATATGTAGATGCAAACAATTCCTTGCCCAAATTTGAAGAAATATATAAATCACAAAGAAAGAAAGCCTAATTAATCATACAGAAATGAAATACTACAGAGGAAACATGTAATCTAACACCAAGAACCGATACATACAAATAAAGCATGAAATTTTGCAAATTGCTGTTGTTTATAAGATGAATCAAGATTGAAATGAATAAGGAAATTTACCAATTAAACCTCAGCAGCAATTCAACGATGAGGTAAAAGAAATAATCATAGATCAGCTCCTCTGTAGAAGAGGAAGGGTTTTCGAGAGATTAGGTTAGATCAATAGACAGACTCTCTCTCTCTCTGTATCTCTCCGGAAAACCAAAATGCTTTTTTTTTTTAGGAAAGATTTACGCACGAAAAAGCGGGTATTGGTCTTGGACTCTTGCCATTCTCCCTTTTAATGCTCGGCTCGTAGCGCCATCTACTAATGTCGAACATTATTACTGTTAAGTTACCACGTACCGGAGGGTATAAGAGCAAGTCTTGCGGTGGAAGAGTTCCATCTTCCGTCTTCCACACCACCTCAACATTTGGAATTGTGGATGGAAGCGCAAGTGTAGTGGTGGAACAACAAAAACGTTAATCTTAATAGCGTTGAGCGCTAATCAGAATAGCGCTAAAAAAACGCTAATCAGAATAGCGCTAAAGCCATTAGATTTTCAATGGCTCGTTTTAAATCTAAAAAAAAAACGCTATTTTAAATAGCGTTTTGTGCTATTCTGATTAGCGTTTAGCGCTATTCTGATTGGCGTTTTCCGTCTTCTAGTGCGCTATTCTGAATAGCGTTTTACGCTAATCTAAGTAGCACTACCATGGATTCCACGGACCATCCCACGAAATCATGGAACACTGCTTGGATTTTCTGTGAAAGACCCCAACTTGGAAGCCACTAGACTTGACATTCCATGGTTTTTCCACACTTGGAATGGCTTGGATTCCACTATAAAGACTTGCTCTAACAGCCAGGTACCGCGATTAAGTGCAAGGAATTTAAGATTGGTCGCAACTCGCAACATATACCAAACAATTTACAGCTTAAATCGAATATAGCAGTGTGTATTATATATACGCACGAGATACATTAGTTGAAAGTTAAAACTGTATCTTTTTACAGATAGATTTACTTAGAAATGCAACTAAGAATTATACATTCAGAATGTTCAAACACATGCGATCTGCTGCCTCCGTCTAATCATTTTCTCCAAATTCTCTGAGACCAATGCAGTTAAATTTGGATCTTCAAATCCGAGACCAGCTCTGAGAACACAGAATTATCATGAAACGAGGTTTAATATAATGGATAAAACAAGAATTCTTATTTTTTTAGTAGAAGCCAAAAAAAAAATGGAGGTTTACATACTTGGGATCAAGTGCCAATTTTTCGACTTCTCTAATGGCAGAACTAGCTGCATATAGTGACATCTTTCCCACCTGGGTATCAAAATATATTAGCAAGGTTATGGCTGGAATAGAAATTATGGATTTATTTCTTAGAGATTTTTTTTTTGTAAGAACCTCTAGCATCTGGAACTTTGCTCCATGGTCGTTTGGAAGATTGCGGATTTCTTCAGCCAATCTTATAGACTCCCCTAAGCTTTCAGGAGACAGAAAATCAAGGGCCAAATGTACTGAAGACTGAAAGATGTAAAGCATGGAAAATCAGAAAGACGGATGAAGAAGAAACAATGAAACGATTTTAGAGGTGAAATCGTTGTTCATCTTACCTGAAGATACCTCACTTGGAAAGGACATCCAGCAGGAATGAAGACGGCCTCTCCTAAACGTTGTTCAAATGTCCATGGCTCTATACCTATAAAACAAAGAGAGCAAAAAAAAATTAGTACAGAACTAAATAGGGCATAAGAAAGACAAACAAATGGCATGAGAAAGACAAAATAGGCCTAATAGGATGTCCAAACTAACATCAGCAGTTAATCGCTGGACCATCTCTTGCTTTTCAACCCTGAGAGGCTACGGTAGGAACCTTATGTAGTCCATTCAGATGAATTTATGCAAAAAACCATCTAGGTAAGATGGAAATACCCATATACCTATTCCCATTGCACGTAGATACAGCAATAGAAACAATGTCTTACTAGCATTCATAACTTTACAAATTCACGAAGTATAATAATTAATAGATTATGCTCTTACCAACTTCCTCCTTTAGTTTTCTTTTATGATCTCTGTTCAGGAATATAACTTGATCATAAAGTGGGTTCATGACCTGGTATCAGAAAATAATAAATTAGTATAGAGATAAAAATGTAAAACAATAGTGCAGAACTTCTGTACAAAGAACTGAAAAAAACTTACCGAATCAGTTGGGAGATTAGTAGACTTCTTAAACTCCTTCCCATGGACTCTTAAATACTCAATCAGCTTTGGGACATCCTGACGGCGGAAAACATCCCAAATGGCTCCAACAGGAGCATTTTCTGATGCTACATATTCAGCATCTTCCTTCCTCTCGCCACCAGAAGTGGCTTCGATCCCACTTACTACTTGATCCTCCATGATCTCATCTTTACTTGTGGTTAACCCAGCACTATTCACTACTTGATCCTCCATGATCTCATCTTTACTTGGGGTTAACCCAGACGTACTTACTGCTTCATTCTCCACGGTCTTATCTTTACTTGTGGATAACCCAGCAATACCTTCATTTTGTTTAACAAGCTCATTGGGGGAGAAATCAGGTGATTTTCCCACCTCACCAGAATTAGCTTGTGCATCTCCATCTGATATATTGGCCTCTGATTCTCTAAAAGTCTTCTGTAACTTTTCAATTTTAGTCCGCTGCCAACCTTTCAGTTTCACTTCAAAAGTATGCATCAACAAGTATACCTATGAAATTTCAGCAGACATAAAAAGATCAACCATTTCATCAGCAAACAAAGGCTCCGTTAATATTTTCGCACAGCAAATTCATTTTAGTACACCATAGATGTGTATTATTATTGTCAAAATCCAGAGATCGAAATTTATTCTACTTGGAATCCCGCAATACAAAATAGTACCAGAAAACTCAGGCTGAAGGTCAAATGCACGATGAAGAACAAACTATAAATCAAAAACCCCGTGTTAGGATGAAAGAAATCAAACAACATACCATGTCCCGCATATTGCCGTGGAGATTGGTCACCGAATCACCTCTACCAAGTTCTTCATATGACCCATAGGAAATAAATATTTTGGGTCCTACATCATTCTGTAATGAATAATGAGGTAGCTTCGCAGCAACATTTAAGAGACCCCACTTGGAATGGATATACTCGAGTAATGGAAGTTTACTGATAAATTCAGGTCTCTGGCACAGCAAAAACTCCTCAGAAGCACTGGGAGATGGCCAATCCTTCACTTTCAACATTTCAGGCCAACCATTTTCATGGATTCTACCCTCTGAATATCCTTTGATGAATTGACCAAGTTCAATATCAACCTGTCATCATGTGAAGTCCTTATTAGCTTAAACAATTCCTAGATAAATAAAAGCAAGTGGGATGCCAGTCTCCTAGTTTCTTAAGAATAAAGAGTGTCAATGGATTTTTCAGGTATACAAGCATAAAACAAAAATACAAGTAAAAATGTGAGCAGGAATATCAGAATTAAATTTTTCCTCAACTAGTAGTGCTCACAGATGTGTACCTCAGAATAGTCTAAGCAATCTATGGCCTTCACAATTCTGTTCTCATCCTTCGCTTTCTCATCTGCAGTCTCCCGAATTCCTCTCCATATAATCATTGGATCCCAGCTTGAACTTGAGGTGCAATCACAGACCTCCTTCACAATAACAGGTTCACCTTTGACCCAATGTTTCTGAAAAGGAGCAATCCCTTCAAGCTTGATATCTTCAGATACTGGGCAATAAAGAAAATTATCATCTGCCTCTTCTCTGTGTGCAAACTGGCACATCTTAGTGTCATGTGATGGAAAAGGTTGCTGACAGTCATCATATTCCTTGCATCCATTAACCATTTCCTCAACATTTTTCACCAACTTTGCAACCCAATTCATCTTGAAGATACGTCTTAGGGCTAATGACGGGCAACCACAGCCACCAGACTCTTTTGGTGGGCATGGAATAGCACCGACGGTGTTGGCTTTCCAACCAGGAAAGCGTTCTGCAAACTTCTTTCTCATCTCCAAAGAATTCTGTTGCTCTACCACAACTGCTCCTTCCTGGGTTCCATCTGAAATCCGAGTTTCCGTTGATTCAACATTCACTGCAGTGAGAGACTCTTGCCGGAGATCCCGACAACATGCAAGACATAGATCATACAAGCAGTTTGTACAGTGTCGGTGATAATCGATGATCGGCATCCTACAGCAATTGCTACACAAACAACAGAGATTAATCGATATTTAACATATGGAACACAGCCAAATAAAAGCATTTTGAGTTACGTCATAAATCCAACTGCGAAAATCTTGCAGGCAATAACATGTACGTATAATAGTCGATTAATATATGGAACACAGCCAAATAAAAGCATTTTGAGTTACGTCATAAATCCAACTGCGAAAATCTTGCAGGCAATAACATGTACGTATAATAGTCGATTAATAGTTCATCCTAAACAATGTATGCCTTGGCTCTACTTGGCAAATCATAACCGGCCATTGCCTAAGCCAAGGGGAGAGTATGCTTGGTCAAAAGACATAATGTTTCCTTTTCAGAGCAGGTTAATATCCACTACAGGAGGGCACGGTTTCCCTGAGATATCCTAGGCTGATCATCATATAAATTTTGACCTACAAGATCCTCTAGAAGAGTATGTCCTTGGACTGTATATTTATCTACTTGGTTTGTGGTAAAGTTAGTTAAAACATCAAAAACTTACCAACACATCTGCTCATCAGCATTCAGCTTTGCCCTGGGAATATCTACTTTAGTTCCTGGACCTGGAGATGAGGGGAAAACAGACACATCATATATCTATACTTCACATAATTTTCTACTTTGTATGTATTAACTGGAAATTTTACTGTACCATGAACCTTGGCATCCAACTCCAGTTCAAGACACTGGTCAGAGTGTATCTGCTTGATTACAGGAGAAATTGAAGATAAGAGGCAATAGAGATGTTGCAACTTATCTGGGCCACCTATCTCCTGTATCATAACCTGCAAAATAAATTGAGAATCAAAAGGTCAAATGTGAACACTTGGTGAAGATGAATCCATTAAGAACTTTTTCTTGGGCACATGACTTCCCAATCTTAAGAAAATAATTATTGTATACCTTCATCATATTATCTCCTCGTAAGCACACCCAGCAATTACACGTCCCACGACATGCAGGACATGCCTTTTGAATTTCTTCCAACGGGGTGTCAGGGTACCTATGAAGAGATTTAACATGCACAACATCATTAAATTAACAAAAAAGAGATGGAAATTTACACTTTCCATGAGCAATTTGGGTCTGCAACAAAACAATTACTTGCAAGCCATATTCAAGCAACATGACCTCTCTTATCATTTACGATATGCAACCTTACCATTTAGATGCGCATTCGTCACAGTAACCTCTCTTATCACATCTCGAACACCAAACAACTCTAGATGTATCATTCTTTCGGCACTGATGGCAAGTTAGTCCGCCCGCACCATAAGAAGAATCCGTGCTTCCATCAGAGTTTTCCTAAACAATAAGAGACATTAATAGAGTTTAAAAATGGTGAAGTAAGATTTTAGGGGGGAAAATACACTCAAACCAACAACTAACCGGCAAAGCATTAGCATCAAAGTTATTCAGACTTTTGCTCCTTGATGATTCCACAGCAGAAGGGGTTGGTGACGTATACATAGTGCTGCGGTTCTCGTCAAACAGTCCAAGATCTCTTTGTAACTCATCATTCAACCTTATAGGATTACGGGTAGGTGCAATCCTCAGTGGAGATGATTCAGGAGAATACTGTGGTCTAGGGACCTTCTTGTTGTACATTACAGGAGAAGAGGAAAACTCTCCACCTTTTAAGCTCATCGGAGTATCATCTTCATCATTTCTACTATCCATATAACCATCACTATCTAGATTTCTCTTGGCTTTCTTCATATTAGCTCGCAACGCAGAATTTGCAGCTCTCTTCTTTGCTTGGATGTAGTGCTTTTCACATACAGTCTTGTCTGGCATAGACAGTGCACTACATCTCCATTGCTTCCCATCTGATCTTTTACACCGCAAGTCCTCTGGTATTCCCCCATTATCCTCAAAATTACCAGAGGGTCGCGTATAATCCATGATTCCCTAATTCAGTAAGTTAGCCCTAATTTATCAAAACTGATAAGAACTTCAATAGGCAATGGAAATAACGATAAATTTCAGAAAAATATAAATTTGGATTGTAATAATACCTTACGTGAGGCTGTGGAAAACTAGGGTTTGGATAATATCCTCTTTTCCCTCTCTTTCAATGAGGTTTGAAGAAAGATATACACGAAATTTCTTGATCGTTGTCGTCGGTAATGGACTAATTAACAATGGGAACGTTTTCTATTTGCCCTAATTGTAATTGCTGAGGATTTTTTCCTTCTTCTTCTTTACCATTAGAATTACAGTCCGTTTAAATAAGGAACCTTCTATTTTGATTAATGGAGTTCGATTTGACTGAATTAACTCATGCGGGGAACTGAGCTTGATTTGATTTGATAAATCCACTCTTCTTGTTTGGGTACAAAAGTTGTATAGTAAAACTCTTAGGATAATAACTCGCTATGGTAAGAAATTATGTAAAAACTTGCGAGTTCAAGGGTCATTTTACAAAATCTGTCGAGCGGGTGGATGGTCAAACTGGCACTATAGTAAAAGTGGCGGGCGGCTGATCATCAAACACGCGTGTCAGCTTAACACGGTGGCGGCCGGAGAAAAAACTGGCGGACGACCTCAACACGCTGGTGTGTGATGTACAACTGCCAATGACTAGTTTTTCAAATGTAAAAAACGGACCTTTTTTTCCCTCTATAAATTACCACCATCTTCAAACAATTTACTCACACCAAAATTCACTTCTCTTGAATTTTCTCTTCTAAATCTATTTCAATTTTTTGTTTGTGAAATGGCTGAAAAGGCGATCACACCTTTTTTCGATGCAAAACTTGAAGCTGATGTTTCTAAGATATGTGGAAGTTTTAAAAAGATTGAAAATTGTAAGAGGGAAGTGCAAGTTTTTGAAGTTGCTCCAAGAAAATGTTCCGCTAAAAGGCAAAGAAGAGCTCTAATTTTGAAAGTTAACCACAGAAAATTCAAAAAAAAAGGCGAAACTGTTAAAGAGCGCATTGAATGGAAGATACGTCAAATGAAGATAAACAGAAGGCCAAAGCTTGTACTTGATTTTTATTGAAGTTGTTTAGTACTGTTTATTATTGTCTAAGTTTATATCTTGTAAATAAATTGGCAATAATATCGATGAATGAAAATATTTAGATTTTTAAATAGATTTGCACTTCAGATTAAGCGATATTTATTACATTTTCAACTTGCATATAACATCAAACTACATTTTAATAAACGACAACAATAACATCAAACTATATCAAATCCATCGACATTATCTTTATAGAGTTCATAGCATTCAAAATGCTTAAACTCTCTTCTGTCTTCTTCACTAAACTTGGTATGTGCAATGGTTTTCTGTAAAACAGATAAAGAACAAGTTAGTTAAGATATTTATGGTGCAGTTGATCAGTGAGGACAAAGGTATTATAAGATACTCACCAGTTCTTCGTTGGATAATCCAGAATTGCTACGGTGAACCATCCACAAAACTTCTGTATAATGTTTGACATCATTAGTGATGAATAAAAATATTAGTTTTAGGCTCTTACTATTTCTTATGGTTTCGTTCCGTGACGCTACAAAATGTTCCAATACTCTTTACCATAAATAGTCATTGTTCATTGGTCTCATCATAAGATATAACCAACATCGAACAAGTGTAACATCTTCTTCCATTGTAAAGACCGGGAGAGGCATTCGATTGCAGTACAGATGTGCTTGAGATGGAGCATCTTTAAGAATGTTGAAACAAGCTTCGTAAATAAAAGGTTTACCATGAGCTTCCTCCCAATTATCAAGAGCTGTTTGGATCACTTCAGCTTCACTTACACCGATGAACTTTTCTCGATCAATTTCCCTTACCAGAGAAAGAAATGGCTTGACTGCAAACCTAATTTATTGAAAACGAGCATACAATCGACGAGCATCTCGGTTTTCCGGGTTCCCCGTGAGTGAGACGAACATTGTAAAAATGTTATCCCAAAACGAACTGTCTTGATAACCCATACCAACGATTACCCTATGAAAAAAGTAGGCTTTGCGTATAGTTAAATCCTCTTCTTCAGTAAATGTAGGACCACGAATTCTAGCAGACATTTCTGCAGAGTGCGAGAGATTAAGAGTTTTAGAAAGAAAGAAGAAGAAGAAGAAGAAGTGAATTTGGAGATGGGAAGAATGGAACTTATAGGGTGAGAAAGAAAATAGAGCCGTTGGAAATGTAGCCGATGGCGGTCAAAGAAAAACCGCGCGGCTTTACTTTGACCGCCCATTTGAATTACCAACGATTTTTTTTTTCTGTTATAAATACAACACTAGGTTTGATTCTCAACCAAACCAACAGATTTCTTTCTTATCCAACAACATCCACCATACTTTTCTAAAGGCAAAGCGAAGCAAATATTATGTGTCGAAGCAAAAGAGGTTTGTCCATTATATTTCATGGATAACCACAGTCTTATGCAATGCCCTTGGATGTATTCAAAAGTGTCCGCGGGAAGGTTGTTCACGCATCAGAATGGTGATTGAATCACAACCAGAAAAGCTCAGGTATTTGCAATGTCAAGATCCCAACTGTCGAGAGGAACCACATATGCTAGATAATGCTATGAAGGTTAAAGAAGAAAAGTTTGCAACACTCTGCAAAAACTTCAAACTTAAAGCCAAATTGAAGAAGAAGTTATTACACTGGGAGCATTGCGGAGATGGAGATCACGAATACAAACATTGTCCACAAAGAATCAATGGATGCTCAAATCCCGGTTGCAGGACTTTTATGCATTTGTGCACTTCTACTGAAGAAGACACATATGGAAGGCATTTCTGGAAATATCCTAGGTGTTTTTTAGTGGAGTGGGTTGATTAAAGTTGAACGACAAATTGATTCACTGTGGTATTATGTTATTTAGTTTGGTGTTTATTTTGTGTTGTGATTATCTAAACTAAACATGTGGATGTCTTCACATTTGCACCATCAATACCATAACTAATTTAAACCTTTCTTGGATTAAACATTGGATCAAACATTGCACCATCAATATCATAAATAAAAACATACTACATTGGATTAAACAACTACATCATACATGAGAATAAAGGAAATACATTAGATTAAAACAACTACTACATAGGCGTCAATTCTCTTCGAGTGGTGGAAGTCCTAGGGCAATGTAGGAATCGAATCTGTTGAGCACCCTAAGAATGTTGAAAAAAGCTTGGAAGTCAAAAGGTCTGCCGTGAGATACTTCCCACATCGCTAGTGTTATGGGTTCCACTTCATTTACAGCTTCACTGTCGATTTTATTTTTGTGATTGTGCACTAGTACAACTATGAATTCCGATACATGACGACTAATTACACTAAAACGATGCGACGATCCTCCAGAATCACGCCCATAAATGTTCCCCGTTTCAGCGGTGAACATTCTATAAACTTTCTCCCAGAAACACATCGTCAATTCGGCTACATTGCTATCAACAACATCTTGTGTGTGAAAAACAAAGGCTCTATAAATAGCTAAATCCTCTTGTTGAGTGAATCTATTACCACGAACTCTATGAGGCATTTTTGTAGATAGTTTGTGAGTGAAAAGATTTAGATTGTGTAGAATGTGTGAATTTGGAGTTGAAATGAGGAGTATTTATAGAACTCATAATTGTAGCCGTTGAATGACAAGATTTTTCAGCCGTCCAGATTAAGTCGTTGGCGGTTTTGGATCACACGTTGGCGGGACTCACTTCAAACGCAGGCGTTTTTATGAAAGACTCGCGGTTTTGGGTCACACGCTAGCATGTTTGGTGCCGTCGCGCGGTTGTTCATCAAGCGCGCGTTTAGTCTACGGCCGCACTCAATAAACCCTCAAATTTATTGGTTTGCCCATCCTATTTCCAAGTTTGTTGAGTCCATAGTGGGAGCAATATGATTTTTTCATTCCATAAGTGCCGTTAACTTGTAGTATACAATTTAACGGGGTATTATAGTCTCTTATTTACATTGGAAACATAAATCACTTAGTAGAATATTAGTCATGTAATTGACTCTTTAAACGAGATTAACAAGAGTAATTATGAAGTAAAATATCATTGAATTTCTCTTTCTTCCTGCAACTTCCCTTTTTATTTCATCTCTCTATTTATTTTCTTCTTCTCCATTTTAATCACATCCTGAATCCATAATCTTTCTGTTTAGGAATAAACTCCACTAATATTTATTAATTCTATTTAAACTATTTTATCTTCACAATCATGATTTTATTTCTATCTCATCTTGACCCGCATAGGAAATCATTTCCATGAACATGGGTTTTTAGTTTTTTTAATTCACAATTGGTTCCCAATTTTTTGATTCAATTGAAGACAATCAAACCCAAGAGAAACAAATACGACAAATCGATAAACACCTAAGTCGGTTGAGAGATTTGGCAATAAATACTTCGTCTAATCAATTATTTTAATTCTAATCTCATGAATACTGATGTGATTTAAACTTTGTTGTAGTAAAAGGTTCGTTGAGACTTGTGAAGATTCGAGTTTTTAAATTTAATAAAAATATACAATAATATTACAATTGGTGCAAGAGGTACTGGGACTAAGGATTTAGCCAATCTTTATAGCATAAGGTTCACTTATTTATTCTCAACAATTTTTAGCTCAAGAAATATAAACATGGACTCTATTTTTGCCAAGGTAGATTCTCAAAACATTGATTGTAAATGTTAAGCATGGGACATCAAATCACCTAAGCTAAGCATGACCCATCTAATCAAATGACAACCAATTTAATCAAATCATATTTCAATTAATTTTAATGCAAAAGTCATAAAAAGAATAAAAATAAATTTACCATGTATGAAGTTCGGCCTCCTCCGTCGTCCCAGTGTTGGGGTTTAACTCATCATGTCGAAAACACACTCAAAATATGTATTCATGGCTCAAAAAGTGTTTACAAGAATAGAAAATAATGAAACAGGAAATCTGCAACAGCACAGGTGCGTTACAGACCGACTGTTTCAACTCTCAACTGTTATGATGAAGATAATCGTTACAAATCTGAAGATAAATGTTGCAGAAGAGGTTGAAGAAACTGTTACAATGAAGATAATGTTGCAAACCAGTTGAAGAAACTGTTACAACGAAGATAAATGTTGCAAACCAGTTGAAGAAACCGTCGCTGTTTCCCTGTTCTTCACGAGCAGCAGCAGCAACAACAACAGAGTTTTGAAAACTCTTGATTCACGCCTCCTGAGCTCTCCTCTCGACCCCAAACTCTCGACACCCCTTCTATGGAACCTTGTGACTCTATTTATACACCAAAATCCTAAAAGTCACGCGTCAATTACACAAAATAATTCTCATTTACTCCCATGCATGGAAAAGAATAATTTCCATTTTTTGATTAATTACGCGTCTAATCTCGTGCTGCACACACCAGGAGCATTCCTTCACGTCGCATTATAAGTTAGGCACGCATAAGCCACAAGAAAACTTCCCAAAATTACCAAAAATTCTGAAAATATCTTACGGGAATATCACGCATGTTTTGCTCTACACTTGAATTCTAGCCAATTCTGGTCGAAACCAAGGACCATACTGCGTTTATATGGGTCCTAGGAATGATCCCAATCAATTCCATCCCTTTAGTCTCTCTGAAATGACTCCAAAAATCTGATTGAAAATCTGCCAGGGATAAACATAATTTTCCCGCCTTTTTTTGTTTTTGAACGTGAAGGAGAAGGGGGTGCCCCTTATCCGCTGCTGGATTCTGAATAACAAATGTCCCTTGGGTGCCTTTAGACAACTTTTCGAGCCGATTTTTCCAAAAATGTTTATTGCCCAAAAATACCTACAAACACATAAAACACCATAATAAGTACAAAAATGGGTACTAACAATATACACAATAGAGATGAAAATAGACACATAAATGCGTCTATCAAATACCCGAATCTTCTTTTGCCTTGATTTCGTTTTCTTTTGTTTATTTGTTTTAGATGTCATTCATCACAAGATTTGTTTTATGATGTGTTGTTGAATGTGAACTTGTTTTTAAGAACTTTTTTGTTTCAAGATTTGAATATACTTTCTGCATAAAATAGGCTCGGGGAAGAAGAAGAAGTTAAACAGATGAATTAGAGAGAGAAACGGAACTTTTTGTTATACTACATGGAAATATGTTTCTCATAAAATATTTAATTTCTATACTCATTATTCCAATGCATATCCCAAAATTCTAGAAAAAAAGTGGATCACTAATACTAATCAGTATGTTTATTAATCCCTAACTTATATGCGGGTATATAAGTTAACAGGATAGAAATAAATACAGTGATCACTAAAATAATAATTCAAAAATATGCAAATCAGCTACTTGAGCACGTAGTTCGAAACACTACCGAAAATTATTATACGTAGTTTGACCTTCCGTCAATTAGAATTGACTTCAAAATCTGGAGAATTCTTAAGCTATTAGTTTTTGTTAGAGCATGGGCTACGAAATTGATAGTCTCATCCAAAACTTTAAGACACTTATCAAATTTGATGTAATTATAGGGCAGTCTTTTAGATATGAAGAAAATAAACTCCATATGACAGACGGTTTACAAATTTAAAATATTTAAAAACTGTTTAAAAAAAATAACTTTTCTTTTTTTGGTTCAAAAGGAAAATTTTAGTAATTAGTGAGAAAGATTTGGATGAATATCCCTCTTGTCCTCATTTAAAACTAGGTGATGTATCCTTCCAAGATTCAGTCCCCTTATACTTTCTAGGATGGTTGGCTGGTAAGTTTGCCACATTGTTGCACTCTCTTATTACATGCATTACTTCCCATAATCTAATGTTATTAAGATAAAATTAACATCTTTAATAATCGGTAGATGCTTCTAACTTATGGTTGTATCAGCACCATTGACAGCAGCAGCTACATTTGGCGAATCTGTTTACATAATTATGCATTTTATATGTAGATCCACAATCCATCGTACCGCCTCCAATGCCTCCATACATTCTGCCTCCTCTGTGTTTAAATATCCATTTCTAAAGATGCATTTTGATCCTTGATGCGTCCTTGCAAATTTTCTTATTATCAGTCATATACCATAATCCTTAAATTGTAATCAATGAAGCATCAAAACTTATAGTCAGAAACATGCAGTTGGAGGCGACCATCTACTATCTCTAGGTAGGTGGTTTGAAGCCTTAATCAACCAGAAGTACAACTGTCAATCATAATGGAATGACATAAGTTTTGAGATCTTCTGATGCATGAGATATGATTCGGTTTAATTTTTTAGAAAACTACTTTACATCTCTATTTCCGTACTTCCCATATGGTACTATAAGTTTGAATAATCCAGTCTTCACTTGCAGGTGTATCAGCTTTGAACCAACTCACAATCTAAGTCTGAATATCACTGATATGAGCCATGGGATTAATACATCCTTGAACAGAGGTTAGAACAGCTCTATTAAAGTTGCAGTGCATAAGCAGATACTATGTAGTTTCCCGCTCCTTCTTATAGAACTGACAAACTGATACCTCACCCCAAACATTTCTCATAAGCCTTTCACTGTGGCCACATTATCATTGAGGCACTCAAAAGAAATAGTTTAATACTTGCTGCATGTTTGAGCTTCCATAGGTGTCTCCAAACTTTGTTGTCTACTCTTAACTCTGTTGTATGCACCAATCTGATGTTGCACACTTAACTTCGAATTCGATATATCTACCCTTCCCAACTGGCCTATAGTTTGACCCACCAAATCTGAGTTTTACCTAAATGATGTAGGGTAAAGGATTTGACCCGAATTTAGTTATATATTCGTTAAGGCTCTGCTTCACATCTTTTAGTTTCG
Source organism: Papaver atlanticum (assembly GCA_023531105.1). NCBI lineage: Eukaryota > Viridiplantae > Streptophyta > Magnoliopsida > Ranunculales > Papaveraceae > Papaver > Papaver atlanticum. Next base: position 4,762,039 of record JAJJMB010002020.1, read on the forward strand.
AATTATTTCGATCATGAAAAGGGCTTGGGTTACCAGAAAACCAAACCTTCTGGCTCATATTTTGACCATATAACTCAAATCTGAACCCAAATCCAGAAACCTTGCAGTTTTATAAACCTAAATATCATTCTCTGAAAAATAATCATCCCTTATCCTTCAGGAGGATATATACTTTTTCCTAAACTTTCTTCTTTGGACGCCTGGTATTTAGAAATATTTGAACTTGGGTTACTGAGTGGCAACAAATACGACGAAGATATGGAATACTCAGAAAATTTCTTTCCCTGAAAATCTTGATAAATATTCTTTGAAAGTTCTTTCTGCTTACTCTTCAAACTCTCGGCCGAGGATTGAAAAATAAAAATGGTACAATTTAATCTTGATTTTTTGATCTTCAATGATGAAGAGGAGGTCTCTTATGACCAATGCATATTGGTCCAAAACTTGTTGAATGATATTGCAGTCGAGATCTAATTTAAGATGCACTTAAGTAAGATTTTATAGTGATCAATGTAGTATACATCCACCACTGTTCCACAACCATCACAGATCACAGATGCTACTGATGTGATTTCAACTTTGTTGTAGTAATAGGTTCGTTCAGATTTGTGAAGATTCGAGTTTTTTAAAATTAATAAAAATATACAATAATATTACAATTGGTGCAAGAGGTACTGGGACTAAGGATTTAGCCAATCTTTATAACACAAGGTTCACTTATTTATTCTCAACAATTTTAGCTCAAGAAATATAAACATGGACTCTTTTTTTTTTGCCAAGGTAGATTCTCAAAACATTGATTGTAAATGTTAAGCATGTGACATCAAATCACCTAAGCTAAGCATGACCCATCTAATCAAATGACAACCAATTTAATCAAATCATATTTCAATTAATTTTAATGCAAAAGTCATAAAAAGAATAAAAATAAATTTACCATGTATGAAGTTCGGCCTCCTCCGTCGTCCCAGTGTTGGGGTTTACCTCATCATGATGAAAACACGCTCAAAAGATTTATTTATAGCTCAAATGGTGTTTACAATGATGAAATGGAAGAAAATGATTACAAACAGAATTTTGTGACGCATATAAAGTGTTGGATAATCACTGTCCAAAGAACGATACAAGTGTAGTGCTGCTGTCACTGTAGTAATACGACCCTCACCCTATTGTCGCTGTTACTGTTGAAGAACGACGGTTACATTGCGTCTTATGTTCTTCGCGTTCATCATCATCAGCAGCAGCAGAAACTGAATTCTGCAACTTGTGATTTCTTCTTCTCTGGCTCTCCTAAGCTCCCCAAACTTTCCACAAACCTTCCTTGTACCTGTAGAACTCTATTTATACTCCTAATCCTCCTTTAATCCGGCCATATCTCCCAAATAATCTTCATTTATCAATATTATTCTCCACGGCCAAAATTTCCATTTTTTGATCTTCCACGCGTTCTCAGCTGTCAACCTTCGTTATTTATTTTCTTCACGAATCTCTGTAGTGCAACAGACTCGAAACTCATGCATTACACGCCTCAAACTCGTGTCAAATTCACTTGAACCCGTGAAAACTTGTGTCCACTGTTTTGGATTGAAACACGTTATTAAGCCAAATTTGATCGGAAAAAACACCCATACCAGCTTTCTATAGTCATATCACGTCTACCCATTAAGTTTCAGGGATTTAATCTCACTAAATCACGTCCAAAAATCCATCGAAAATTTGACAGAGAAATAAGTTTATTTTCCCGCCAAAAATGTTCTTTTGAATTTGAGAAGAACATGTCCTCCCCCTAATCCTGCACGGGTGTCCCTTTAGCACTTGTCTTATGGGGTGCAAATAGTAATTTTTGGGCGTAGAGAGTAATTTTTTCGGGGTTCCTCCGACACATTTTTGGGGTGCTTCCGGTGCATTTCTGGGGTGCCTTTAGTACTCTATCCTGGGGTGTAAAACACCACTTTTCGAGCCAATTTCGCCGCAAGAGCTTATTTCTCTAAAAATACCTACAAAGACATAAAATAACAAAATAAATACAAAATCGAACACTAACAATATATACAATTGAGATAAATTAGACACAATAATGCGTCTATAAAATACCCCCAAACTTATTATTTGCTAGTCCCGAGCAAATTTAATCTACAAAATGAAATCCTAACTCACTGTCGCAGGCATCGTCGATTGCACTTAGCATGTGCAACAAGCCTTTAAACCCCTAGGTGGCCCTAGTGGCCGAGTTATAGTCTCGGGAGGGTTTACCAGAGGTGTACCCACAAAACGTTTACTCTAGACCCTAGCTATCTACGCGGAACCTTGGAATGCACTAAAGAACCTCCTTGGTTGGCATACTTATTGATTACGGGAGGAAGTACCCTGATGCGAAATTCCAATTGCTGTACACGAGTTTGCACTCAGGCATACTAAAATTCATATATAAGTGACAGAGCTCTACTCAGATAGTTTCACTATGGACATCAATATCCGGAGTCAACAAATCACATGGAAAGATTAAGAGATGGATATAGAAAAACATAGATGGTTTTGATGTTGACTAGGTGAACCGTGTTTTCTCATATCTGTCTGAAGGCCTCCGCCAAGATGAACCTATCCTAATGGACTGAGATACCGGTCTGACTAATATCAACACAACTGGCATATACAAGGGGACCAGTGGTCAATAACCTTAATTCTAGATCAACTCGTCTGGCATATACAAGGGAACCAGCGGTCGATTTATTGAACACACATTTATTATTTATTTAGAACTAACAACATGATTAGATCTTGTGGATCCAAGCGCATGCTTTCTTGTCAGCAGATTACATGGTAATTCCCGTGGATCCTGCATTCCACGCTTGTTTAGGCGACGGAGACAGGGAGAACACACACATATTGCTATCCAAGTGTTAAAATTTATTCCAATTGGTCTATTGGTCTGGGTTTTTTTTTTTTTTTTTTTCCGTGTAGTATCTCAATCACTCTATTACACCCTAGCAGTGGTAACAACTTGAATCGTGAGCCCCACCTAATCACTTAGAGAAACATATTTTTAAAAGAAAATAAAATAAAAACAGAAGTGAAAAGGACTCAACGAGATATGGCGAAACTATCATGTTATTTCTAACACCTGAGCTCTGTGCTTTTATGAATAGACTCTTATAAATGTTTCCATCTACTCAGATTGGTTCCTCAACTCCTAAAACCAAAATGCTTCCATCCACTTAGATTGGTTAGTGCCATCCTTAATAAGCATAAATTTCTAGGCTCTGGAGTTTATTTATTGCAACTAAAAAGCTTTTCCCATACCCCCAAACTTAAATCTAACATTGTCCTCAATGTTCTAAAGATGAAATTAAAAGCATGAACAAGGAGAAACTGTTACCATTTAAAGCAAAAGAGTTAAGGAAAGATATTACCGTGTTGCATGAGAATGGGTTACCTCCCAAGAAGTGCTAAGTTTAAAGTCTTCGGCCAGACATTGGAAAGGATTAGTCACCTTGAATCGTATAACAGTATTCGGAATAACTGTGGGTCTTCAAAACCAAATTGAGCTGACCATAGGAAACAACAATAAGCCAAGAAAGTGAACAAGTATCGCATGACCTTACCTAGTTCCCTGATAACTATCGCTTACTGCGGTTCAGGTTCAAGTTCTATGAAAGGGTCTAGATAAAATATTTTCATTGGCTGCATTTCCTCATAGGTGGGATCTGAATCATTAGGTCCTAAAGTCTGGAAAAACTCAAATAGGAACTTAGAAGCACATAATAATAACCTAAATAATTGAGGATCCTCTAAGTCAATCAGATTTGACTTACATAATTGACCACAATGAAAGTAGTGGTCATTTTTAAGTAAATGTGTCGATTCTATTAACCTAAAGTACTTAGGCTTAGTCTCAGAACTTGATAAGTGATACATTTGAAATATAAACGTTCCCACAGTTGGAAGAAAACTATTTGGTGGGAAAACAAAGTCAATCTGGGTATCATAGCCTGGGCAAACCACATCAACCAGAGGATGGGTTTCTAACGACTGAACTTCTTCCTGGACATCATTAGGTTCGTGAAAACGAGTATGAAGGTAATCTTATAAAATGGTTGAGGCATAAATATCAAGTCCTAAGTGAGGGGACTTTCTGAGAGTTAAAGGTAAGGCACTAGAAAAGTGATAATCACCCCCAAACTTAGAGTTTTCAGTGTCTCTAGATAGACTAGTCACAATCTCCCTAATTTCTAGATCATCAGATTCTTGGAAATGGTCAATTGATTCTTCTAAGTTATTATCAGGTAGTGCATCTTTACTCATCTCTACGGGTCTATCTTCTTCTTCTAAGAATATTGTTTCTAAGTCGCTAGACTCTAAAACGGCATTTTCAGAATAAACTCGTTCCTCTAAACCACTATCGGCTTCGTAATCAAAAGGAAAAACTACATCGTCTAAAACGGTGGTATCCCTAATCAAATCCTCGTCCTTTTGAATAGGTGAATAATCATAAAAATTATTTGGATTTGAACTAGAAATAATATAATCATTACAAAGCTCAATTGGATTAATAGTTTCCTGATCACTATGCCTACATATTTCAGATTCTTCATTATTACTATCCTCATCATCATAATAGTACGAAGATGATTGAACCTTATCTAAATAATTAGTGTCTTTTATTCTAACTTCCGGTGCATTTCTGGGGTGCCTTTAGTACTCTATCCTGGGGTGTAAAACACCACTTTTCGAGCCAATTTCGCCGCAAGAGCTTATTTCTCTAAAAATACCTACAAAGACATAAAATAACAAAATAAATACAAAATCGAACACTAACAATATATACAATTGAGACAAATTAGACACAATAATGCGTCTATCAGCTACTAAAATTCTCTAAACTCCGTTGATTCAAAAGCAAAACTCACAACATAGTGCGTGTTGGGAGTGCAATGGATTTATCTCGATTTCAAGTGAGTTGGAACATAAATGAGGATTTGCTGAAAAGTGTTGGTCATGCATAATAATTTTTGGTGAAATATCTAAATACATAAATGAGTTTAAATTAAATTATGAAAAAAACTTCATCTTACTTTTACGTGTTATCCGTTTTTCAGACTTGTGGACATAAAAAAAAGAATGTGAAAACTCTTTTGATGATTTTATCATCCTATAGATTCAGGGTTCAGGGTTCAGGGTATGTCCCTTATAACATGATCTTGTACTCTTCTTGTTATTCCCAAATTCCAACTGTCCGTGTTATTAGAGTACATTTGGTTTAGAGTGAACGTTTTTGAAGATGACGCTTCATAAGCAGCCGGAAAGCGAAGAGATAATGGTTGTTCCCCCATCAAAACATCACACCAAAATCTGATATGATCCGTGCATTTTTTCTGACACTTGATCTTGAGTCCAAATTTGTTCACACTCCTCTGAAGAGTGTATATTTAACATATTTTTCTGATTGATTTATTATTTAATTGATGGCCCCCTTACCCTCCATGTTTAGAATCTCGACCCTCGTTACATAACTCCCTAAATTAAATCAATGGTAGAGATTGAAATGTTACATGCACACTCATTAAGGAGTGTGCACAAATTCGGAATCCTTGATCTTAGATCAATCCTGGCTATTTATAACGTATGTTGTATCTATATGCTAAATTTGGTATACCAAAATATCATATATGCTATATTTGGCATTTAATTTATGCCACTTTAAGAGTGAAATTATAACATTTTCGCCATAACTTCACAACGTTGTGGATGGTCTAAGTGGGGGAGTAAAAGAGAATGTCTCGATTAAACTTTCTCCATGACCTAGAATCTTAAATTCACATCATCATTTTGTTTCTAAAATGAACTAATGCTTGTTAAAAAATACCTTGCGTATTGGAGATGAAGTTTCGCTGAAATAATGTTATTTCTATTACTTTTTTTTTATCATGCAGTGATCACCATGAAGAACAAGTGTTGTGTAGACTTCTACATTGGATGATGACCTTAGCCAATAGTATTGAACATGCACTAAAAACTAATAGTTAAGGGTAAAATTGGTAAAACATAAAATCACCTTTCGACAAAGGATATACATGTGTTTTTATGTATCTTAACAGAATATAAATAGAATACAGTCTCACAATGTTGTATTATATATTTAAATATATAGTCTCAGCTGCATTACACTACTTTGCTCCATTGACTATAACGGTCCATAGTATTTTAGTTATAAGGTAAATTTCAGTCAAGCAACTAGAACGGTGGATAAAAGAATATTCAATGCGGTTGTAACTAGGTTATAGTTGCGTTGGACCTCAACCTTTCATGCTGAGTATTATTTAAAATTCCTTATCGAAAGTTTCATAGGATGAGAATTAGGGAGGAACTTCAACTAAACCTAAGTTTCTCTCTCGTTAAGAGCCGTACCAATTTTTTAAGGGGACCTAGGAGAACTACGAAATAAAGGCTTTATATATGTTAATATCATTTTGTATCAATATAATTAGATAAAAGTATCATGTTTGGTGAAAATTTAACTTTCTAGATTCTTCGATGTAAACTCATCTATTATTATAGTGTAAATCTACCCTATCGACCTCGATATATAAAAACAGATCGAAACAAAAAGATAAAGTAATGTATTTACTGGAACACAAACACAGTAGTTATTAAAAAAAAAATCTTTACACACATATAATAATAGTGAATGGAGTTTAAACACAAAACTTTAAGAAAATGTATATACCCACAACTTGTTATATTTTATTTCAAGACTTTTCTTTCCAATGAGTTCTTTTTTTACGTTTTCAATACATTGTGCTTTCACACAAGACACATATTTTCGTAGTTAAGTTAGTGTTAATACAAAACGTAAACACATTAAGATATTGCAAATTCATTTTCAGAATATTTCATGATTATTCTTAAAATATTTTTTATAATAATTATTGAAAAAGAGATTATAGGAGGTCGCCTAGGTGTCTATGCCCTTGGCATGGGCATGCTCTCTCGTCTATTTTGGTTAAACTGAATCTCTAAGTGGATTTTGTTCAACCTTATTTGTTACTTGTCTATTGATATGAATCTACGTCTTGAGATGAAGGTCTTAATTATTTTTTCGTAACAAACCTCTTTGTAGATTTTGATCAACTTTATTTCTCTGTTGATCTGGACCTACGTCCGGATACGAAAGTCTTGGTTTTTCTTGTAACAAAATTGAAATCTAGATTTGTAATAAAGCTTTATTATTTATTAGTCTGATGTTATCTTTTTTTAAAGATGCGATGTTTTTTCTTTTATTTGAATGAACGTAATCCTATTTTTCAATCTTGGGCACTAAGGTGTCTACATTTACAAGGCTATTAGACTTAGGGTGCAGATTGAGAGGTTATGTGAATAATTATTAATGTGTAGCACGTGTGTTGTGTGAGGTGTAACAAGAATGTATTTTTTGTTATCACAATCGTAACAACTGTTATAACAAAATTTCCTTTCGAAATTGGATCTTATGACTCATCCGTTTACTATTTTGCCTGCATTTTCATTACAACAACACTCAAGTTTCCTTTTCTCACCTCCTTTGTCTCTTTCTACTTAATCATGTTCATTTAAACTTAGAATATAATGGTTAACGAGGGGAACAAGAAGGTGGTGGAGAAGATAAACCCAGTTGTAAGTATCTTATTGATTTTTTTTTTCGATTTCATTAGCTTTGTCATGTCATGAGCCGTTGTGCCATAGTTATGGTTTTTTAGTTTTCTTTATGTTACTTTTAGATTCCACCACGTAGATCTATGAGGGAATTTAAATCTGTAATCGCAATATTAAGTCGTGATTATGATTTGTCCGGTTATGATTTATCGACTAGGAAACCTAGTGAATCTAAGACTTTAGAATTTGAAGTTAAACCTACTGAATCTAAGACTTAGGAATTCAAATTTACTGCTGCTGCTGGGTTTTTTATCCAAAATAAACATATAATCCCGGTTTTGATTTATCCACAAGTATAACTTTTGCCCAAGTTACTCTAAAAAATTGGAGGTTATAGTATCTGGCAGATCGTGTTGAAAGTGCAATGAAATTATACCCAGTGGGGCATTGAGAATTCTAAATTTGGTTAAAAAATAAACTATATGGGCACATCCATCCTGTTAGATATTAAGGGAAAGAAGAGTGATATTGTGGGTCTCGATTTGTTCAATCAAGTAGATAGAGAGCGAAAATTCAGATTCTAACGGATCAAGGGGATTTATTCTCATTTCTATAACTCTTCGACTCATTTTTTATTTTTATAATTTTTTTCGCTCTCATTCTTATATATTTATTCGATTTTTTTTTTGTTAAAATTTGGTAACTAGCAATTCTTTTGTATTCATTCTAATTCTAATTTTTATATATAACTTTTTTCAAAATTGTGTCATGTTAATTGAACGACCAAATGAAAAAGATTAGGTAGGAATACAAAAAATTTCGAGAATTTCAAATGAAAACAAATTAAGGTAAAAGTTTTTACTATATAAAAGGGTTTATTGGAAGAATTTTTTTTTGGTTGATATACAAATCTTAGAAACAAGCAACATCTCGCTCCCACACTTTCTCTCTAGAAGATTTCTTGGACATTAACATTTTTACAAATGAGATTAACAGATTTAAAAGTAAACTTATATCTAATATTTTTCTCGCTTCTCGCTAGTTATGAACGAAGATGCTTAAAGATAATGATCCTAGATTTAAGAGGAATTTAGAAACATTATTCTTTAAGAGAAAAAGTAATCATCAACAAAAATTTGCTCCTCTTGGTTAGAAAGAAAGAGTAAAGAGTGTAATTTTTGTAATGTGATTCATATGATTTTGTTCAGGTCTAGCCACGTACGGACGTAGAATTTAATGTCACAACCTTATCTTGTGTCAGTTACAAATAAGAAAAATAAACCCATGACTAAAAATCATCTTACGAAATCCCTACAATATAATTAAGTATAATCATGAAGATCAAATTTTGAATTTCTCAGAAGTTTACTCCTCTTTTAGCCAATTACGAACAAAAAGAGTAAAAAAATGTAACTTATAAGAGAAGACCTTAGAATATGTTCTAATCATACGTCTACGATAAAAGAAGAAACATCTCATGAAAAAAAAGCAATGCACAAAAAAAATCAATAGAGATAAAGTATTGCAAGTATCATCATCAAATTAAAATCTAACGAAATAAATTTCAATAATTGATAGATGATAAGAACTAGTAGTGTAAGAAAAATGTTAATAAACGACTTCATAATACTAGTATTCCTCCTTAAACAACAAAAATAAATCTTTAAAAGAAGTTTACTTGGAATAGAGATTTTTGAAAAAAATATTCATCATCTCAAAATCCTTTGTAAGAGAAAGGCATCAGAACATAAGGTTCATGATGGTTGGCTTTGAGGCCTTATATTAGACGTTCATATTGCTTGACCAGTGCTTATTGAACTTTTAGAATTTTCAGAAACGTATATCCTAGAGTTTTCACTTTTAATTTAGTTTGTTGCATTATTGAAGTAAGGATGCAAACCTATGATGGTTAGAGCGATTATTTATTGGTTTTTTCATAATCTTCTTCTTTGGCATAGTTTTTACATAGTCCTTGATAGTTGTAGAGTTATTAATAACCATAGGATATAGTTTTCACCAGAAGAGAGTGGTTTTGGATTCTACATGAGAATTTACAGACAGATGTGATTTAGATTTCTCAAAAACCACAAATAAATAATCTATCCAAAGACCAATTTTGGAATAATTTCCAAAAATATTAAAGCCAAAATGAGGAAAGATACATCCAAAGAGCAGTTACAGAACTTGTAAAACCCTTTTCAAAAAGAGTTTCGTTCCAGAACTAGAGATTCAATTTTGAATATAAAATTACTATAATGGTCATTCTCTTAGAGAAATATTCAAAATTATTTTTTCAAGAGTTTTAGTATTCTCTTAACATCATTACATTAATCAAGGAATAAATGAAAATGTTGATTGAGATGATAGATGCGTCCCAAAGTATATGAGAATTTATTTTTGACATCTTGCTGAAAATCAAATTTTAGATATCAATAATATGATTAGAATTTTATAAACGCATATAACTATCTTAGTTTGTTATGTAGAGATTCCGAATATGGATCTTGTTCTCGTCACTTGCTTACGAGACATTTCATAGGCTTGGAGAACATCATACAAAAACCATAAGATGGGTTGATGATACCCACATTGAGTTTTTTATTTTTATTTTTTTTGGCTCACAAAATGATGTGGTACTACCTTGAGTCATAAAGAGTCATTCAAAGGTATTAATGGACAATTTTGACAAACACAAAGGGATTTTAATAGTCAAGACACCATTTTCACAAGAAGGTCACATAACCCCTTGACGCGGCTTCATCTTTATGAAGCAATGGCTAAATATATTTAGAAGATATGTTAATTATTATCACCTCTTATGAAAGATCAACATATTCGACAAAATAAATTGCCAAAAGACACTAGAACCCCACCAGATCACTCAAGAAACACAAAAATGAAGTTATTTATGTAATACAGTTAAGATTCAAAGTAAATAGATTGCATGAGCCCTTTTTGTGCAAATTCCTTATCTTTTAATGGAAACATGAGATGAGCATGCACTTTTGAACACAATTAGGTCATATTGATGATACGTATGATCTTTGTACCTTGGTGACTATTATTATAGAGGCGGAATTCAGAATAATAATAGACGAATACTAGAAAATAGAACACACTAGAAAACCAGATTCGAAGAAAATATCTTCTCTAGATTATGAACAAGAAAACTATTACAATTCTCTCTTTGTTACTCTCACAATCTCTCTAGGTAAATAACCTTAAATTATTTGCTAAGCTTGCTTTTACAATAATTAATTGCCTCACAAACTTTTCTCTAGGTATGTGTGTTAAACCTTCTTTTCTAGGTGTAAAACCATACTCCCTAGATTGTCTTAGCTATGAGCTAAACATCTCTATTTATAGCTTTAACGGTTTCCCAAACCTTATAGGAATCTATTTCCTTATCTAGGAATGATTCCCTTTCTAGGTATATTTCCCTTTCTAGGAATATTACCTTGTCTAGGAAGTATTTCCTTATCTTGGCATACTTCCTTACTTTGATTTTGGTTTCCCAAACCTCTTAGGAATTTATTTTCCTTTTATAGGAATACTGCCTTAAATCAGTAATCCCTCATAAATTACAATTTTATCCTCAATCCATCTTGAGGATCACTAGTTCCCAGAGAGAGGAAGATACATATGTATCATGCGCCCCTCCTCAAGTCTTGAACTCCTGTGAAAGTTATATTTGGAGGTTAGGGAACCTGAGAGTGCCTTACTCAATGCTGAACCATCTCTCCTTGCTGGGAACTTGACTTCGACTTCCAATTAGAAAAGCGTCCTTATCTTATTTTCTTGTCTTAGTCTCTCTTCGCTCTGTAATGCAATCCTCTTCGAGTGGTTCTTCTCTATCATACCACAAGTCTTCTACATGTGGCAAGATTATCTTGTCATCTCCGTCATTATCTAGTAATGGTGGTTCAAACATCTTCAACCTTTTCTAGGTCGTCTTCTTTTTGTTTGGTTAGGGTTTCCAAACAAACTCTACTCGGATTCTCGTCAAGAGAACGGGTCACAAGGAGAATGAACTTCGTACTAGCATTCACCAACCGTTTATCCTGAGTGGCTGTAATCAAGCTCGCTCCCCCAAGAGGAGAGTATATAGCTCGTATTACAATAGATTTTCCGTTTTTGGTAAAGGTATACTTCTGGCCTCTCCTATGTAAAACCGCATCTTGATCCCACAAGTAAGGACTACCAAGTACAACCTGACAAACATCTAATGGAACCACATCGCATGTAACCTTATAAATGTATGACTCATCAACAGTAAACTTGAACGTACACTGCTCTGCAACCTGTAGCCCACCTTCCTTTTGAAGCCACCCTAAAGGATAGGGTTTCGGATGTTTGAAAGTCTTCAAACCCAACTTTTGTACCAAAGAATGTGAAAGTAAATTCTTCTGACTTCCTGGGTCAATAACAACATCTATAAGTGTTGTCTTAACCTGCATCTTAACTGTGAAGAGTCGTTCCCTAGGATCGTCTTTTGTAAGTTCTTTTACGCCTCCTGCCATTAGAGAGAGCTTTTGATTAGGTTCTGTTAGTCCTTGGATTTCTTTCGGAGCTTGTGCGACTAATGTTGCCACCATGGCTTCTTTTTTCTGCAACCCCTTTGGTTTTAGTTTAGGATACTTCACCTAATACTTGTCAACAACATGTCATTTTTGTTTTCATTGAGTGCAAATCAAACCTTCCTTGTCTTTAGACTTCCTATCCCCTTTGCTCCTTTTATCCCCTTTAGCGACGAAACCTCCAGACTCCCCTTTGGTGTTTCCCTCAACATCAGATTTCTTAAGCCTGCCTTCGATGACATTAGATTTTATGCTTGCTTCGGAGATAGTATCCACCGAAAACATCTTCAACTCCTTCCGTATATACTCATGGAACCTGGAGATATACTTAATATAGATAGCATAATCTTCCAAGTCTAAATCCAAAACCATAGCTTGATTCTGAAATTCTGAAGTATATTCTTGCACGGTTTGGTTGTAGGACTACTTCAAGTCGTACCACTTGAACCATCTCTCTTCAAGGTAGCCAACTGGATAAAATTGTTTCCTCACAACTTCCTTGAATCCCTTCCACGATAATGCTCCCTTACTTAGGTATTGTCTTTGATAAGTTTTTCACCATATTAGAGCATGCTTTGAAAGCTTCAATGACGCAAAAGCTATCTTCTCCTTCGAACCATATTCAAAGAAATAAAAGTACGTCTCTAGACACCCTATCCAATCATCTAATTTCTCTACATCGACACTTCCATCATAAAGTGGAATATCAACATGGAAATCAATTTTTAGATTCTTACCATGATTCATAAACTTACCATGAGGTTTTGTTGCTTTTGTGCCTTTAGGAATCCCATCTTCTTCTTCCTCTTCGTATTCTTCTTCTTCCTCCTCATCATCTTCTTCCGAATCCCAAGATGGAAATTTCGTCTTTTTCGAAGGTTTTAGGTTTGGTGTTAGAATGCATACAAGCCACCAACTCGTCCAGGGTAGTTTGAATCGTCTTCGTCTCTTTTTCTAACATAACCACCTTCTCGTCGGTAGTTTTTGGTTCATCAGTCTTAGACTCATCCTCTGAATTTGTCATCCTTGGTTCTCTTGTTCTTTTAACGTATTCTTACTTTTCGAATAACTCACCAAGCTGTTTATAGAGAGATCTAGTGAAGAAAATAAACCACAGGAATATTCCCTAAAAGAAACGAACCTTTCTCTGATACCAACTTGATACGTATGATCTTTGTACCTTGGTGACTATTATTATAGAGGCGGAATTCAGAATAATAATAGACAAATACTAGAAAATAGAACATACTAGAAAACCAAATTCGAAGAAAATATCTTCTCTAGATTATGAACAAGAAAACTATTACAATTCTCTCTTTGTTACGCTCACAATCTCTCTAGGTAAATAACCTTAAACTATTTGCTAAGCTTGCTTTTACAATAATTAATTGCCTCACAAACTTTTCTCTAGGTATGTGTGTTAAACCTTCTTTTCTAGGTGTCAAACCACACTCCCTAGATAATCTTAGCTATGAGCTAAACATCTCTATTTATAGCTTTGATTGTTTCCCAAACCTTATAGGAATCTATTTCCTTATCTAGGAATAATTCCCTTTCTAGGTATATTTCCATTTCTAGGAATATTACCTTGTCTAGGAAGTATTTCCTTATCTTGGCATACTTCCTTACTTTGGTTTGGTCTCCCAAACCTCTTAGGAATTTATTTTCCTTTTATAGAAATACTGCCTTAAATCAGTAATCCCTCATAAATTATAATTTTATCCTCAATCCATCTTGAGGATCACTAGTTCCCAGAGAGAGGAAGATACGTATGTATCAATTGAGGTGAGAAGTATTTAAGTCATCATTAGATTCCTTCTCGCTTAATTTTTAGAATTTCAGCAACCAAAGTACTATCAAAAATTATGTTTAAGATTTCAAGTATCCACTTTTGAGTGTTAGAGTTTATCAACTCTGATACGAGTGTTAAATTTATTTTATCATGTGGCATAATATTAGCTAATACCTCCACTCTCCCAGGTAATCATTTACCCTCCCAGATGTTTATTGACTGACCATCCGCCACCTCCCATATGCTAAATTTCTTAATGTGTTATATACCTTGCAAAATGCATTTCCATATCCAGGAAGATCTATCATTCTTCTTAGACAAAAGTGCACCAATTTTCTTAAGGTATTTTCCTTTTAGGATTTTGGCTCGTGGGTCATCCGGTATGCTAACAAGCCTACAAGCGATTCTATTTATCATGGCTTGGTTAACTTTGTTGGACTCTTTAAACCCCAAACTTTCCTGAGATATAGGTTTACACAGAAAATGAAAAGATTTTATATATACACCTTTAGAGTTAGAGTGTTTTCCCCACCAGAAGTCCCTTTGGATGGCGTTTGTTCTAGTAGTTTTTTATTTGATTTACCAATCTTTTCAGTTTTTGAATGATTGAATCTTGGTTTCTTTACCCCTTGACAATTTCCCTTCAGTTTAGGCTTGTCATTCAAATTTGAAGAAGAAAAAAAGTTTAGTCTTACTAATCGTGGATTCATTAGACTCTTGAGAGAGTTGAAGCACATTTGTTAGTCTAGCATCTCTCGATTGCAGTTTGTTGGAAAATCTTACTTTATTTTTGTACTTGAAACAATGTTTCGAATCATGTCCATTAATGGTACAAAAAGTTCACATCTGATTTGGATGTGTTTGTTTCAATGAAGGAATTATGTTACTAGTTTATGCAAACAAAAATAAAAAATAGAGTTTTCTTAAGAGGGTGATGAGCCATCATATCACATAGAGAATTGAATGATGGATCATCAAGAATGGTTATCAAGATTGTAGTATGTACTGTTACGTTCACCAATATTGACATTTTTGCTTCATTAAAGGTTGATGCATGCAAGAGCCTTACTACCAGTGTATTTTATTAGGTTAGAAATTCATTGGCCAAGTGATCAAAACCTCTACACTTTTAAAACTGAGGCATACCTTCATCATCACTATCATTAGTGTTCCCTTTTACAAGAGGGACACGATTATTTGAACATTTTGATAAAGATGAAGCATCTTTAGAAAATCGCTTACTTAACTTCCTTGGAAGATCTCTAAACGGTCGAGTGAGAAGAGACATAAATGTGTCAAGATCCTCTTTAGAATCTTCGTTATCACTTTCACGCCATTTTCACTGGCATACAAACACTTCTTCCATTTTCAAGATTATAAGTATTTTCAATGACTTTAAAGGAAATGCTTTTTCCGCCTTCATGATGTTCATCAAAGATCTTTAATTTTCCAACAAGATCACTTCTTGTAAGAGTTGAAAGATCGTTCTCTTATGTGATGGGATGTTTCTTAGGCTCATATCGAGATGGTTAAATTCTCAGAATTTTTAAAACAATATCCTAGTCTGTAATAGTTTTTCCTAACGCACGAGGGAGTCATTATTTCAGGAAGTTTATGATTAAATTTCTTAAACGAATCTTCCATACGAAGGTTTCCCCAGTCATAAGTTAAGTTTTTAAGTCGTGCTGTATTTCCTTTGTATACGACTTTTAGGATATCACAATCTTCCTTTAACATTTTACATGTAGACACATGATGTTGAAAATATTGGCTTACGACATGTATAATAGCAATCAATCCGTCATAATTTTGATTTGCAATACTGATTTCAGCAGTGTCATAAAAACCAATATCCTTGACAGAGGTTATATTGTTTACAATAATTGTTGGAAAAGTATATCCTTTGATAATATTCACCCATGTATTGGAATCACGAGATTATAAGAAGGAACGCATAATTATTTTCCGCCATAAGTAATTTGTGTTATTGAAGGCTGGCGGTACTATGACGCCATAACTACGGTACCTGCTTACCTAATAGGATTATAACCTAAATTTGAAGCACCAAATCTAGATCATTGATTTTAAGAATCATAATATTTACATAAAGCAACCAAAACAAACCCAAGCTCTCTAATACTTTATAAATGAAAAATCTCTCTAGTGGTATGAATATATTAGTGTGTCGTTTTACATATAAACAAAGAATACATATATAAAAGATACACAAACATCTTTAATTCACCAAAGCTTTAAGCAACGAAAACGGATATCTTCACGTGCACCGACTCTTCTGATAACTGAAACTGAAGTGAAGACGAGTGAGCACATCATCCCGAAGGGGTGCTCAATGGAAACAAATAACTTTTAAGTAATCACTAATATGCTTCACAATTATAAGAGAAACAATAATCGAACAATAAAACTTAAAAACATGTATATGAGTAATTCCCCCGGATACCTCGGTTTATAATATTGCCTCATCTGTGCTATTTAAGACATAAAATAGGATATAAAATGAAAAATAACAATATTGCAATTCCCGTGCTATAATAATATTTACATTTCCCGTGCTGAATAATATGCATTTCCCATGCTATTTAACTTAGCAAAGAGCTGTGGGGATGCCACAGACACTCCTCGCTGGGAAACCACGCAAACATACATTAAATTATTCACCAAGCAATCAACAAATATCGATATATAATATTCATGAAAGAATGATTATTCTAACCCACTCCCCAGACCACCACCAAAAGATCCACAAAATTGATGCTGGAACAAACAAAAAACATGTTATCCTGTCTTCGCCATTCTAATGAGAGAAGACGATGCTATAATAACTCTAGTCTGAAATAATAGTTGTCATCCACATGAAATTCCCATCCACCCCGTGATTCTAGAAACTACCATCAAAGTCTAGAGGATCTACAATCAAACATAATATACAAACAAATGGATTCCCATAAGAAAATGTAAAAGATAATGTTGGAAGTCTAACTACCTATATTAATATGGAGTCAGACTCTTATTCAACATAAAATATATATAGCATTTGGATAATACATATAACATTCCCATTCAATTAACACAAAACATGCTCACAGGTAATAAAGACAAATCATGCTCGTGGTTAAGAGAAACTTAATGATTACAAGAAGGTTACAGAGTTCCCACCTCTTCTGATGACAAGCCATGCCCACCTCGAATCCACAATCCACTGCTTCATCTTTTGAATTGATCGTTATTAATATAGACAATCACACAAGCATTCTAAGTATTTAGCCAATATGCTCATATAATGTTCATAACATAATATGATACAAGTTTCCAGTTATGGGTAAGTGAAATAACTAATGGTTCTAGTTTTATTAATGGCTCTATAACTTGGTAATAAGTAATTTTCACGTAAATCAATATCTACTTATCCGAAAGGGGTCAATCTTGGTGTCATTGGAAATATCTCGAAAAATGCTACAACTTTGCAGAGGAGCCGAAAGTTATTTCGAAACAAAAGTAGTCCGAAATTCAAATTAATAATTATGACCCTAACCCTAACCCGCTGGTCAACCCGGCATGACCCGTCAAACCAGCCCGCTACCCCATGGATTGAACGGACCTGCCCTTTAGTCAGACGAGTTACTTGAGTTAGCTAGATCATTTTCTTCAGCCAGAAATCTTCTTCACCTAAACTTGCAAACTTTTTAAGTGTTTTTAATACTAAACACATGGTCAACTTTGAAGCTCTCTATATTACTTAAATCAAATCTTGGAGCACTTGATGGCTAACTAGAATCTCGAAATAGCCCTCTACAAGTTGGAGGCGACGGTGGAGTGGTTGTGAAGTGATAGATAAAGAAAGTTGTTTTTTTTTTTTTTGAAATGAAGAATTTTTTTATGTTTGATAGACTAGAAAAAAAAAATTATACAAGAAAGGGTACTAAAGTAATCTATTTTCAAGTTAACAAGGTTTTTAGAAGGTGAGAGGTATAATTATAATGTGGTAGGATTATTATTATTATTATTATTATTATTATTATTATTATTTTTTTTTTTTTGGACAATCAACACATTTCAATTCATTAAAATCAAAACAGTGACTACATGTGCGCTTACAAGAATGACAAAAACATCAAAATAAGAGATAATCAAAACCCTAATACAAATAAGGACATCAGTTACATGTAGATCGCGAAGAGAAAGAGCGATAAACCGCAAAGATATCCTAAACAACGTTATGTATAAGGGAAAGATGATGGTATATCCGGAAATATATTCCGACCATTTAATCTGATTGTATTCTTCTTCCATAAGAGATGCTCCTAAAACAAAGGAGTACTTTTCCCATAAAATTGTCGATCCACACGAACACGGATGCGCGATGTCGTGATAAATCGTTGATGTTTTTGAAACAAGAATATCAAGCCACGAACCAGCCATTAAAATTTGAAGGGACCCAAATCTAAGGGTAGTATTTAGTTAATAGACCCTATCATGAAAGGAAGCACGCGGATGAACTTAGGAAAAACTATATATTTTTATTTTTCAATTATTTGTAAAGAAAATAGGAAACTGCCACACTACTAAAATGATCTTTTGGTAATATGTCACACCATCAGCAATGTTTGTCATTTTATTGTAGGCCTCATTCTACTAATTGACTAAAGGAAAAACCTAACAATGGTCACATCATCAGAATTGGGGAAAAATCATTTTTGATCAAGCAGTACATCAACCTAACAATTAGCATTCTATTTAATAGTACTACCTCAACGAACTAAAGAATTAACCATCGTTATATACATATAGATTTCTAAAGGATATTGATTATAATTTAACTAATACAAGTTGAAAAAACAGTCAAAACAAAACAAATTATAATCCCTTCCCATTCAATACATTTACAATCTGATCTGCAATACAGACAACATAAGAATTTGTACTCAAAATTACATTTAGGTATAAGGAAAAGACCAAGTATATAAAAGAATTATCTGGTTGATTAAATCTTCAAAATTCATGTTTCTTTACGACGAAAGCTTTTATGTTAGCTAAAAATTTAGGTACACATGCTATGAACATAGATATAATCTATCCAACTCGACCATCAAAGATGATAATAAATCCTTTCATAGATGAAGCTATGAGGGGAAAATACCATATCGCCACGTGTAAGCATCCTAGAAGATAGTCGTGAGATAAAAAAAGGTGAATGCGATACACCGAAGGAGAACCTAAAAGGTGATCACACTAGAACCAAGATATCTACCGCTTCACCTCATGAAGGACGCGTGGAATGTCAACCAAACCATCCGATGGTCAAGTTTAAAAGGGAGACAACACATTTAATGAGGTGGCATAAAAGACACGATCCATCTATAGAAGAAGGCACGTCATGTTAGAGTCTTAGAAGAGGGATGATTTAAGATACCACCCAACAAAGGAGTCAGCACGATGTATCTCGAATAAACATAAGAAGGGGATTGTCTGAGCGATGAGAAGGCGTACTTTACCAACATAAACCGGGGAACACAATATCCTAACTTACGAAGCGTGTTTGCGTATAAATACCAATCCATGTAGAAGGAGATGGACATGCTTTTAGATAGGTTTGAATTGTGAGATTAGAGTTTAAAAAGAGTGAAGTAATTAGAAGAGCGATTTGTAATCTTAAGAAAAGAATATGACCTTGAAATACCTAATAAAGATGATATTTCCTCACCGTGGATGTAGGTTTTCATGGCTGAACCATGTTACGTAGTTGTTTTCTTATTTACTTTTATGATTCTTTGTATCCCCTTATTAGATTATGTTATATATCTTGTTCTTTATTGTTCGTTAGATCTATATTGGTGTGGTATATATAGATTTTATTCAACTACAAAAGCCGTAGTATAACTTGTATGATATAGAAAAAACCTTTCACCTTTGACGCCATCATCAAGATCTAGTGTTCTTTCATTAACCTTCCAACTCCAACAATAAAATTTCTTCAGCCATTTAGGAAAAAATTGTTCGATCGTCGATTGATATATTTATTCCCTCCGTTTCAAAAAAAATGCCGTTTTTTTTTTTGATATGCCAAAAAGATAAGCTTATTTCCCTAGATGGAAAGTTAATATTAGTTTATTATTTTTTCCATAATAGAGGACCACTTTTTATCTCTTATCAAATTTGGGGTTTATTTTTCTCTTTTAAATATTAAGGGGACCACTTTTTTTTAAGGGATAAAACAGGAAAAAAACATGAAAAAATTAAAATGATTGGTTTTTCTTATTTCTTGTGCAAAATCAAATAAACCGTTTATTTATTTATTTTTTGGAAACAGAGGGAGTATGATTTTCGGGGCAAGAAAATCTTAGTCTTAAAACAGTTATCTTCATCTTTTAATTCGAAATCTTAGTGCAAAGTTTTTGTTAAAAAAGAAAGCAACAACATTAAGCGTTTTTGTATGATAATTGAATGTTGTTCTTGTTTGGTGTCTCTATATCTTCATTCAAGGGTTAGAGTTGAGAAAAAAATTAATTTAAGTGGAAGGTACTGATCACTATGATTAAAACTAAAACCTATGTTAATATAAAATCTTCAAAAAACTAATCATAATTATTAGTGTTAGAATATTTTTTTTTGAACGATAACTTTGCGTCAGAACTAAAGCTACATAAATAATTTTTTATGCTAGAAAAGAAATTTTATTAAGAAGAAAAAAGTTACATAGTAGAGCTGAGAAATTCAGGGAGATTTCCCATCCATTCTCTTGAGGTTCTAGACATTCTACTAAATTTACTGTCTGATCAGCAATTACAATATGGTTTCTACGCAAGAATTCAAACTTGACAAAATTAAAACAAGAAATAATTGTTTTACAGTCTTCTAAGATTGAATTATTATACCAAAATAATTGGTTACTATTGCAATTAAAAGAGTCAATGATTGATTTAGCATCACTGACAAAGCACACTTTCTCCAGTCCTTTTTCTTTTGCCCAAATTATAGCTTCTAGTAATGCAAGGCTTTCAGCTTCCTTTGCATTCCTCATAGTCCCTGCTTTAAGTTTGCATCCAAGGAAAGAACCTGCAATGTCATGCATAACCAATACAATTCCCGAAAAGTTACAATTTTTATCAAAAGCAGCATCACTAAGGATAATGTTACCGTCATTTGGCAATGAACTAATGACTGTAGTTAGATTATTTTGTTCTACAGTGATTTGGCTGGTAGATTCCTGAGAGTTTGTATTACTCAAATACAACTCTGTGTCATTGACTAGCTTAAGGGCTTGTCTAGCTGTGACATGATGATTTAGGGTTTTTCCTTGAAAGACACAAGAACATCTATCTTTCCATGCTCCAGGGAATTGAGAAACAACTCCTACTTTTTCTTTCAGGTTGTTATCTGAAATCCACTTAGTAATCCAATCCTTAAGACTGATATTTAAGTCATTATCCTGCTCAATAAGATCTGCATAGGAAGTTAGAGACCAAACAGATTTTGGAAAGGCACAGTGGAGAATAATATGCTCTGGGGTTTCTATGTGGCCAAAATTGCACATATTGCAAGAAGAATCATGGGAATTTACAAACCTGTGGAGAACAGATTTAGCTCGCAAAATGTTCTCGTGACACTTCCAGGCAAAGAGCTGGACTTTATAGCTTCTCCAACGGTAGTTGTATGTGCTTCATACGTGGAATTACTTTGAAGACATCCTCTAGGTAAAAATCCCTAGATATTAGGGAAAAAATAGTTTTATCTCTAACCCAGGAAGTTTAAAATATTTATTTTGCTTATTTGTAGGAATGTAATTGGCTAAAAATA
Organism: Papaver atlanticum; assembly: GCA_023531105.1. Taxonomy (NCBI): domain Eukaryota; kingdom Viridiplantae; phylum Streptophyta; class Magnoliopsida; order Ranunculales; family Papaveraceae; genus Papaver; species Papaver atlanticum. Next base: position 4,783,852 of record JAJJMB010002020.1, read on the forward strand.
TTTACATTTTTATTTTACATTGATTTTTAGTAATTAAAAGATGAAGACATCATCTAGGTGAATGTCTAAAACTAGAGGTTCACCTAGAGGATGCCTAACTTTTCTTTTTACCACATCCTCACATTAAAGGGTTGGAGATGTTTTTTAATAAATATTGTTATGTATCCTACGTGGATTAAGACTTTTTTTTTCCACGCACATTCCATTGGAAAGGCTCATAGGCAAGATAGATAAACTCCATAAAGATTTATAAAGCTACATGAACAATTGTTATTCACTTTTTGTGTCTCAGCTACTTGTAAATAATGCATGTTTAATGTAGAAGCAACAATCAATCAAAAGCCTAAAAGAGAGAGGCAGTCAAGCAGAATCAGATGATGATCATGGCATTGATGACAGTCACACTATAATACTGGGTAAATTTGGAAATTGAGTTTAACAACAGCTAAAGTCAAATAATAACACTACTACTGCATGGTCTGCGGTCAAAAATGGTATCAGCAAATTTATATCTTTAGTTTCGTATTTGTACGTGCTTTTTTTATTTTTGGGATCAATAATGACTTTTCATGGTCCTTTAAAAAACTTTGCCCAAACATCAAGTTGTCCCTCTTAACTTCAAGAAGGGACTTTTCTAAGTTAAGATACTGCCCATAATAATTTTGTAGGTGACCAAAACAATTATGATCTAATTTCTAATCATGCAATCACATTTTCCTTTTCTAAGTTAAGATAGTTCATTACTTCATTTGCTTGTAAAAGAAAAGGACGTACCAAAAGAGAATTAATTCCTTGTGGAAAAAGGTCTAATCTTGAACCTAACCATCACTTTAGATAATGGATGGTCCCATTACCATCCATCCATGTATAAAATCTCAACTCTCGTCACATAATTTTCTAAATTAAATCATTAATAGAGACTAAAATGTCGACATGGATCGGTGAACCAACCTACTTAACAGGGGACAAAAATACAAAAATAAAAATTCTGGTCCTTCGTGGATCGGCCATTATTTAGAATATCTCGATGTTGTTGCTAGACAATCGTACCCCACATCAGTTTGTTCAACGACATTTTGGAGTCATCTAAAGGGGCGTCCTCACATCTAAAGGGCTCCCTTTTGATTTGCTAGGTTTGTGATGTATAATGTATTCTTTTCTCGTAAGATCAAGTCTTCCATGCTCCGATGCTATTAATACATTTTAAAGGGTTCGGGTTCCAAAGCGTTAATTTTTTTTAACAGTGGTGCCAATCAAAGTCGTCCCTTTTGTAAAACCCAAACACTGAAATAACCCAATGAAATTTTGCAAGAGAATGTAAATAACATGTACGTTAAACATGCCATCGACACTCCTCTTTTATTCTTTTAAGTAACACGTTAAACATACCATCCACTAATCCTCTTCGTTATCTATTAATTAATTAAGTTTTAATCTCTTCTACAAGCAGTGGATCCAAGCAGAAAAAAACAATACGAACAAAAGTATAATTTACTACTCATCATGTGTGTCTCCTTCTATGCAGACTATCTTTATTGAACATTATTAGGTCTCCGTTTGTTACTCATCTTCACCACCCTATAAAAGACCCTTCCATATTCCATCCTTTCCAAAAGTCATTCTAACTTTCTTACTTAGCCTTACCAAAAAAACAAAAAAAACATAGCCAAAATTTCATTATCTTAAACAGTTATACACATTAAAGTATAAACCTATATCGTGTCTGCAATCAAGATGGTATCGGAGCGAAACCCATGTTCGAAACACGTTTGTGTTATCGGTGCAGGTCCATCCGGACTCGTGGCAGCGAGAGAACTAAGAAAAGAAGGTCATACTGCAATAGTGTTGGAACAAAACTATGATATAGGAGGGCAATGGTTGTATGAACCTAGAGTTGAAAATGAACATCCATTGGGGAAGAATGATACCCTTAAAGTTCATAGTAGTATGTATGCTTCTCTGAGACTAACTTCACCAAGAGAAATAATGGGTTTTAGTGATTTTCCGTTCTTGATTAAAAAAGGTAGAGATATGAGAAGGTTTCCTGGTCATAAAGAACTGCTCTTGTATTTAAGAGATTTTGTCGAATGGTTTAAATTAGGAGATATGATTAGATTCAATACTAAAGTTGAATATGTGGGCATGTTAGATTTTGTTAAATTTGGTAAAGAAAAATGGATTGTTAGATCAAAAGACATAAAGCGCGATGAGAAATCCATTGAAGAAGTTTTTGATGCTGTTATTGTAGCTACCGGTCATTACTCTCAACCAAGGTTGCCAAACATTAAAGGTATGTCCTTGTATACATTTTAAATACATTTTTAAGTGTCATTTATGTTAATCTTGCTGGATTATTCTCTCAACTTCTTCTTAATGTCATATTTATATGATGAAGGAATGGATTCCTGGAGAAGTAAGCAAATGCATAGTCATATTTATAGAATTCCTGATCCATTTCGCAATGAGGTTGTTGTGGTTGTGGGGAACTCATTAAGCGGAACAGATATATCAATGGAACTAGTTGGTGTTGCAAAAGAAATTCATCTTAGTGCCAAATCTCTTGAGATCACTGAGGGTTTATCAAAAGTTCTTTCTAAACATAAAAAACACTTACTCCTCCATCCACAGGTAACTACTACTCATTTTGAACATCAAATTAGATTATGTTGTTATCAAAACAATAAACTCTGAGATAATTAATTAACCTTATTATTAACGGATTTGAAGGTAGAGTCCCTTCGAGAAGATGGCCGAGTTTTGTTTGTCGATGGTTCTTGGGTCATAGCTGATTCAATTATTTATTGCACAGGGTACGTGCCGTATAACCTGATGCACCTCTATCTTTATATTTATCGTAAAGAGGCCGTCAAACCATAAAGCGTTGCTAATTAATTTGGCATGCATGTTGTGTAGGTACTCTTATTCGTTCCCGTTTCTTGACACTAAAGGAATGGTGGTCATAGATGATGATCGAGTAGGACCTTTATTTGAACACACTTTTCCTCCTTCACTTGCTCCTTCTCTCTCTTTTGTTGGCATTCCTAGAAAGGTATTTCACCCGAACTTAATATTGCTTAATTGTTAATGTATTTACCTTCCGATTTGCCTCGTACGTATATCATTAACATAATTGTTTATACACAATGGTGTTATAGTAGTGTACTTGTGAAGAAGATCAAGATTAAGATTTTGATAAATACTTGCTTTATCGTAATGTAGATTATAGGGTTCCCTTTCTTTGAATCTCAAGCAAAATGGATAGCTCAAGTATTGTCTGGCAAAAGAACATTGCCATCATGGGAAGATATGATGGAATCGATTAAAGTGTTTTATAAATCAAGGGATATTGAAGGAATACCAAAACATAATACTCATGATATTTGTAGTTTTGAGGTAAATTATATTCTACTTATTTTTTACTTAATAATTTACTTATTCAATTTTATTTTTCGTGATTACGAGAAAATATTTATCCTGTCTTAATTTGTTGGTTACATATGTTTGTGCAGTATTGTGAGAAATATGGAGATTACTGTGATTTCCCACATCTAGAAGAATGGAGGAAAGAACTTTGTTTGGCAGCTCTAAGAAACTCATTTGCAAACTTGGAAACGTATCGCGATTCTTGGGACGACGATGAACTAGTTCAAGAAGCTCATCTTAGTCCTCATTTCACCCAACTTGGACCTGAAGCATTTGATATGTAATCGAAAATTCCTGACAAATCGTTTTCCATTTTTTTTTAGACTTTTCACAATTTCGAATTTCATTTATGTCTTTTGGGTGTATTTAAAGATAAACTATCAAGTATTCATCAAGTTGAATGCTAATGAAAAATTTGATTTCATGCACTTGTCGGTAAATGTGGTTATACTTATACAGACTACTGTTTGTCTCTGAATAGCTGGTGCTATCGCCTAGACCGAATCGAAACAGAACCATAATTAGCAAAACCAAACCAAAAATGATTGCAATCCCAAACGTATAATATCACCATCTACTGTTTTGAAAATTAGCACTCGAAAACTAACCATTAAAAAATAAATTAGTAAATGGTGAGATTTCATATCTCAGAATGCTCTATATTTTAGTAGGATGTAGACTTTGTAACAAAAACATATCATCAGAAAACTAACTTCAAATTCATTTCATTTAAGTTTTATAAGAGAATTGGCGCAAAATTGTGATAACCATGTCAATATGGATCTTCTTTCTTTTGACAACAATGATCTTCTTTCTTTTGATACTAATATTGGATTGTTTGTTATCTAGAATATTTTCTTTTCTAAAGTATTAAATCTTAAGCATCACCATAATAAATTTAAAATTAATGACAGATTCGATCGTATGTCCATTCCAGTTTTCTTAATAATTTATATCTTAAATAAGACGCCACACTCCACCGATCAACAACTAAAATCGTGAAAAATTTAGACTTTTGTTTTTCCAAGTTATCTCTCCTCAAAATGAGCTATGAAAACCCTAGCCGTGTGAAACTCTTTTCTGCTTAGATCTGTTCTATTGGAGTTAATCTGGGCAGGTCAACCACATCAAGACCTCTCTTACTTCTTAATCTTTCTTTTCAGTAATTTGATTTCTGTTTTTCTTGTGTTTAATCAGCCTTTTAGTTTGGCAGGAGGTTTGGTGATTTTCTTTAACAGCAAAATCATCTTCAACAACATATACTACAACAGAACAACAACAATCAGTTTCAAGTCCAAGTTATCGATGCCGATTCAGGCTGATTTCCGATGATTCATAACGATTTGAATCCATTTTGGTCACTTTTGTTACCTTTATTATATTGTTCTTGATTTAAAACGTGAGAAATGATTGGATCTCAATGATCCTAATCTTCTAATGAATGTAATTTTTTTAATAGGTTTTGCTTTCTTTTCGAACAAAAATGGCCATTTAATTTAGTTTCTTTATCTTTTATTTCGATTAATGGTACAGTTAGAACTCAGTTGAGGATTCTTTATTTTAACTTTTTAATTAGCGTTGATGTTTATAAGATTGTTGAATCGTTAATTCTGGGTCAGTCATGTAGCCAATCTCGATTTGGGTTGTATCATTAATATGATTTAGCTAGGGATTTTTCTAAAAACAACAACAACCAATGAAATCACATGTATCGATAAGTCTAAACGTAAACAATTTAGGTTTTATTTTTCCTTGGTCAATAAATGAAAATGATAGAATAGAGTGATTTAGAAGGAAAAGTCAAAATATTATAACGATCTCCTAGAAAGAAGCTGCTTCACTAGAAGTCGGCAGGAGATTAATTACTTTTTTATCTGTATCTAAGTTAATTGGATTAGTAATTGGATAAAATATGGAGCAAGAATGGTGCTTCACATGATCATTTAGTTTCTTTTGACATTTTGGGGTCAACTATTTGTCTCAATTTAGGCATAATCCAATTAGTATAGCATTGACTAAGAATTATTATCTGCGCAATCTTAATTAAATTGCACATACAATAAAATGTGGGACTATTAAGGCAAGTTCTATGATCTTGTTAATTTGGCAGATATGTCAATTTGAGTTCGGTGTAGATTTGTAAGTTTGGTAAAATCACTTGGCAAAGAGGGTTTGCCAATAGCGGAAAATACTCTACCAAGAGGTGGAGTCTAAGTTAACTTAAATTGAATCAAATATTTTGCTATTAGACAACCGTAGAATTATATCAGACTTAACAAGAAGTATAATGTCATCGCTTGTCTTGTGCTTTCGTCCAAAAACTCCGATGATACATCCTTTGTACAACAACCAGATGAGAGCATTAGGTAGTATCTCTAAAATATATTTGTTTTCCGCTTAACGAATTTTGGTTCCACAATATAAAGTTTAAAGTTATGAAGTAGTAATTTGTTCATTGTCCAAGGGATTTTGATGGTTTCAATAAAGTGGTACCAACCTTTTTTGAGAATGGAAGTGAAAGAGTAGATGGTATTGATTTTCATCTTCCAAACCACAGAGTTAATATATATAGAGTATCAACTGTAATTATTCTTCTATGAGACAGATTGCTATAAGTAAGTATTGATTTGTGAAAGGCTGACTAATACTAACATCTTCGGCGAAGAATCTTCTTCCATACAAATTTCACAAAATTTTCAACATCTGGAATGATCCATTAACTGCTATATTAGAGTCTTGATTTTGGCATGCTTGATAACATTGTCTGTTGGGATCTTATAAGGGTAGCTGCCAAATCATTTGATTTCTTTTGATCTCAAAGTGATGACGTTATAAATATAACAGTGTAATTCATAAAAAAATTTTTACGTAATTTAAATCTTGAACATTCTTAAATGCATTTGAATAGTAAAATCAAATTTAAAAATAAACAAACAAACTTATCTATGAAGTATAACGTATTTGTCGTAACCCACCTACGTTTTATTGTCATTTGAACACATTGAGTTCTGATTTTTTTATGAGATGTATAATACTAACGAGACCAAGGATATTTTTGGACGATGTATTTGATTGCATTAGGTAACCACATGTATACTTTAAAGATATTTGACTACCCATATTTCAGATCGGGATAATGATCTTGCTTAGGATTTTGAAATGCATGATTAGAAGTTACAGCAGGTCAAGACACAACTCATAGCTGAGTGAACTCAACTTGTCGATCATGACTCCAATTTTTTCGTGGTGGAGGATCGCCTGTTGAGATCACGTTTCTTCTTTTCCTTTGATACATAGTGAACTAGAAATATCAGGCTGTATATGAAACCAGGGAAAGAAAATAATTCTATGGAAACAATACCTTGAGGGAAGCAAGGCAAGACTTTCCATGAAATTCCATAAAATTAAGTTAAAAACACTTTAGAATTTTTGCTGAAAGATTCAAACAATGCCTTCCTGACATCATTTGAAAAGAAAAGGGTACCAAGTACACCACAAACTTTTCGTTTGGCAACATGTATGGACAAAACCTAATAGAATTGCAAGTAGACCAACTTAATGATCCTTGAATATATGTATATAGAGTTTATATCTCTATCTCTTTTCAATTAGAAAGTCTAGACAATGTAGTCCATGAACCTGATTGTTAAGAAGAGTACTTGGAGCAATGGTGAAATTCATCTTGTGTGGATTGGTTGGTGGTAATGGAAATTATTGAGAGTCAGGAATGTAAAATGGAGGTTGTAAATTTGTTAAGCTGTAGGGTTGCAATTAAAGTTAGAATTGCATTATTTGAGTCTTGTTCTGTTTTGTGTTGCATTATGCATTGGCCTTGGCATGTTTGATCTGAATCAGTCATCCCAATCAGTTGTCTGACTCAGTTAGCTGATAGAGTCAACTAGTGTTGAATCGAACTTGACTCTATGGACCTTGACTTAGTTGACTTTAAGCTTAGACTATGTTTGACCTTGACCCTCTTGACTAGACTTGACCTTTGACCTTTGACTGGACTTTGACTGTCAGTTGACCCGGATGGAACATGGCTTGGATTAACGGGCCAGTTTGGTGGACTTGAGCTTAGGGTTAGTTTTCCTATTTTTATGATTTGGACCCCTTATGGTCTGAATTAGCCTTTGGTCCCTTCAACAAAGTTGTGTATCTTTTCAAGACTTATCAAATGGATGATAGAACCAACCCAATTGGATTAGTAAATCCTTAGACATACTAAAGGTAGAGAATGAGTAGGTGTAAGCCATAAATTGGTTTAGAACTATTTGATAGTTTACCTAACCCTCAACTGGAGACTTTTATGAAATTATGTTGTGATATTTGTGTGAGCCTATTGGCTAAATTCTTAGAGTGTTTGTATGATTAACGGTTGATCTTTATTAACAACGATCATTCCAAAGGATAAGGAAGTGGATTATGGATCTCGAGGTAGGTGAGGCTTGTCATCAAATGAGGTGAGAATCTATGAAAAACTCTCTTGTATTCATTATTTGTTTTACAAATCTATATTTTGTGAAATTCATGCATATCTTTGCTACAATATGATATGTGTAAGCATGTTATATATGTATGCAATACAACCTAGTTTTCTTTTACATTTTGGAATGAGATTGGATCTTCAGAAACAACTAATATTTGTATTTTGTGAGCAATTATTTGTTTTCATAAGTTTTTTCTTTCCATTGACTGGAAAGTATCTAAATGTTCTAATTGTCTCTGTGAATGTTATGTGAAGAAGAAATTCCCTTTTGTGGTGTATAGAATAAGTTCCTTCACATTTTTCTCTTTATATCTATCCTTTAAGTTCTGTGTAAGGGCGTAAAAGCATCTGGTATTAAACTATTTGGGGGCATAAAAGTAACTGATATTATTATCAAAGAGGGAACAAGTTCTCTATGCATGAATGTTTACTGTTCTATTAAATTACTTTGAAAAAAGAGCTATTATAATGTGTTTTAGTATTTGAATAAAATGATGTTGAGAATCTTATATCTGATTGTTGGACCTACGCATGGTCTGACTGAGCACTCCATGAATAGGTTCTTATGTCGGATATAATGTTACCACCATTAGTTTCCTTGGGTACTTTCTATGTAGAGTGCGCGTAGAATGAGGTACTGGTAAGGAACAAATCTTATCCGACTACGAGGCCGAAAATCTCAGGACGCTTTAATGATCATTGAAGAGTCCACAAGAGTCGCCCTTACTACTCCGAAGGATTATGCCACTCAACTATTATTACTGTTGTGAATGTGTGCTTGATGATTGGTTGGTAGAAATTTATATTTTACGTACAACTTATTATCTTAATATGTTTTATATGTTTTCCGCGTTTTATCGGTTTTCAGCAAAACCTCCATTGTCTTCAAATCATGCTAGTGATTACTTGAAAGTTAATTGTTAATTCTACTGGGCACACCTTTTAGGTATGATGTGCTCACTCAATTCCCACTTTCAGTTTCAGATACAGATCAAGTTGTGCACGTGACGATGTCGTTCAAGTCTTGGAAGCTCTGAGGAGTTGAGTTTGATTAGGTTGTTAGCTTATGCTATGTTTATTTTGTGTTTATATTCTATTTATAAACCAACTCATTATTGAATATGTATCATTTGAGAGGAGTTCATGTATGTATTTCAGAGTGGGTTTAGATTTGTGTAAATCTTTGTTTAGAACTTCTAAATTAATTCTTAAATAGATGATTTCGATCCTTAATACCTCAGATTGTAGTATGAACTCTTAGATTTATAAGTAGCTGGATTTTGGGGATCTACAATCATGAAACGAAAGTACTTACCTTTCATGACTTTAACCATAATGCGTTTCCCTCAGTAATCAATCTCCAAGATAACTTTGCAAGGAGAGCATTATTCATCACTTCAGTCTTTTTTATGTTCAAACCACCCTAAAGCTTTAGGTTGAGCAATTGTTTTCCACTTAATAAGATTAAGACTTCTTCCTAACTGTTTTTTTATTAAGCACTGAATTCCGATGAAATCTATCAAACTTATTAGTAAGAACTTTAGGCACTGGAAAAACATATAGATGATGGGATGCTAGAGACCCTAAAATAGTTTGCGCCAACACAATCCTACTAGGATGATTTAGGTGTTTACCATCCCATAAGGCCAACCCATTATCAATTTTTTTCAGATAGATGTTTAAAAGTCTCAACTCTGCTTTTCTGAATTAAAAGAGGCACTCCCAAGTATTTAACTTGCAAGGCTATCCTCCTAATATTCAGAATGGTAGCAATCTGATTGGTTTTTGGACTGAAAGCCAACCTTGATTTGTCAAAGTTAATGGACTGCCCCGAGAACTTACTAAAGATATGTATTATTTCAGCTAAATATTTGAGACCATCAACAGTTGCTCGAGTAAAACTAGACAATCATCCGCAAAAAATAAATGACTAATGGATAGAAAGTTTTCGTAACTCTAATCCACTGAATTTCCCCACTATTTTCAGCATGCACAAAAAAGGACTCCGTACATATTATAAAAATATAAGGAGACAAGGGGTCTCCCTTCCTAAGACCCCTTGTATGATAAAAAAAACCCTCACCAAGACTAGCATTAAGGAGAATGGAACCAGAAATAATAAACACACATTCATGAATCATATCACACCAATCATTGTGGAATCATAGTCTTCTAAGAGTAGCAATCAAAAAAATCCATTCAATCCTATCAAAGTCCTTAGATATGTCAAGCTTGACTGCCATAATGCCTTTCTCCGCTCTACAGTTTTTCATAATGTCAACTATTTCATGGGTTATAACTGTATTGTCAGTTATTAACCTAGATGAGATAAAAACTGCTTGGTAAGGACTTGTGAATTTATGCATCACCTTTTTCAATTTGGTGGCCAAGATCTTAGAAATGATTTTGTAATAAATATTATTTATACTAATATGCCTGTAATCAGATGCATTCTTAGGAGTTTGAGTCTTAGGTATGAGACTAATGGAACTATGATTCATTTGTTTAAGTAAGTGCCCAGAGTGGAAAAAGGTTTTAACCATATAAACCACATTTTCACCAACCACACTCCATATTTGCTGGTAAGAAACAAATGGATAGCTATCTGGACCTGGCAAGGTCCATGGCTGCATTTGAAAGAGTACATTTTCAATCTCCTCAGAAGTATGAGGATGGAGAAGCATAAGGTTATCATCATCAGTGATACAAGGATTTAAACTTAACGATAAATTATCAGGATTAGAGGTCTTACGAACCTTAGAAAAATGAACCCTAAGTTCACTTGCAATGTTAGTTCTATCAGTTAACCTGATTCCTACATTAGACTGTATAAACTCAATTTGAGTTCTTCGCTTTCTAAATTTAACCTCATCCTGAAAATATATAGTGTTTTTATCCTGTAGAAGGATATTCTCCTTAACCCTTTGCATATAAAAGTCTTATTGGACTTCATACCAATGTTTGAGCTGATTTTCTAGTTCAGTGACAGTTTCCAAATTGCCAACCCTATCACCATTCTGCAAAACAATGTCTAGTTGGCCCTGAATTTGACTTAATTTAGTTTATATGTTGCCAAAGGTACTCTTATTCCATTGACTTAAAACATATTTCACATCCTTCAAAGACTTACTGATTCTAGAGGCATGAGATTCATTCTCAACATGATTCAAGTTGTCTGTCATTAGAGTTTTGCAACTATTATCCCTAAAACAGCAGCATCTATTAAACCTATAAGGTTTCATTATAGGGTTATCTTCCTTGGAACTCACAAGCATTATTGGCACATGATCACTCCCTAAGCTAACCAAGTGATAAACAACAACATTAGGGAAGAAGAAAAAAAACAATCATTACTCGCAAGAGACCTATCAAGTCTTTCAAAAATAAGTTCATTTCCAGACCTCCCATTAGACCAAGTATAAGGGCATCCTATGTAGCTAACATTATTAAGGCTAAGCATGTCAAGTTGACCTCTAACACTATCCATCTGAGATTGACCAACATGCTTACCCCTTTGTTTTTCACATTTTCTAATAACAAAATTCAAGTCACTTATAATCACAAGAGGAAAATTAAATCTAGTCACCATATTATGTAGAAAACTCCATTATATAGCTATCCCTACATCATCTAAAGCACCATACATGCAAACAAACAAGGTTTTTTCACTCATAGCATCAAAGCTTACTACACATGCTATACACCTAGGATTCATATCAACCACTTCAACCTCAAAACCTTCATTCCACATCAAAAACAGGCCACAAGATAATCCTATAGGGTTAACAAAATAATACTTGGAGAAATTCAAACATCTTGTGTATCTAATCATTTTTTTTTCCAGATTTTTCGTTTCAGAGAGAAACACTATATCTGGATCATTAGACCTGATTAATCTCTAATATGGTACCTAGTATGCTTATTACCATACTCATGAACATTCCAAGCCATCACCTTCATGATGCAATTCTTAAGCTAGGGTTTTCCCAAAGAGAAGTGAAATTTTTCACAGTATAAGGATGCAAATCAAGAAAATTAACAAAATTCTTAAGCCTAAGAAAACACTTAAATGACCTAAAACTATTGACAAATTGAGAACTAGAAACCCCAAATTCATAACCAAAAAGCAAATTTGAAACCCTAAAATCACATTCAACAACCAAATAGAAAACAAATTTACATTTGTTAAAATTAAAACACTTTGAAAGGTTGGGATACTTAAAAATTTGTAGGAAACTTATTTGAGTTGCAGTAATTTATGTAGCTATCAGATGTTCCGCCATCCCTTTTATCCTCAATACCCTCCATGCTTATATGATGTTCTAATAGAAAATCATTATACGATAAGCATTACCCTTCATTATGATTTTTGAAACTATTTAATTTGAAAGTTTGGTTTGATAGATAGGGTTTACATACGTTTTAGGGATTTCATAAACAAATATAGATTTTTCTTTCGATAATAAAGAAAGTGAGTCTGACTCGTCATTTCTGGATCGTTTAAACCTTCATGGATCTTCTCCAGCTTCTTCAGATATACCAGTCCCAACACCAATTGTTACATCCATACCACTCACTTGGACATCGAAGACTACCTCCATACCTTCTATGAGATGCTTGTTTTCTTCATAGTGTCTATTCCATTCTTCAATTGTCATTCACAAGAATCGATGTTGGTCGCCATATTCCTCACAACGCTCATCATATGTTGAATAACAAAACAATGTGGGCAAATCCTAGGTTGCTTCTCATAGTGGTAAATCACCCAAATTTCTTGTAATGCAGCCGTAAGTAGCCAAGTACCTCTCCTCAGTTGTTTTTTAATATCCACTTTTACATTATCCTTTAACAATTTGCCAACTTAAGGGCTAGCACTTTGTGGATCTTCATCAATCTTCCTACCAATCTCTCCACATATTTTGTCAATCATCGTATCATTTAAATGTTCTAGTTTTAGATTTCTAAACTGCACACATAACATTTAGTGAGTGAAATCATACTTCGAAACTTCTTTTGAAGAATTATATTCTTGAAGGACCATAAAATATCCCATGACAGTCCATGGAGCTTCTTTCATGACCTCTGCCGCACGTCTTTTGTAAACTTGAATTTCCATCTCCCACTTCGCATACATTCTCCATGACAAACTGATATCCTTCTTAGTTTTCTTGAGATCCAGTTGATCCTTCTCACTTATTTTTCCAATAAGACTGTTAGTCCACTTAGTTATCGCTACATTGACTTCTTCAACAGTATTGAGAGTTCTCCTATTAGGCATAGGAAATTTCCTATTGATTGATGTTCCTTGCATTTTCTTAGTAATTGTAGCAAGTTCAGATTGAGAACTTGAGGCTAGGACTGATGTGTTATGCTTCCGATCCACCTTTTGTTGATGCTTTATAAGGAGAGACTTTATGGGTATTAGGGTTTCGGAGATGTAACCAAGAAAATAACCCAATTTTATACTAAACAGTCACATACATATCTTGCACGTATATTTGCACTTAAACATATTTAGAGAATAATTTCCTGAACCACCTTGGCCCGATCTTTGAAGAGATACAAGAAATCTCGGCCAAAAATAAGGCTTTGACTCGGGGGAATAAGATTCAAATTTTTGAATTTGCGCGATTGAGCCATATGAACTCTGAAATTGCTCGTACACCCTTTCCTTCTTGAATCCAGTTCTGAGCTATGAAGAAAGGGCTACAAAATGACTTGAGATGAAAGGAGACATACGAGATTTGGAATAGGATCCAAGTGAAATGAGTGTTGAGTGGGTAAAACTAATCATACAACTTAGGATAATTGCCACTAGCACGACTGCCGCTACCCTTTCCTTCTTGAAATTTCCTCTCCATTTTACTCATTTTACATACAGTCTCTTGGAGAAGACACAACTGTCTTGAAACTAAAGGGATAGTGGACAATTGCTACAAATTCACGACTGAACATCTTTTATGTTTTTTTTTTTGCCCATCTTTTCAAATCATTGATCTTGTTCAAGGGATATTTTCTTAAAGAGAGGGTCAATAACATATAATAGACAAAGGCTTTTTAGCAAAACATATAAACCAAACTGAAAACAAAGTAGGTATAGTTAAAGATGATTATATCCACATCAAAGACTGTAGAAAAGAATCTCGAATGAAAGAGATTTAAGCATCAGAAGAAAATCATATATAAATCATGATGTTCAATGTCTTAGGTAGTAAGTGTGTAGGGTCATTCCTGCACAGTAGCAGGACCTGCTTGTAATCTTCTAATACAATGCATAAGAACAGCTTAAGCTTAGAGGGTATATACGCATAGATTTGATGGTTTAAAATAAACGAAACATACTGGATAGAAGTTTCCAGCTATGGGTTGGTTTTTACCAAATACTTTCTACACAAAAATAGTTATGCAAATTTATAATCTCAGGAAGCACGCCAACACAGTAAACTGGTTGATGAAAATGGGATGTGCGCATATAGAATTAAGTGAGCTTAAAGATTAATACAGCAAGCAGTTTACACAACTTCACAAATTCCAAAGAAAAAAACAAAACAAGAAATAAAGTTTGGCTGAAGAGATGGCAGTTGGTTCTGCTATTCAATGAGCTCTAACACAGCAAAGCATCATATTTATCAAGTTTGACAAACATAGGTTCAGTTGACACGTAGGCTGACATGAAATTTGTGAAATCAAACGAAGGATTGATTCCTTTTTCTCCTTTTCCATCTTCAACGATATGTATTCCAAGATCCTTTGCAACTGCAAATTTCACAAAACAATGAAGTAAGGAAACAGAAAGAATGAATGAGAAAGAATGAATGAGAAAGAAAGAAAGGCTGGAACTTGCTGAGCTGAAGACGGTAGTTAACAAATGACATGAACAGAAAAATTCATTTAATTGAAATTGAAAATCAGTAGTCGGCAAGAACACTAACTGAACTGTTAAATACCAATAATCTTACCTTCATCTACCATCAAACATTCCTGGGTCTCATCATTCTGATTCCTTTGCCTCTCCTCCGACTTCTTCAGGTTTGGACTTCCTTTTGGTAATTTTCTGCTGTGGTTCATTACAGCCTCGTACTTCTTCATATAGCCAGCAGCCATTTCTGCATAAAAATAATGAAGTAAAGAAAAGAGAACAAATGAGACAGAACTTAACATGGGTGAAATTAATAAGGGAACAAAAAAAATGAATTCTCTATCGAACAACTGAAATCCTAACAACCAAATTAACGACAAAACCAGATTAAGGCTTATGCACACAAAAAGAAATCAAAGGTTTTAATATCTAGAAATGATCTTTTCATCACTTCATCTATATTCTTGACGAGGCGATTGTTTCGTTCTTTCCAAATGGTCAATAAGTGGCGCAAGGGGTGGTGTTCCAAATCTGATTCCCTGTGATACTACAGTTCAAATGTTCTATGTATGGATCCTAAGGAATACATCTTTAACCTGTTCATAAAACACCCAGCTGGCCTCAAAAATGTTTTTCAGGTGATTTCAAATTATTAATGTCTTGTTGCAGTGGAGAAGTAAGTAATTGACAGATTCCATACTCTGTTTACACATGACACACCTATTAGCTGCAATAAGACCTTTCTGTAGGAGATTATCGATGGTCAAAATGGAATTGTGATGGATAAACGACATAAAGAACTAACGTTTCGAATTCCATATTGCGTTAATAAAATAAAGTAAACAAGTGAAATCCTAATAAAGAAACGGCAAACCAGGTTAAGGCTTTAAGGCTTATGGAATCGCCATGGGATTAGCAGAGAATTTTCAGCTCACAAACACAATACTGATATCTAAAATAGATGCAGGGGATAATTCCTCCAGCAAAATAAGCATCACCAAATTCTATATAAAAGCATCCAGCAAATAAAATGAGGTTTTAACAGATAATTTCAAGGAGAAACCTTATGGTGATGGTGATAGTGATGCCTCAGAAATATAAAGAAACCTTATAGTATGCTATAACAGAGATTTCGTTAAGCACTATAAACCCTAATATTCAGTACCAATCCAATCCAATCCAATCCAAATAACAAGTAAAAAGGAAACTAACCATATGGAGATAATTGTGCCATATTCTTCTTCAGATTAAGAAAATCTATTGAACGGATACCTTCTGATACTGAAAAACCGAAGTGAAATAATAACAATAAGAAAACTCATACCAAAAGAATAAAACAGGGATCCTTCAGTCCTCGCAAAAAAAAAAAAAAAAAAAAAAAAAACTAGATCTGAATCATATATTTCATGATTCATACAAAATCAAGATCAAACCCTAATAATCTCAAAATTATCGATAACCAGAATTTCACAATTTTTGAGAATAAGAATTTTACCGAATTCGCGTGAATAATATCCCCCTGTCTCCAATTTTGTTCGTCTCAGTGTTTAGAATAATGAATCGCGTTTCGTCTATTTATTTTGGAAACAGAGAAAATTGATCGATGAGGCCAGCCTCGTAGGGCAATTCCTATCGGAATCACCAAACCAAAAAATAAAAATTAACATTTATTCCCATTTCTAATGGGTTTTGGACGCTCTAGTCCATCCATTTAAAGCCTAAGACTCTCTAATCCAAAAATCACCCAGATTTATGTAGGAGGTTGAAAAATCGGGATCTAACAATCACACCCAATATTTCGTTTAGGCAATCTGTATGGACAAACTCCAATATAATTCCAAGGGAATCAACTAGACAGTCAGACTCAATCAATATAAATATATCTAAGAGTTGTATCTTTGTTTCTCAATGTAATCATCAAATCAAACAGATAGAATCTGTGAGCCTGATTATTATGAGAAACAACTTGAACGGTACCAAATACCAATGTTCAAGTGTCAATCAATTTATATCAACAACCAAAGATTGGATTATCTAATTGATTGAACTACGCACAACCTATGATATTTCAATTATATAGAAAATATAATGCGGAAAAGAAATAACACAGACACCGGAATTTTGTTAACGAGGAAACCGCAAATGCAGAAAACCCCCTGGACCTAGTCCATATTTGAACACCACACTGTATTAAGCCGCTACAGACACTAGCCTACTGCAAGTTAACTTCGGACTGAAATGTAGTTGAGCCCTAACCAATCTCACACTGATCAAGGTACATTTGCGTTCCTTACGCCTCTGAATCCCAGCAGGATTCTACGCACTTGATTCCCTTAGCTGATCTCACCCACAATCAAGAATTTTTACGACCCAAATTCGAAGACTTGATAAATGATGTGAATTTTAAGTTGTTGTAAAAAGTGATAAGTAGGGTTCGTTCAACTCGGGCTTGTGAAGGATTTTCGAAAATTAAATAAAGTTGTTTCAATAATAATAAGAAAATACCGAGACTCTGGATTCCACCATTGACCAATTAAGTGATAAATTCTAATCAATATTCATGCAATGTTTTCTTTTAAAGTGATTCTAATATTTTGCCTTTAATAGATTTTTGAAGTAATAATTGTAAGCACGAAGCATGAAACATCAAAAGTATTAAAACCAAGCATGTCCCATCAAAACACTTCACAACTACTCAATAAAACCAATTTTTCTTTTAAGTTCTATGCAAATAATCATGTAAAATAATTGCAATAAATAATCAAAATAGAACTATACCACTTTTCATGGAACAATGGCTTCCTCCGTCGCCTCGGCAAAGGGGTTTAGCTCCTCATATTAATCATGTTCTCAAAATACATGTTTATGGTTCAAAAATTGATTAAAAGAGTGAAAAGAATACACTGTAGTCGCTGAAAGTCTAAAACAGAAGACTGAATCGTAGCTGAAGGGTTTCAGTCACTGCAGACAGGAACGATAGAAGCTCGTTGTCACTGAAAATAAGTTTGCCTCTGCGACTGTTGCATGTGCGTCTTATGTTCTTCGTCTTCTTCTTCTTCTTCTTCTTCAGCAGCAGCAGCAGAGTTTCTGTACTCGATTTTCTTCGCCTCTCTAGTGCTCTAAACTCTCCAAACTCTCCCAAATTGTTCGTTTTCCTTTTTATGGCTCGAATCAATCTATATATAGCCACCAGACCCAAAATCTCTCGAGTTAATCCACAAATATTCTCGTTTTTCTTTTCAGCAAGTTACGGGATTCTTCTTCCCTGTTTAATCTTCTCTACGCGTCAACTTGGTTTCCAAACTCTCATATACTCTCTCAAGACTGAATAAGGACTCAATACATTGCAATCTTAGCGTAGAATCTCCCCAAACTTATTTGATAAACCGAAAATATCTGAAAATGTAAATACTCCCTGTCGAAGATATATCACGTGTAAAACTCCTCTTTTCTCGATTCAATTAGCGTTACCAACCCTATTTTGTCGTACAAGATTGATCCCTATCCAAAACTATGAAGAAATCCCGAGAAAAACTCGTTGAAATCAAACTAGGAAAGTTCACAGGAGCTGTAAACATTTCCCTCCTTTTTCTGTTTTGAAATTTTGAGAAGAAATGTGTCCTCCCCCTATCAAGTCCCGGTCTGTGCTTAGCAGCTGCTTGGAAATGGGTTACCCCTTTTCCAAAATGAGAGTCCGAATAACAAATGTCCTCCCAGGTACCTTTAACAACTTTTCGAGCCAATTTTTCCGCAAAAGCCTATTCCTCCAAAAACACCTACAAAGGGATAAAATACCAAAATTAGTACAGAAATGGGTACTAACAGTATACACAAAAGAGATGAAAATAGACACATAAATGCGTCTATCAAATACCCCCAAACTTATTTTTTGCTAGTCCCGAGCAAATCAAAACTACAAAATAAAATCCCAACCCACTGTCGCAGGCATCGTCGATTGCACTTAGCATGTGCAATAAGCCTTTAAACCCCTAGGTGGCCCTATCGGCCGAGTTATAGTCTCGGGAGGGTTTACAAGAGGTGTACCCACAAAACCTTTACTCCAGACCCTAGCTATCTACGCAGAACCTTGGAATGCACTAAAGAATCTCCTTGGTTGGCATACTTATTGATTACGGGAGGAAGTACCCTGATGCGAAATTCCAATTGCTGTATATGAGTTTGCACTCGGATATACTAAAATTCATATATAAGTGACAGAGCTCTACTCAGATAGTCGCACTATGGACATCAATATCCGGAATCAAACAAATCACATGAATAGATTAAGAAGATGGATATAGAAATAGACGGTTGCGAATGGACTTCAATGCCAAGATGAACCTATGACCTAGTGGATTGAGATACTGGTCTGGACTAATATCGACACAACTGGCATATACAAGGGAACCAGTGGTCGACTTTATAATAAACCTTTATTTTTATTTTATTTTATTTTTTATTTTTTTAACGACCTGATTAGATCTTTTGGATCCAAGCGCATGCTTCTTGTCAGCAGATTACATGGTAATTCCTGTGGATCCTGCATTCCACGCTTGTTTAGGCGACGGAGACAGGGAGAACATACACATATTGCTATCCAAGTGTTAATATTTATTCCGATTGGTCTAATTGGTCTGTTTTTTTTTTTTTTTTTTAGTAACTCAATCACTCTATTTCAACCCAGCAGACATCAACATAAAAATTTGCAAAAACAAAAACAGAAGTAATAAGATGATTCCGAGATACGGTGAAACTATCATGTTATTTCTAACACCTAAGCTCTGTGCTTTTATGAATAGACTCTATATAGATGTTTCCATCCACTTAGATTGGTTCCTCAGCTCTTACAACCAAGATGCTTCCATCCACTTAGATTGGTTAGTGCTATCCTTAATAGGCATAAATTTTTAGGCTCTGGAGTTTATAATGCAACTAAAAAGTTTCTCCCATACCCCCAAACTTAAATCTAACATTGTCCTCAATGTTCTAAAGATGAAATTAAAAGCATGAACAAGGAGAAACTGTTTCCATTTGAAGAAAAAGAGTTAAGGAAAGATATTACCGTGTTGCATGAGAATGGGTTACCTCCCAAGAAGTGCTAAGTTTAAAGTCTTCATCCAGACATCAAGTACCATAAAATGGCTAATTACCTTTCAAATCATTTATCAGTAGTCGAAATAACTGTGGGTCATTAGAACCAAATAGCACTGCCACTAATATGAGAAAACTGCATAGGATTAGAAAAATTAACAGATGGAGCACAACCTGATCTAAACTTTCTTGCAAGACAACTGGGTTTATCTGTGACACCCTCTTAGGCTTCATGTGAGTGTCTTGACAAACATATTTTTCCGAACTATGAGTTCCCAATTCCTGGACAGTATCAGGAGGATCGGGTTGTGGAGTCGGGGCAGACTCAAGTAATACCTCAGGCATGCTAGACTCAAGTCCCAAGTTAGGGACTTCTAATAAAGATACTTTACCATCACTACCCCCAAAATTAGGGTAGTCAGTATTCTCAGAAAAACCTCTAATTATTGCTTGAATTTCCGGATCCTCAGAGTCTTTAAAATAATCAAGAGCTTCTTCCAGTTCTCTACCCCCAAACTTAGAGTCATCATTACTCACAGAAAGACCTAACACTAGTGACTGAATTTCTGGGTCTGTAGAGTCCTTAAAATATTCGAGAGCTTCTTTTAGTTCCAAAGTTTGGTCATCTATCTTACCTAAGATAATTGTCTCATCAAGTTCATCTAAAGAATCACCAAACAAAGTATCGTCCCAACTATCCTGAACTAGATCCTGAACCAAAGTACTAATCATATTCACTTCCTCTAAATCATCAGAAGGTTGTCTAGTAACATTAAAGTCATTTAGTTCAGTGGTCATATTACCAAAGGATATGTTCATAAGTCCGGTCCTACAGTTGATAACAGCATTAGACGTGGCTAAAAATGGGCGACCTAAAATCACCGGTATTTGATTCTCTGGGTCAGGGACAGGTTGTGTATCTAGGACTACAAAATCCACAGGATAAATAAACTTGTCGACCTCAATAAGAACATCTTCTATCACACCACGAGGAATTTTAACAGACCTATCAGCTAACTGTAGTGTTATCTTGGTGGGTTTCAATTCATCAAGTCCCAGTTGTAAGTACACATGGTACGGAAGTAAGTTCACACTAGCTCCTAAGTCAAGTAAAGCTTTTTCTACCCTGTGTTTTCCTATCGTGCAAGCAATGGTAGGGGCACCTGGGTCTTTATACTTAGGAGTTGTGGTGTTCTGAATGATCGAACTTACATGACAGGCAAAAAAGGCTTTTTTAGGGATACTAAGCTTTCGCTTTCGCGTACACATATCCTTGAGGAACTTGGCATAAGTCGGAAGTTTCCTAATTGCTTCTAGTAACGGAAGGTTTATGGTAACTTTCTTAAAAACCTCTATAATGTCATTAAAGTTGGATTCATTCTTTGTTGGTACTAGTAGCTGTGGAAATGAGGCTCTAGGAATAAAATAAGGCTTCTCAGGAACCGAATTGACATCATCAGAGATTTTATCAGTCTCCTCAGCTATGGATGGTCCTGAGGGGTGAACCACAGTTTGCTCACTCTCGGGCATGTTTACCTTATTGTCTACAACTCTACCACTCTTAAGGGTTCTAATAGCATTCAATTGATTCGATGGTTTTGTACCTACTTCATGAACTCCTCTAGGGTTGGGTTGGGTTTGAATAGGAAACCTACCTTTTTCTCTCAAAGACTCATTTATCAAACTAACTTGGGTTTTTAACTCGGAAATAGCCTGAGAATTATCTTGGACCATCTTTTTATTTTCATCTAAACCTTGTATCATCGATTGATGAAACATTGCAGTTTGTTGGGTTAACAAAGCGAGAGATTCCTCTAGACTCAAAATTTTCTTATCAGACTGATTCTGAAACTGAGCTAATCCTGAAGGATTCTTAGTATAGCCAAAACCTGGAGGAGCATTCGAATTACTAAACTGACCTTGACTCTGGCCCTTAGACCATGAAAGGTTCGGATGGTTTCTCCACCTAGGATTATAGGTTTCTGAATATGGGTCAAATTTTTGATGATTATCGAGTCTAGTGTTATTATAAAGAGCATTAGCTTTCTCTTCATTATTATGGCCTTCCCAAAAAGGCTCCAATCTACCACTAGTGTGACCCATTTCTAAAGCTTCTAACCTTTTAGCTATCGCTGCAATCTTGGCATCTGATTCATAGCCTCCTTCTACCCTATTAACGTTTCCTCTGCTCAGGAGAATTGTTTTCCGGGGTTCCCTACTATTTTCCCATTGTTGGGTATTTTCGGCGGCTTCATTCAAAAATGCCATTGCCGCATCAACAGTTTGGTTCTCAAACCCACCTGTACACAAAGCTGCAACCGTGGATATTGTGGAATAATCTAAACCCTCATAAAGGATCTGAACTAGCCTAACCTTTTCTAAACCATGGTGAGGACATTGTGTTAACAAATCATTGAACCTTTCCAAATACCTATACAAAGATTCTCCCTCTTGTTGTGAGAATGTGCAGATTTGCGTCCTAATCGACGATGTTTTATGCCTAGGGAAAAACTTATTGAAAAAGGCAGATGTAAGTTGTTCATATGTTTCGATTGACTCAGGAGTCAAACTATACATCCACGATTTGGCTTTATCATTTAGGGAAAAAGGAAATAACCTAAGTTTCAAAGCATCATCATCTAAGCCTCTAATTCTTAGGGTACTGCAAATTTCTTCAAAATCCCTAACATGGAAATAAGGGTTTTCATTTTCTTTCCCTAAAAAGATTGGGAGCATCTGTATGGTCCCAGGTCTAAGATCATAATTGGCTTCTGTGTCAGCTAACTTAATACACGAGGGATGAGTGGTCCTAGTCGGATTCAACAAAGCTTTCAAAGTAGCCATTTCTGGTACTATCGGAGTATTGGGGATTCTCTCCTCAGTAAAAGGAGTACGTTCAAGACAGGATTCTCCGAAAATAGGATCTTCTAGGTCAAGGTAATCGAGACGCTTAGAACTGCTAGGTTGTTCTTTAACAAATCTACCTAGGGCGTCTCTTTTACGTTCAGGCATACAAGAATTCCCTAAATTGGAAGGATAATCAATCGCAAAACAAGGACGACTCAACCAAATCAACCCTATTGATTCTAGCAAACAAAAAGCATGATGGCTCCACTTAGATTGTTTCTAGACCAGCTTCTACTCTTCCAAGAGGCAACTGGGTATAATTTTAGCAAACCTCGTAGGACGATCCGAATAAAGTAAGTCGAAGAGAAGTAGGAGAAGCTCAGAGGAGCTTTGATACCCCCACCTCTTTGGCAACGCTTCCCTGGGTTACAAGGCGGCTCTAATCGACTTACAGTAATCTTCCTGAACTTTGAGTTAGGCTAACAAGATACCCAATACGATCCTTTTGAACGACTTTCCTATAAGCTCGTTACCCTATCGGTCTCGTTCTAGTCAATATTTTAAGCTTAGGTTCGCGTTCGGTATTGTTTTCCTAAGGCGGGCAAGAAGAGAACGGTGATGAAATCCGAACCCTTATCTTGTATGGCCAGGCCTTGCCCTTTACTAGGAAAATAAACGTCCGTATTCAATTCCTCAGCATATATGCACCTTAAGGAATACAGTAACTCGCTGACAGGGGATTCGCGAGTGTTCAGAATCTTACCTCCCGTTCCAGACGGGGGATGAATCGATTGTAGTCGACTCGGGCCACTGACTCCTGTGTCAGTGTACGAACCCAAGGTGCAGAGACAATATCGTAATTGTCCTCCTTCTCTGCAAACAGTTTTTATATTTAAGGATACCCTTCCGTAGGGTATATAAAAATAAAAAATAAAAATAGTGTCCAAAGTCCAAAAAGTCCAAAAAAAGAAAAGAAAAATTACAAAATAATAAAGAAACCCTAATACAATTTTTTTTTTCTAAAAAAAAAAACAAAACCCTAAAAAAAAAAAGAATAAAAAATAACCTAAAAATAAAATAACTAAAACAAAATTGTCTTCTTTTCCGTTATTTTCGCTTTAATCTTTAGCTCCAAGTCTTTACGAAATCACCAAACTCCTTGGCTCAATGTTTTTTCCTTTACGTTCCAAAACCTATAGACAAAAGACAAATACCCAAAAACGTAAAATAGAAAAAAATAAATAAAAATAAAAATAAATCTAAAACCCTAAAAACAAGTCCGCGTCGGCGGCGCCAAAAATTGATGTTAATTTTAAGTTGTTGTAAAAAGTGATAAGTAGGGTTCGTTCAACTCGGTCTTGTAAAGGATTTTCAAAAATTAAATAAAGTTGTTTCAATAATAATAAGAAAATACCGAGACTCCAACAATACTGTTAGTATCATTATTGCTTTGAACCCAGAGGTGTCGTGGAGGAACACGTTCTTGTTCAACAGGAGTAGCCTTATTAGATCTCTTCTCCTCGTCACTAGAAATATCAGGATCAGTAACAGTTGGGACAACTTCAACTGATTCTGGGATTTCCTTGACTTTCTCAATTGTCTCAGTTGGAGGCAATTCAGCAGGAGGATTATCATGGTGGAAGTTACTTAGATCATCAATGATAACATTAGCAGATTCCATCATAACTTGGGTTCTGAGATTAAAAACTCGGAAACCACAACTATCAGAAGCATAGCCAAGAAAGATACCTTCATCGCTTTTAATATCAAATTTCCCTCTTTTTTCTTGATCTTTCAGGATGTAGCACTTACTTACGAACACTCTAAGATAATGTAAGTTGGGTTTCCTACCATACCACAACTCATAAGGAGTGTTTAGGGTTTTAGACCGTAGATAGACACGGTTGATCAAATAACATGTTGTGAAAATAGCTTCTCCCCAAAACCTTAAAGGTAAGTTTTTGTTATGGAGCATTACCCTGGCCATTTCCTGAATGTTCCTATTCTTCCTTTCTGCAACTCCATTAGCCTGAGGAGTAATGGGTGGTGAGTATTGTTGAATAATCCCCAGTTTGTCACAGAATTTAAACACCTTAGTGTCCTTGAATTCAGTTCCACGGTCACCTCTAATTTTCTTTAGTTTGCGACCTTGTTCATTCTGGATTCTATTAACAATAATCTTGAATTCATCAAGGGCTTCATTCTTATGAGCTAAACATGCCACCCAAGTGAATCTGGTGTAATCATTTACCATAACTAAAGCATACTTCTTACCCGCAACCGTAGGTTGTTGAATCGGTCAGAAGAGATCCATATGAATTAAATCAAATGGAGCTTTAATGAGAATATCTCGAGATGATTTATGGTAAACTTTCGTTTGTTTACCCTTTTGACAGGCACCACTGACACCATCAATCTTTACATTGATTTTGGGAACGCCTCTAACAAGTTCTTTGTTAATGATCTTAGTTAGAAGGCGATAATTAATGTGACCAAAACGCTCATGCCAAAGATGTGTATATTCCACCTTAGTCAAATTGCAACAATTACTAAACTGGGTATCAAGAAGATAACAGTTATTTTTACCACGAGTTCCCTGAAAAATTACTTTTCCAGTTTTGTCTACAATGTCACATCTATTCACATTAAAGACAACTTTATGGCCTTTTTCACAAATTTGACTAATAGAAAGAAGATTTGCAGTCATACCTTTAACGTATACTACATCATGGATTTTAGGAACGCCAGGAAGTTTGATCGTCCCCTTCTTTCTTATGTAGCAACAACTCCCATCTCTGAATGTTACAGGACCTCCTTCAAAGTCGCTTGAATTCACAAACCACGAGAGATCACCATTCATATGTCAGCTACATCCACTGTCAAGAAACCATTGAAAGGGCGATGTTGATTTTAGAGCAAAAGCTCCCATACTAACACTACTATCCCGTTTAGGATTTCTTATTAAATTTGTACATCCTTTTAGAGAAGTAAACAGTTGTTCAGCTTTCTTATGAAGATTACTTGCAACCTTTAAACTTTTCCTGAAAGATGTACATGTATGTTGAAAGTGATTGTGAGAGTCACTGAACATACATGGACCAACATCTTTAATTTTATTTGAGTAGTTATGAGTCCCATCAGGTTTCACAAATCCTAAACCTCGTTTATCCCCTGACTTACGACAATTCTTCATGGAAGAATTAAAGGAATTATCAAAATCCATTTAAGAAACTTTGACAGACTTCAAATCCTTATACTTTGCAATTTCTGCAATAAGATCAGAATTGATCCGGATTTGTTCATCCAACTTTTTCTAGAGAATAACAAGCTCTTCAGAACTTTCTCTAAGATCAGAGTTAAATCCTGGTGAAGCGTTTATCGAGATTTTACTGTCCATAGAGTCAGATCGCTACAAACACAGACTTACGAGGTCTTAAACGTGTTTGCCTGCTCTGATACCAATTGAAAAAGCGGGGGTACAACAGCCACACCCAATATTTCGCTTGGCAATCTGTATGTACTAACTCCAATATTTCACTCAACTAGACAGTCAGACTCAATCAATGGAAATATATCCAAGATTTATATCTCTATTTCTCAATTCAATCCGCAATCAAACAAATAGGAATTTGCGAGCCAGATTGAATATAAGAAATAACTTGGACGGTATCAAAAACCAATATCCAAGTGTCAATCAATTTAATCAACAACCAAAGGTTGGATTCCTAATTGATTGAACTTACGCACAACCTGTGATATTTCTATTATATAACAAAATATAATGCGGAAAAGAAATAACACAGACACTAGAAATTTTGTTAACGAGGAAACCACAAATGCAGAAAAACCCATGGACCTAGTCCAGATTTGAACACCACACTGTATTAAGCCGCTACAGACACTAGCCTACTCCAAGTTAACTTCGGACTGGAATTTAGTTGAGCCCTAACCAATCTCACACTGATCAAGGTACAGTTGCGCTCCTTACGTCTCTGAATCCCAGCAGGACTCTACGCACTTGATTCCCTTAGCTGATCTCACCCACAACTAAGAGTTACTACGACCCAAAGTCGAAGACTTGATAAACCAATTTGTCTCACACAGAAAAGTCTATTGTATAGATAAATCTGTCTCCCACAGATAAACCTATGAGTTTTGTTCCATCTTTTGATAAATCAAGGTGAACAGGAACCAATTGATACACCGGACTTATATTCCCGAAGAACAGCCTAGCAATATTAATCACCTCACAATAATCTTAATCGTATGGTAGCGAAATAAGATATTTTGGAATCACAAACGATGAGACGAAGATGTTTGTGATTACTTTTTATCTTGCCTATCGGAGAATAAATCTCGATCCAATCTTAAAGAAGATAGTACTCAATCACGATAGAAACAACAAGATCAGATCATACAACTACAAAGAAAATAGTCGAGTCTGGCTTCACAATTCCAATGAAGTCTTTAAGTCGTTAACCTACAGGGTTTCGTGAAAAACCTAAGGTTAAAGGAGAATCGACTCTAGTCGCAACTAGTATCATACAGGATGTGTGGGGATTAGGTTTCCCAGTTTGTTAGAGCATAGCTCGGTTGAACCCGCCAAGCGTTGGTATGTCAAGTTTCGTTGTCATATTTTAGTGAATCAAAACTCAATTAAAGTGTCGCTTGATTATGTACTAGAGAAAACTTTGTATAGGTTAGGCTAGAAAGATTAGGATAATGAGACATACAAGTATTACTCGAAGACTAGAAGAATGTGAAGAAGTAACAAACTACATTGACGACATCATCCTTCCTCTTGAGGTTAGTAATATTTTGACTTGAACTGTTTCATTCCCAACGTATCTTTCAAGTTGTGTTATATTGAAAACATAACTGCAAAGCTGTGAATGATTATACTCTAGTAGACATAGTATTAAGGAATTACAATAAGAAGTATAACGCTTATCTTTTGAACTTCGTATATAAGACATCGACATAAACGTATGAATGCTATTGTGATTATGTGTATGGTTATGGGTGAAGATTTCGTCATAGGAAATAATGTTTACATTCGTTTTAAAGGAAGTACATTCATGAACTTGTTTTGTGAATCGAAAAGGAAATCGCTAGGCTTATTGGTATTGTTATTCATTGCATATCTTTGGATTACCAATATGTGTGAGCTAGTAGAACCGATCATAACTTGTTATGTATCTTGGTAAAACTAGTCACAGTGCCTAACTTATGTATTGGTATGACTTTTATTAGTGTAACCGATCCTAAGTAATCACCTAAGATAGTATGATCGATATTTGTAATTGGTGTGACCGATCCTAGTTATTGGTGTAACCGATCCTAATAATTGGTGTGACCGATCACAAAAGAATATGTAATCGATCCTTGTAATTGGTGTAACCGGTCCTGGTAATTGGTATAACTGATCCTGGTAACTGGTGTGACCGATCACAAGTAATACCATGAGAATATGGTAACCGGTCCTGGTAATTGACGTGACCAATTTGGTAACTAATATAACCGGTCCCAGTAACCATATTAATGTAGAACCGATCCTTGTGTTTGGTAGAACCGTAAACCCATGATTAGTGTGTTGATTTGATCAATCACATAGTTTTTGGAAATCAGATGAACCAGTTCTAAACTTGTTTGGAAGTGTGGTATAATCGGTTCCAAGATTGTAAATATGAAAGAGGATTTACAAAGAAATAAGATGTCGACATACTTTGAACATGTTCAGTAACTCTTATCTTTTATTGTTCAAAGATATTCCTTAATAACTCAAGGAGATCCCGGACAGAAATAAGTTGAGAATCTTTTAATTAAGGTTGTTAATTTTATATGCTTTTAATTACCAGCAATTAAAATGCATATCTCTGGAAAATAAAAATTGGTAATGTGCATTTACTAATTGGAGATTTTCTAGTAGGATTTCGGTTAATATTAGACAGAGCATTTCTAGGAATTATGAAAACCGAATTTGGAAATATATTGCATATCTTGAGAATATTTTCGGTTTTGGAAATTCTTTGGTGTCCAAACTTCCTTGGTCTATAAATACCCAAGTTTGCATTTCGAGCAAACTATACTAAGAGCCAGCAAAATTACCTTGTTGTGTTGTTACTGGTGGAGCCGTCTATTCAGAGAGGAAAGTACCCTAATCTCTTACGACCGCTTGTTTAAAGACTTCTGTGGGATCAAGAAGCTCTACGAGTACCGTTGGTGGGAAACTAGATATTTGCAGTATTATTAGTTTTCAATTTGATTTGATTGACTAACGGTTGTTGAACTTTGATTGCACCTAGTTTGTTTATTCTTGAGAATCTTCTCTTTTGATATAAGATTCACTCAAACTAGATCGAAGTGTCGACGATATCTTTAGAACTGTTTGTAGATCTAAAGACATCTTGTGATAATCCATTGTTAACATACTCCGTTCTATGTGTGATTGATCACAAGAGATTCAAGTTGTGGTGTGCAGGTGTTTATTGAAGATTTAAGAAGATTTGAAGACGAATAAGATTTCTGATTTGGGTTCATAATCTTTGGTGTGCACAAAACTTGATCGGCTGGGATCCAACTATAATCGATTTATCTTTGATAGATTCGATGGATTAGTTGCGTAGATCGACATCAGTATTTAGCATCTTGATAAGATCCTATTATTGATTGCATAATCTAAACTCTGCTACTTTGGTAGTTGTTGGATAGATTGATCTAAACCCGACAAAGGAGTTTATTGGATTAAACAGAAGAGCCTTTGTCTAACTCATATCACTGAGATTGAATAGAGTTGTTACCGAATAGATTTGTTGTTCCTTTACTGTTTGGAATACGAACCAAAGGAATTGTTCCAGTACGTGCACTTATTGAATGTCAGAAGTGCATGGATACTGAAGAAACTAGGTGAACTATAGGTTTAGTTGTTTGGTCTCAACTATACGAAGTTAGGTTGATTTTGTATAGCGGCTTAATTCTGAGAGTATTCAATTCTGGACTAGGTCCCGGGGTTTTTCTGCATTTGCGGTTTCCTCGTTAACAAAATCTTGCTGTGTCATTTACTTTTTTTTTTCCGCAATTATTTTTGTTGTTATTATAATTTAAAGTAAATTACACAAACATTAACTCCGTATTACTTGATAGTGATCCTATAGAGTTTGGTTAAGTCCGAACCTATTATCAAGTAATCACACTTTGATTGTTGTATTATCTCGATCTCGTATCCATAGACGATCACACAAAGTGTGAATACCGATTCGTTGCATTGTCTCAACTTAGTCCATAGACAATCACTTTCGGTAAGAGGACTTATAGGTGGAAAAGTTTAAGATTGTGGTATATTTGGGTACCCTCGTCTTTTCACAGTTACTAGAGTTCTCCTTTATATAGTCTTCAAATCAAGGTTTGCAATCAATGCTACCTTGGTAACAAAGCATTCAATATTCACCGTTAGATGAAAACCTGATTTGACTCAAGCTAATATCTTTCAACTATTAGATCGAACTTAGCTTGTTACACACAAATGAAATGTACCTTCATTTAGGTTTGAGTAACCGTACCTAAACATGTAAACCTTGTTGGCTCAACAATAGTTAACCGAAGTTAGCTATATGAACACTTTCATATCAACCTCATTCATCTTAACCATAACTAGTTCAAATGACTCAAATGAAACTAGTTCTAGAGTTATTCAATTGTTTATATTCTCATAGAAGTATACAAGATACAATTGAAGAAAAATCGATTTTGATTCACATGGATCAAGTCATGAACATTATAGCCACGGTTTGCAAAAGATTGCATTCCTTAATATATAAATGTATTAGTTCATGAACAAACCGATTTTAGAACATCATCTACTTAGGTATATGTACGGGTATGCGTACCTAAGTAGCCGGACCAAGTTTGGGTTTTACCAGTACGCGAACTGGTACGCATACCAATGCAACTTCCAAACTCAGCAGAAATTCCCGGACCTGAACCTTATGCCAGTACGCGTACCGGTTTGAAAACCAGGTTCCCAGACTTCTCAAACCAACAGGTATGCATACTATGGTTCCCGGACATGGATTACATATGTCCAAGTACACACACTATGCTTAAATCCAATTTTTATAAACTCTCATTTCAAACATTGAAACATTCTCGGAAGACGGGAATAGCTGTCTGACACAAACTATTAGCTTCAAAGCAATTTTTAAGTGATAGAATGATCAATACGAAACATTCCGAGTCTACATCAAATGACTGTCTCACACAAATCATGTAAGATGTTACCAGGTGATTTTCACATGATCATCTTTTGACTTTCGTCAAAAATATACGATGAACTTGGTTAAAGCGAAAGCTTACCAATACATATTTCGAGAAATATGTAAGCGAGTTAAACTCAGCTCGAAATATCAAATGTGTATAAAAGAAGTCTATATAGCTATATGACTTTTGTCTCAAATAGGAGATAAAGTAGATAGACTTTTGAGTGATTGATGAGTTCAAGTCTCCACATACCTTTTGTTGATGAAGTTCCACAAGCTCCCCTTAGTAGTTCTTCGTCTTCAATCGATGAACTCCGTGAAGTCTAATGCTCAACTACACTTTCTATCCTAATCCGTGACTTAGCTATAAGTAGACTAGAAATCAAGACTTATAGTTTTGACAACTAAACTTGACAACAAGCTTGAGATAGCAACGCTTGCGATTTCGACCGAGCAGTACTCTAACAATCTCCCCCTTTGTCAATTTTAGTGACAAAACTATCAATACATATGGAATTAAAAAAGATAAACTTTGTAGCTCTCAATCCAAATGCTTGATTTCCTTGGTTCTTCAACATTACTCGAAATCTTCGTCACTTCCAAGTACTCCAATGATTTTGAACGTGTTCAACCCAGCATCAATGTTGTTGAATATCCATAGCCATAACAATGAGAAAACAGGAGCTCTCAATCATTGTTATACAGTGTCAGAGTATTATTACACAACATCAAAGTTCAATTGTATCACAACTTTGACAACAATACTATGGTGATATGTATCACTCCCCCTTAGTCAATACTTCATCTCACATGAAAACCACTCCTCCTTACATAATGATCCGTAAACCATATGTATTTGTAGTGTGAACTACACATTAATTCTTCCCCTTTTTGTCAATAAGAATTGGAAAAGGTATGAAAACTAGTGGGATCCTAATGAAATTTCCATAGAGATACTTCATGACCAAAGGAGAAAAACATATCAACTTTTTTAGATGCCATCAAATAGCCGAAACTAACTGCATTCATCAAGGAGTTTATAAAGATATAAGATAACCCCTACAATATTCCACAGCCGCACTTCCCACAAAGATTTGACAATTAAGCACAAGTTCAATTAAGAACTCTCCCCCATATAATGTCATTCTCGAAAGAACAACAAGAGCGACCTTATTTTCATATGAAAAGAAGGATTTCTTTGGACATTAACAAATCACATGAAACATGAATTTGTATCCAAAATACTCAATTAAATTAACCACAAGTGAACCCATGATTAATTTAATCGAAAATGCTCAACATAAGAGAAATTACGGAGCCGCACAATATTTACACAGAGATGTGGATCAGGGAAGACCAATACTGCGGAATAAACAAAGATTCATTCTATCTTTCATCAGTATTTGCATAGAGATATATTATAGACTTAATCTTTGTAAACAAAAGTTCATCTTATCTTCCATCAATATTTGCATAATGACATAATAGGCTTAACTTTTGTATGTCAAAAGTTCATTCATTCTTTTATCAATATTTGCATAATGACATATGAAAGACTTAACTTTTGACATATATGAGACAATCATAGTTCACGGACGCAAACACACATATCTCATAACAAGTTGCAATATATGAAACCATAAAGATTAATACTGCAAAATCATCTTCCAAATAAACTTTAGAATTTAAATAAATAAATCTAAAAACATTGCAAGATGAAAATCGTTGGAAATAGCTATGTGTACTCACAATAATGGCTATTCCAGACCCTAGTTATCCTTCTTAAAACACAAGAATAAATTCTCATAAGAAGTTTCCTAGACAATAAAATCAAAATCAAACAACTCTAAGACAAACACAACTGGACACACGTCAGAGTTCGTGTACAGAAACTTCACGGGTTTCAAGACCTTCAAGCTTGTGACTGACAACATCGACAGCCTCTTTGAGAAGATCCTTAACATGTGACTTCATGAGACCAAGGTCAGAGTTAACCTTTTTCAACTCAGTTCGTAGCATGTCAAGATATTTCATAGAGTTCCTAAGCTTCAGTTTTGCTTTTCCGAGATCATTGAGAAAACCATGAACCACTTCAACAGAGACCATCTCAGCCTTTTCTCTATCTTGATGGGAATATGCATAAAAGCATGATGCACCAGGATTGAGTTCATCATCTTCAACAATGGTTCTTTTTTTCTTTAAAACGAACTCAAAATAAACAGCATCATCAATAAAGTCTTCCGGCAAATCCCAAGAGCAAGGAGGAGAAGCCATTCTTCATAAACAAAAACCTGGAGTAAAGGTACTCACAAACGGGTTTTTGTTTTTAAATGGTTTCTCAGGGAAACAGATTTTAGGGTTTCTAAAGTTGGTCCATGACATGTAACAAAGGTACCCGTATGAACACAGCCTTGACCCATGGTCGGAAAATACCCAGATGGTGAAAAAACAAGAAACAAGACATTGTTTATACTCTAATATTTTGCTACGTGAATAATTTCACAATCTTAGCTCAATAAATTTTACGTTCTTACAACAGAAAAAAAATTAGAGCATAAGAATAACAGTTTGGCATAACAAGAATTCAGAAGAAATTAAAAAACAAAAACTTGACAAGACCAAACACAAATACTTGTGCAAACATGTTTGTGAATGATCATCCAGCTAAGAACGATAAGAAAATATCTAAAGAATCAGAAAACATCTTGCCAACAAGTATACCTGATCATATCTCACTCATCCAAGATTTTTTGTGAGTGAGTTTTCAACCTTGTGATCAATTAGCACAAGTATGAGCCCTAAGCTCATTAAATGAATGGTGTTCGCGGTTGAGTCTCTTCTTCCTTCCAATTCTAGGAGAGAAGCCGTTCTGATGTGAAAATTATCATAAAACTTATTGTCATCAAAATACGAGACAGAGTTCGAGTCCTTACCAGAAGAAGTTTGTTCGAAGGATTTTGACAGCCTATTGATAAGATCCTTGTATCCTTCAATTATCAGATTTAGATTGCCCTTCATATCTCCACTGTTGCTTCCAACTACAGGAACCTTTTTCACATCTTGAACAACATTCTTCCCATTAGGTTGAGAGATACCTTTCCGAAATCTCCTTGTTCCAAATGTATTAAGACTACAATTCGTCCGAACATTCGATGAGCAAATTGAACTGACTTTCCTGAAAGAATTCACAGGGTGAGTACTAAAACCGATAGGTTTAGACATCCGGATGTCAGTTACACCTTTTAGTATTAAATCTAAGGTGTGTTGAAGTCGAACAATAGAATTGTCATTCAACCTTGATTTGCTTTTCCGTTTGATATGTCCTTTTGAATCACAAAAGAGACACACTTTATGAACACATGAGTGATTAGAGTGAACAGTCATAACAACATTGTCTGGAGATTTCTTCCTTCCATGTGATGTGGATATTCCTTGATTAGAGGAAGACACAAGCACATCTTTTCCACTAGGAAGGGATTCCGATTTTACTTCTGGAACTGAATTTCTTACAGTTGAGACAGAAGTAGTTGGTATAGTGGACTCTTTAAAACAACCTTGAATAGAGAGTTTACTCAAAAGATGTTCAATTTCCAAGGCATCCTTTTTGAGATCCGCCTCGAGCAAGGTTCGTGAGAAACAAACTTCGGCGTTCTTCTCGTTAAGAGCCTTTAATTTAGAGTCACTATCTTATACTATACCTATAAAGATATTTCTTTGTACCTATGTGAATTTTCATGTGGTGAATTCCAGTAGTGTGGCTTAAGATGAAGTGGAACGTACACCCACATTACAAGAGGTGGTCATTTCCCGGAGTTGTATTGGCAATGAAGACTTCGATTCCTGTCAAGTCTCAAGCACCCAAAGGCCACTAGTAACTAATGAGTTAGTGGGACGTGGTAACTATCTACCACATTTCTTGTCGTCATCAAGATGGAAACTCATGGGACAGATGAGAGAATCAACTAGATGGGTTGGATGTTATTATAGTGGTGATTATCTCGAGTTCCTTACGGAATCAGTGAAGCAACGATGGCTAAATCGGGTCAGTGGATTTGATGGAGGTGGATGCTGTTGGGGCTGAATTCTAAATGGGGTTTTTGGTTTAGTGAAGAATTGAACGCAAGCTGGGGTTTCTTGTTGTGATAGAATTAGGAGTTGGAGACAAATGGTGAATCAGATGAATTTGTTAGCACGAGTGTTGGTTAATGGTTTATGAAGCTCGGTGTTGCAATATTGATTTTACAACAACATGAATACTCGGAAGTGCTGACAGACTTAAGGTTTTGGGTGTTCTTGGTTAGGACTGAAATTGATGTTTAATTGAAATTCGTTCATGAATTCATATGTGAAGAATCGCTCGAGCTATGCAGTTGGTGGTCATTGGTACAGATATTTGAGGTAGTTTGAGATGGATGGCCGGAAGGACAGAGAATGATTGGCAGCAACAAGACATGGTGATGTGGCTTAATGGAAGTTGGATAATGGCACTAATCATATAGATTTCAGATGCTCAATGAGATGACACTAAACATCAATGGAATCGGGGTATTTTATGTCGACCAACCCAACAGTTCTTCATGGCTTGTTGTTTGTCATTGATCAAGGAAATAAATTGCAGCAGCAGTGGTGGATGTGTTCTAATATCCACGATGGGAACGAAGATGGACTGACTGAGTTCGGTGATGGTGTCTGCAGAGACGGCTCAGTCGGATCGAGAAGGAGCTGCAGTCAACGAAAGAGTTGTTGTTGCTGCCATCCCAGCGAAACAAAGAGCTGGAAGTCAGTGGCGGTGTTTTCTGGAATTCGAATGGGTTCAAGAAGGGAAAGT
This sequence comes from Papaver atlanticum, assembly GCA_023531105.1. Lineage (NCBI taxonomy): Eukaryota > Viridiplantae > Streptophyta > Magnoliopsida > Ranunculales > Papaveraceae > Papaver > Papaver atlanticum. Next base: position 4,819,644 of record JAJJMB010002020.1, read on the forward strand.
GTATTAACTGATTAGCTTCGAATTGGTGGTGGTGGTGATTTGTGCTGCATCTCAATTGAAGTAGCAGTTGTTGTTGCTGCCATGGCAGCTAGACAAGGAGCTGCATTGGAGGATGGTCCGTATGTCAACTGCAGTGGATTTCTTGTGGTGGTCAGGTCTGGATCAATCATTCGCAAGGGTTACTGCCAAGTGAAGAAGACTCTCAGGCAGATATAAAGAAGTTGGTTTTGGTGGCTGTATAGGAAGCTTGAATAGACGAGTTTTGAAATACTTGGTGGTAATTGAATTGGATATTGCAGGTACTGTGAACTCTTGGTCTTAATAGAAGTTCTCGGGACAGATGAGGTGTTATTCGAGTAAGTTATGAATCTGTTTTGGCGACTCATGTTAGCTTCTGCGAACCGTGGTTGCAGGGAGATGGATCTGCATACAAGTATTGAATGGGTGATTACTGAGATGGTCCCAAAACGTAGAAATAATGTTGCGTCAGATGTAAGCTGGATTTGAAGGTGCTGCAGCCGGTGAGTGACCAGTTTTAGACGGACGGAATAAGTTGGTGCTATGACCAACTCTGGAAAGAAGTTGGATCTGGGAGTGGTGTGTGGATTGGGCCCATTGGGCAGTCTAATTGCTAGGTCTTAATGATGCTGCTGGCAGACCTATATATCGATAGAGAAGAACAGAAAGAAAGGGGGAGGAGGCCGAAGTGCGGCTACAAACGTCGTAGAGGAGACTAGGGTTTGGAGTTTGTGTTCTCCATTTTCATTTTTTGATTAGCTATTGATTTCAATATGTTTCTGGCATTTGGAAAAGCCATGTCTAGCTAATCCATGTTAGGGTTTAGATAGAAGCCATTTAATTTTATAAACTCTACAATGATATTTCTAATAATGATTTGATTGTTTAGTAATTTCTCTTCATATAGCTTGGTATTCAATTGTTTATGTGATTTTCTTGATTATTTATGCTTTTTAATTGATATTGCGTGCTTGGTTAAAAATTTTGACGCAATATGCTTTAGGATTGATATGTAATTACATTTTAGAATTTAACATACCATCTTCCGAGAAATGAGATTGAAGTCGAAATTGTCTTGAGTGATAAATAGAGATTAGTAGAGTTTTATATGATTGAATTGGTGGAAATCGAAGACCCTAATAAACCACTCCTACTTTGTTTATTATTACGATTATTAGTTATTTCATTTTGTCCCGAACCGCATTTGCTTTCTATATTACAATTGACCTGTGCGCTTGCGGATATAACTAGGTTTCATTTAATCATTCATTTTGGTTATATAAAATCTACATCAATCTATGTGTGATATCGAAACGTCTTTCTCTTTAATAGATTCCATAGAAACAGAACTTTTGTTTCTGGTGATGCGTTTGTCAGAGATAGCACTTATGTCCATAGAGTCAGATTGCTACAAACACAGACTTATTAGGTCTTTAATGTGTTTGCATGCTCTGATACCAATTGGAAAATTGGGAGTCTAACAACCACGCCGGATATTTCGTTCGGCAATCTGTATGGACTAACTCCAATATAAATCCAAGAGAATCAACTAGACAGACAGACTCAATCAAGGAAATATATCCAAGAGTTATATCTTTGTTTCTCAAAGTAATCAGCAAATCAAACAGATAGAATCCGTGAGCCTGATTATTATGAGAAACAACTTGAACGGTACCAAAGACCAATGTTCACGTGTCAATCAATTTCAATCAACAACCAAAGGTTGGATTTACCAATTGACTGAACTACGTACAACCTGTGATATTTCAATTATATAAACAAATATAATGCGGAAAAGAAATAACACAGACACCATAAGTTTTGTTAACGAGGAAACCGCAAATGCAGAAAAACCCCGGGACCTAGTCCAGAATTGAACATCACACTGTATTAAGCCGCTACAGACACTAGCCTACTACAAGTTAACTTCGGACTGGATTGTAGTTGAGCCCTAACCAACTCTCACACCGATTAAGGTACAGTCGCGTTCCTTACGCCTTTGAATCCAAGCAGGACTATACGCACTTGATTCCCTTAGCTGATCTCACCCACAACTAAGAGTTGCTACCACCCAAAGTCGAAGACTTTATAAAAAAAATCTGTCCCCCACAGAAAAGTCTACTCTGATAGATAAATCTGTCTCCCACAGAAATACCTACAAAGTTTTGTTCTGTCTTTTGATAAATCAAGGTGAACATGAACCAATTGATAACCCGGTCTTATATTCCCGAAGAACAGCTTAGAAATATCAATCACTTCACAATAACTTAACTATATGGTAGTAGAGCAAGTTATTGTAGAATCACAAAGAATGAGACGAAGAACTTTGTGATTACTTTTTATATCTTACCTATCGGAGATAAATCTCGAGCAAATCTTAGAGAATATTATACACAAGTACAGAGAAAATAGTTGGGTATGGCTTCAGAATCCCAATGAAGTCTTTAAGTCGTTAACCTATAATGGTTTTAGGAAAAACCTAAGTTAAAGGATAATTGACTCTAGTACGCAACTAGTATCACACATAAGGTGTGGGGATTAGGTTTTTCCAGTTGCTAGAGTTCTCCCTTATATAGCCTTCAAATCAGGGTTTGATAGCTTTGAAACAAAGCAATCAATATTCACCGTTAGATGAAATCCTGATTTAAGATTCAAGCTACGTTTGCTTAAAACCAAAGCAATATCTCTTCACCGTTAGATGGTCTTAGCTTGTTACGCACAAATGAAATATACCTTCATTTAGATATGGGTAACCGTACCTAAACGTGTATATTGAGTTGGCTCAATAACAGTTAACCGAAGTAAGTCATATAAACACTTTTGTATTAACCACATTCATCTAATACTTCTAAATCAAATGATAATCAAATGAATTTAATTGTGTTACTCATAGAGTTGTTCAATTGTTTATATTCTCATAGAAGTATACAAGACATAATTGAAACAAAATCGGATTTGATTCAAGAGAATCAATTCATGAACATTTTAGCCATGGTTTGCAAAGATTGCATTCCTTAATATATAAATGTATTTGTTCATGAGTATGAAATCATACTTAACCGATTTTAGAACTTAATCCAACTCAGTTTGCAAACGGGTATGCATACTGTCGTACCGGACCTAACTCAGGTGAAACCGTTCGCATACTGGTATGCAAACTTGGTCTCGGACTTTGACAGTTAAAACCGTTTGCATACTGGTACGCAAACTAGGTTCCCGGACCCGAATCATACTACAACAGTTTGCATACTGTGCTATATCCAGATATTGGTTATTTGTTCTAAACTCCCATTTCAATCATTCAAACATCCTTAGAATACAACAATTGTTATCTCACATAAACTATTAGCTTATAAGTAATTTTCAAGTGATCGAATGATCATTACAAAACATTCCGAGTCTACATCAAATGACTGTCTCACACAAATCATGTAAGATGTTTCAAGGCAATTTTCACATGATCATCTTTTAACTCATTATTTAGTTTCCAACAAATAAATTGTTTCCAACAAAACTTGTCAAGAATAATGAAGAACGTAGTTAAAGAAAAAAACTTTCCAACACATATTTCGAGAAAGATATAAGCGAGTTAAACTCATCTCGAAATATAAAATGTGTATAATGTAAAAGTCTATATAGCTATACAACTAATTAGTCTCATTAGGAGATAGAATAAAATAGAATTCTGAGTGATATATAAGTTTTAGTCTCCACATACCTTTTGTAGATGAAGTTCCTCCAAGCTCTCCTCAGTAGATCTTTGTCTTCAATCGATGAACGTCGTGAAGTCTAAAGCTCAACTACACATTCTATCCTAATCTGAGACATAGATATAAGTAGACTAGAAATCAATACTTATAGTTTTGATCACCTAAACTTGACAAACAAGCTTGAGATAACAACGCTTGCGAGTTCGACCGAGCAGTGATCTAACAATGTCATTTGTGAATTAATTCATCAGCGAAAAAATAAAGGGGGTGAAAACAAAATATTTTTTAAGGAAAAAAAAGGATATTATTAATGAAAAAGCGGGGGTATAACAACCTCACCCAATAGTTCTCTTAGTAATCTGTATGGACAAACTCCAATATACTTTTAAAAGAATCAACTAGACAGTCAGACTCAACCTTAATAAAAAGTATATCAAAGAGTTATATCTCAATTTCTCGATTCAATCCACACTCAAACAAACAGGAATTTGCGAGCCTGATTGAATACAAGAGAAATAACTTGAACGGTACCAAAGACCAATGTTAAAGGATCAATCAATTTCAATCAACAACCAAAGGTTGGATTTACCAATTGATCGATTCAACGCACAACCTGTGATATTTCAATTATATAACAAAATATAATGCGGAAAAGAAAAAACACAGACACCGGAAGTTTTGTTTACGAGGAAACCGCAAATGCAGAAAAACCCCGGGACCTAGTCCAGATTTGAACACCACACTATATTAAACCGCTATAGACACTAGCCTACTATAAAGCTAACTTCGGACTGGATTGTAGTTGAGCCCTAACCAACTCTCACATCGATTAAGGTACAGTCGCGTTCCTTACGCCTTTGAATCCCAGCAGGACTATACGCAATTGATTCCCTTAGCTAATCTCACCCACAACCAAGAGTTGCTACGACCCAAAGTCGAAGACTTGATAAACAAATCTGTATCACACAGAAAAGTCTATTGAATAGATAAATCTGTCTCCCACAGATAAACCTATGAGTTTTGTTCTGTCTTTTGATAAATCAAGGTGAACAAGAACCAATCGATAACTCGGACATATATTCCCGAAGAACATCCTAGAATTATCAATCACCTCACAATAATCTTAATCGATTACCGAAACAAGATATTGTGGAATCACAAACGATGAGACGAAGGTGTTTGTGACTACTTTTCTATCTTGCCTATCGGAGATATAAATATCAAGTCAATCTTACGATTGAACTAAAACACGATAGAAACATCAAGATCAGATCACTCAACTACAGAGAAAATAGTTGGGTCTAGCTTCGCAATCCCAATGAAGTCTTTAAGTCGTTAACCTATAGGGTTTCGTGAAAAACATAAGGTTAAAGGAGAATCGACTCTATCTTATACAACTAGTATCACACAGGAGGTGTGGGGATTAGGTTTCCCAGTTGCTAGAGTTCTCCTTTATTTAGTCTGCAAATCAGGGTTTGCAATCTAAGTTACCTTGGTAACAAATCATTCAATATTCACCGTAAGATGAAAACCTGATTAGATTCAAGATAGTATCTTTCAACCGTTAGATCGAGCTTAGCTTGTTATATACAAATAAAATGCACCTTCATTTAGGTTTGGGTAACCGTACCTAAATGTGTACACTTAGTTAGTTCAACAATAGTTAACCAATGGTTAGCCATATGAGCACTTTAATATTAACTTTATTCATCTTCACCATAACTAGTTCAAGTGACTCAAATGAACTAGTTAGAGAGTTGTTCAATTGCTTAGATCTCATAGTAGTATACAAGACACAATTGAAGCAAAATCGATTTTGATTCACTCAAATCAATTCATGAACATTATAGCCATGGTTTGCAAAGATTGCATTCCTTATTATGTAAATGTTTTAGTTCATGAACAAACCAATTTTAGGAAGTAACCTACTTATGTATGCAAACGGGTACGCATACCTAAGTGGTAGGACCGAGTTTGGTTACGCCAGTACGCGTATGGGTGCGCATACTAAATCACACTTCCAAACTCCAACAGAAATTCACGAACATGAACTTTCCGCCAGTATGTGTACGGGTACGCATACTTGCCCGAGTTTCCAACAACCACCGGTATGCGTACGGGTAGGCATACTTTAGGTTCCCGGTTTTGGACTTTTACACAAATGTGAGAACACACTATGTTTATATCCAAACATGGTTACTTGTTCTAAACTCTCATTTCAATCATTGAAACTTTCTTAGAGGATGTTATAATATTTGTTATTCACAAACTATTTTCATCAAAGCGATTTTCAAGTTATTGAAATAATGAACATGGCTTTCGTCACTAGTAAAGATGAACTTGGCCAAAGCGAAATCTTACCAACACATATTTTGAGGCATAGATAAGTGAGTTAAACTCGGCTCGAAATATGTGTATAAATGAAGTCTATATAGCAATACGACTTTTGTCTCAAAATATGAGATAAAATAGATAGACTTTTGAGTGATAGATAAGTTCAAGTCTCCACATACCTCTTTGTTGATGAAGTTCCACAAGTTCCCTTGAGTAGTTCTTCGTCTTCATTTGATGAACGCCGTGGAGTTTAAGGCTCAACTACACTTACTATCCTAATCCGAGACTTAGCTATAAGTAGACTAAAAATCAAGACTTATAGTTTTGGAAACTAAACTTGACAAACAAGCTTGAGATAGCAACGCTTGCGAGTTCAACCTAGCAATGCTATAACAATCTCCCCCTTTGTCAATTTTTGTGACAAAACTATCAATACATATGGAATACAAAAAAAATAAACTTTGTAGCTTCTCATCCAAATGCTTGATCTCTTTTGTTCTTCAATATTACTTGAAATCTTTGTCACTTCCAAGTACTCTAATGATTCCAAAGGTATTCAATTCAGCATCATCGTTGTTGAAGATCCGTAGCCATAACAATGAGAAAACAATAGCTCTCAATCATTGTTATACAATGTCATGGTATTATTACATAGCATCAAAGTTCAATTGTATCACAACTTCGACAACAATACTATGGTGATATGTATCACTTCCCCTTAGTCAATACTCCATCTCACATGAAAACCACCCCCCCCTTACATAATGATCCGAAAACCATATGTATTTGTAGTGTGAACTACACATTAATTCTCCCTCTTTTTGTCAATAAAATTTGCATAGGTACGAAAATTAGTGGGATCCTAATGAAATTTCCTTAGAGCCACTTCATGACCAAAAGAAAAGCACATATCAACTTTTTTAGATGCAATCATATAGCCGAAACTAAATGCATTCATCAAGGAGTTTATAAAGATTCAAGATAAGCCCTATAATATTCCACAGCCGCACTCCCCACAAAGATTTGGCAATTAAACACAAGTTCAATTAAGAACTCTCCCCCATAAAATGTCATTCCCGAAAGAACAACAAGAGCGACCTTACTTTCACAAGAAAAGAAGGATTTCTTTGGACATTAACAAATCACATGAAACATGAATTTGTATCCAAAAATCTCAATTAAATTAACCACAAGAGAACCCATGATTAATTTAATCGGAAATGCTCACATAAAAGAACTTACGGAGCCGCACAGTATTTTCATAAAGATATGGATCAGGGAAGATCAATACTACGGAATAAACAAAGATTCATTCTATTTTTCATCACTATTTGCATAATGACATATAATAGACTTAATCTTTGTAAACAAAAGTTCATCCTATCTTCCATCAATATTTGCATAATGACATAATAGGTTTAACTATTGTTTGTCAAAAGTTCATTCAATCTTTTATCAATACTTGCATACCGACATATGAAAGACTTAACTTTTGACCACATTTCACGGAGGCAAACACACATATCCCATAACAAGTTGCAATATATAAAACCATAGAGATTAATACTGCAAAATCATCTTCCAAATATACTTTAGAATTTAAATAAATAAATTTAAAAACATTGCAAGATGAAAATCGGTGGAAATAGCTATATGTACTCACAATAATGGCTATTTCATACCCTAGTTATCCTTCTTAAAAACACAAGAATAAATTCTCATAGAAGTTTCCTAGACAATATAAGAATCAAGTTTCTTTGATAACATCATACCTTTGAAAGGGTCCATCATAAAAGGTATCACTGATATCCTTGATTCTTTTAACCGTAAAGACCCCATGTTCATGAGTGAGAACATTAACTTTCCGATCAACAATGCGGGCAAAATGCCTAGCTTTGATATAGTCCATGATGAGCTTCTTCTGATTCCTAATCAAGGTGTTTTGATTATCAAGGATTTTGGCCTGTCCACCAATAAGCTGATTTATTTGCAGTTGAATATTTTCAAACTTGATCCTAGAGTCATTCTGAAAAAGAATTAAATCCTTGACAGATTCTCCAATCCAGGAATTGTACTCTTTCCTTTTAATCATCTTTTTCAAGACAAGTTTTTGAACAGAATCACATCCTTTAGAGTCTTCTTCCATCTCAAGATTCACCACTTCTTGAGGTCTTGAGGAGTTTTCCATAAAAAATAGGAAAGGAAAAACAATATAAGATATATATATATGTTTTCAAACAAGAGAGAGACACCCTTGTTTTGGAAACCCTAAAAAAAACTCCCAAGTGAGACACGGACGTTCGTGGAATGGTTGAAGATAACAAATCATAAGAGGTCCAAGAAGAATAGAATACACTCAGTTTTCATATATCCCTTGTCATCATGACTCCAATTAAAAGATTTAATCAGAGCATAAGAAAGAGATTAATAGCAACACGGAGTCAAGAAGTGACTCTACTTTCACAACACAATGAAAATAGCATAGTTAAACATAATATAAATGGAAAACAACAGTAGACTTAAGCATCTCTTGAATGACGTTCTTGCATCCCAAAAGTTAGATACAAGAATGAAATTCCCTACGATTAGGTAGTCGAGTGAGATGTAATCCCACTATGAGTATCGAGAGATGAGTTGTAAGTTCCATCTAAAAGTGTGAACCTTATATTCCTTACCTTTTTTCGGTTATTTCTTGTTCCTGAAAAGTTCAACATAACCTTGTTAGGTGATCCCTCAGAGAAATTTTTCTGAGGATTAAGTCTAGGACCTCTATAAATTGGTTTCATAGGATTAGAGGAAACATGTCTCCACCATCTAGACTTAGATTTACCAGACTTATTCTCATAAATACTGGGAATGTGTATTTTTGTGGTGTAAGAATTTCCACCATGCAGAGGGACACGATTCCTATGGGGATTTCAAGATGAGTGACCATTGAAATCCATTTTATGAGAGTCCTGGTTTTCTGTAGGAATAAAATTCATTGTAGATGCTGTCAGACAATTTGCTTTGTCTATAGAAAACATAAGAAGATTTTGAAGATCAGAGATCTGTTTCTTTCTAGCAAAACAATATTGAACATAGTGATTCTTTTTCCCATAGAAAGAACAGGTTTGTGGATGAGAAACATTAGAAGGAACCTGTTTTAAATTCACGGCCCTATTAGAAGGCTGCAAGTTATGTAAACACTTCTTAGCAGGAACTTCCTTTGGAGAACATTTCTTCATGTACTGTAATTCTGTTTGAGAATTAGTGATCGGTACAGAAGAATTTCTCATTAAAACAGAGTTTTCCTTTTTCAAGGATTTGCACTGTTCCTGGGCTAGAATAAGGGATGCACCCAGTTTCTCTTTTTCGACATGAAGTCTGTTTAGATCAGATGAATGCGTCTCGATCAAACGTTTTTCTCTAATTGAGTCTTCTTTAACAATATTCTCAAGAAAACTAATCTTTTCACGTTGTAGGGTAGTTTCTTGAATTAGTTTTTCGATATTGTTGGAGAAGGATTCAATGATACTATAGAGATCCCGTTCTCGACCAAGAGACTTTTCAAATTCATCAAAGAGCTGAGCATGATTTTGAAAATCAATAGACTCGGTAGACTTTTTTGAGATTCTAGTGAGTTCCATTTCAGCTTCTGACAAAATGTCAAATGTCTCATTTGAGGGAATATTATCATAATATGATAAAATAACCTTTCTACCTCGGGATTTAGAAGAATCAGCTAAGGAGTTATCCTTTGAGGCAATTCCAAGACATTTGGCATAATTAAAAGCTTTGGAAGACATTTTGGTATGCGTAAATGCAAGAGATGAAATTCTGTCCACAGAATCAGATTGCTACAAACACAGACTTATGAGGTCTTAAACGTGTTTTCCTGCTCTGATACCAATTGAAAAAGCGGGGGTATAATAACCTCACCCAATATTTCGCTTAGCAATCTGTATGGACTAACTCCAATATACTTTTAAGAGAATCAACTAGAAAGTCAGACTCAACCTTAATAAAAAGTATATCAAAGAGTTATATCTCAATTTCTCGATTCAATCCACACTCAAACAAATAGGAATTTGCGAGCCTGATTGAATACAAGAGAAATAACTTGAACGGTACCAAAGACCAATGTTTAAGGATCAATAAATTTTAATCAACAACCAAAGGTTGGATTTACCAATTGATCGATTCAACGCACAACCTGTGATATTTCAATTATATAACGAAATATAATGCGGAAAAGAAATAACACAGACACCATAAGTTTTGTTAACGAGGAAACGGCAAATGCAGAGAAACCCCGGGACCTAGTCCAGATTTGAACACCACACTGTATTAAGCCGCTACAGACACTAGCCTACTACAAAGCTAACTTCGGTCTGGACTGTAGTTGAACCCTAATCAATCTCACACTGATTCAACGTACAGTTGCATTCCTTACGTCTCTTATCCCAGCAGGATACTACGCACTTGATTCCCTTAGTTGATCTCACCCACAACCAAGAGTTGCTACGACCCAAAGTCAAAGACTTGATAAACAAATCTATCTCACACAGAAAGGTCTATTGGATAGATAAATCTTTCTCCCACAGATAAACCTACGAGTTTCGTTCCGTCTTTTGATAAATCAAGGTGAACAGGAACCAATCGATAACCCAGACTTATATTCCCAAAGAACAACCTAGAATTATCAATCACCTCACAATAATCTTAATCGATTAACGAAACAAGATATTGTTGAATCACAAACGATGAGACGAAGGTGTTTGTGACTACTTTTCTATCTTGGCTATCGGAGATATAAATCTCAAGCCAATCTTTCGATTATACTCAAACACGATCGAAACAGCAAGATCAGATCACGCAACTATAGAGAAAATAGTTGGGTCTGGCTTCACAATCCTAATGAAGTCTTTAAGTCGTTAACCTACAGGGTTTCGTGAAAAACCTAAGATTAAAGGAGAATCGACTCTAGCTTATACAACTAGTATCACACAGGAGGTGTGGGTATTAGGTTTCCCAGTTGCTAGAGTCCTCCTTTATATAGTCTCCAAATCAGGGTTTTCAATCTAAGTTACCTTGGTAACAAAGCATTCAATATTCACCGTTAGATGAAAAAATGATTAGATTCAATCTAATATCTTTCAACCGTTAGATCAAATTTAGCTTGTTATACACAAATGAAATGCACCTTCATTTAGGTTTGGGTAACCATACCTAAACTTGTACACTTAGTTGGTTCAACAATAGTTAACCAATGGTTAGCCATATGAGAACTTTCATATCAACCTTATTCATCTTCACCATAACTAGTTCAAGTGACTCAAATGAACTAGTTAGAGATTTGTTCAATTGCTTAGATCTCATAGTAGTATACAAGACACAATTGAAGCAAAATCGATTTTGATTCACTCGAATCAATTCATGAACATTATAACCACGGTTTGCAAAGATTGCATTCCTTATTATGTAAATGTTTTAGTTCATGAACAAACCGATTTTAGAAAGTAACCTACTTAAGCATGCAAACGGGTACGCATACCTAAGTGGTCGGACCGAGTTTGGTTACGCCAGTACGCATACGGGTGCGCATACTAAATCACACTTCCAAACTCCAGCAGAAATTCACGAACATGAACTTTCCGCCAGTATGCGTACTGGTACGCATACTTGCCCGAGTTTCCAACAACCGCCGGTACGCGTATGGGTACGCATACTTTAGGTTCCCGGTTTTGGACTTTTACAAAAATGTGAGAACACACTATGTTTATATCCAAACATTGTTACTTGTTCTAAACTCTTATTTCAATCATTGAAACTTTCTTAGAGGATGTTATAATGGTTGTTATCAACAAACTATTTTCATCAAAGCGATTTTCAAGTTATTGAAATATCAACATGACTTTTGTCACTAGTAAAGATGAACTTGGCCAAAGCGAAAGCTTACCAACACATATTTCGAGGCATAGATAAGTGAGTTAAACTCAGCTCGAAATAGCACATGTGTATAAATGAAGTCTATATAGCAATACGACTTTTGTCTCAAAATAGGAGATAGAATAAATAGACTTTTGAGTGATAGATAAGTTCAAGTCTCCGCATACCTCTTTGTTGATGAAGTTCCACAAGTTCCCTTAAGTAGTTCTTCGTCTTCATTCGATGAACGTCGTGGATTTTAAGGCTCAACTACACTTACTATCCTAATCCGATACTTAGCTATAAGTAGACTAGAAATCAAGACTTATAGTTTTAGAAACTAAACTTGACAAACAAGCTTGAGATAGCAACGCTTGCGAGTTCGACCGCGCAATGCTCTAACAATTAATTATTGCAGCAAGCTTTGAATTATGTCTAGCTTGAGTTGTAAGAAGCTCAACAAGTGACAAAGGCACGAGGTCAACAGACCGGCAAACATTAAGGAAAAATTCTAGAGCATAAGGGCCATGTGACTTCATCGAGCCAACTCGAGATTAATGATTGGCCCAGAATGTGGCATTATATGTGCCAGTTGGTACAAATCTCGAGTAATCTCATCCCTATAAGACATACGCTCTCGATTTCTTCTTGTATCGGGAAGACGACTCAACACCATTACTCTTCCTTTTCACTAAAAACGAATCAAAGAAATTTTGTAAGTAAATCGATGAATATATGACAAACATAAGAACAGTAACAAAAGAAAGAGAGTATTCCCAACTTCCCTTTATTGATGAGTGAATATATGACACACATAAGGAGGGGGAAAAGGATTTTACCTGAATTTGGGTAAGTTTTCAACTTCCCTTTATTGATGAGAGTATTCCCAATTATCAAAAAAGATCAACGAAAACTTAAAATGAATGGGATTGTCATGATCGAACTGCGGATGAAAATCTAGAAATTCGGAACCTCTATGAAAAAATGTTCTTCAAGAAAGAACCGGGAACAGTACGACATTCATAACTTACGTGAAGTTTATGTCGTTATCTTTTCGGAATCTGGAAGAAGAAGGATGTAAGTTAAAATCTTCCTCATATGATCAAAAAATCTTGATTCAAGCTTTGTTGGTGCGCAAATCCTGGGATTAAAAAATCACGTTTTCTGCAATCCCTAGCATCAGAAACCTTTGAAGAATAAGGTTGTGGCCAGAGAAGCCGATAAGAATGTTCAACACTGGCATGACATATCGGAAAAATTCTAGAAATCAAAAATTAGAGACCTATTCATAAAAGATATAGGTGTGAGATAAAATGTTACAAATTAACTTATGAAATAGAGACAAGGATAAAAGACTAGTATTAATGATCTAGGGAGTATTATATATGAGCGAAATTTTTTGATGGGGGGAAATTTAGATGGGGGCGTGAGGGAGAAGCAAGAAGACACCATTTGTCCTTCTTAATTTGACGGTTTTAACAAATTTATGTTCGGTTTTAAACACCCAAATTGTCATTTTCCAAATCAAAACAAATATTGTATCTTTAGATATCCAAAAATAACTAACTACCGATAAAAAAAGAAGGAGTAAATCTTGATTATTATACTTTGATAATCATCCTAATTTAAATCAGCGAACACTTTGAAAACATAGTAGTACTAAGCTATTAGCTATATTGTGGAGATCTATATTAATTTGTTAACAATAACCCAAGTTCTGTTTAGAAAATCAGTGATAACAGTTTTGACTTTGAGTGTTATTAAACTTCCGATGACTAGCTAATTTAACTTTGATAACTGAACTGCTTAATCTTGTACATTCTTAGAGTTTCAATTAGTTTTCTAAATCTTTCTATTTTTACCGATTACAGTTGCATCATTGGCCACAAAACCTTCTTAACAAGTACTCCTTCCCGAAGCTATGAAACCATAATTCTGAACATATCTCTTGGAAAACCCAATATATTTTTTTCCTTATACAATCTGTTTGTGCGTTAATTTAGGATTGTCATTATTTTTGGACACCTAAAGATATATGTTTTAATTTGGAAAAGAACAATTCGGGTGATTATAACCGAACACAAATTTGTTAAAACCGTCGAATTAAGAAGGACAAATGTCATCTTCTTGTTGGTCCCCCATGCCCCCATCAAAAAAATTCTCTATATATGATGATTAAAGGAAGAAGATGGGTTAGAGAAGAATTACGGTTGTGGATGAATTGTGAGAATGAAACATTAGGGAGTGAATGAATTTAACAAAAACAGAGAAGTCAAGAGTGATATTTCTATCAAGTGAGAGTATAAACTTAATATGGTTTGTATATGAGTGCATGCTAATGAAGGGGATGAAGATTATCATGATATTATGGAATCATGCTCAATGATAAAGGTAACTTGCATCCTTGATTCTAATTCGTGAATAACGATTTGTGTAGTAATATTAGAGTTTTGAGTTAGAGTTTATCATGATGTTAATAATCAAGTTAAATTATCATGATGATGTTTATTATTTGATGGATGATGAAGAACATATTTAAATTACTAAGGTAAACTTTCTAAATGACTTTAGTATGTTAGTAATGAAGTGGGTGAAGATCACATATGAAAATAGATAGAAAACAAAGAAGTTGTTTATGTATGAAAATTATGATTTTATGTGACCTTATGTTTTTACTACCCTTAATGTAGAGACCTTTTTAGGTATCTTAATGATTGGATGAGTCCTTGCTCTATAAACGTAAAACGTAGTACACCGGGTGAGGTTTATGTAGATACAAAGTTTGCAGAATTTAATTGTGTACAATAAAAGATATAGGTGTTTGGAAAATACATGTTGAAACTGAAAACTACATGAAACAGTCACAACAGGTCGTATTAATGAGGGATATTAGGTAGCTTAGAGTGAAAATTTTGATATGTACACAGTAGGTATAATTTGTAGAGGGTATTTTTGTGGTTCTATTGAGATATTAAGTGAATATCTCTGTTAAGTAATGAGTAAGATACAATCATTTAAAATAGGATGTCATGACTGAAAACTTAGAAAAAATGGCACAATATCGGTGAAGAGGATGAGTGAGTTAGCCGAGTTAGTTTTCTAACTCAGCTAAATCAAACCAAGTCAGACCGGTTCACTGATAGGATTAACGGGCTATTTTGTGGGTCGATCCGGGGTTAAGCCCGTGGGCTAGAGTTAGGGACACAATTCTTATTTGACGTTTTGGCCCATTTCTGGTCCGATTTAGCTGTTGCTTCCTTTTACACAGTTATAGGGATTTTTGAGGACTTTCCGATGATACCCAATTTGACCCCATCAGGATAAGTAGATATTGATTTGTGCCTAAAACACTAAATACTAGGTTATAGAACTATTGTGAAAAGGCGGGGGTCTAACAATCTCACCCAATATTTCGCTTAGTAATCTGTATGGACTAACTCCAATATACTTTTAAGAGAATCAACTAGACAGTCAGACTCAATCTTAATAAAAAGTATATCAAAGATTTATATCTCAATTTCTCGATTCAATCCCAACTCAAACAAATAGAAATATGCGAGTCTGATTGAATACAAGAGATATAAACTTGAACGGTACCAAAGACCAATGTTCAAGGATCAATCAATTTCAATCAACAACCAAAGGTTGGATTTACTAATTGATCGATTCAAACGCACAACCTGTGATATTTCAATTCTATAACAAAATATAATGCGGAAAAGAAATAACACAGACACCAGAAGTTTTGTTAATGAGGAAACCGCAAATGCAAAAAAACCCCGGGACCTAGTCCAGATTGAAAACCACACTGTATTAAGCCGCTACAGACACTAGCCTACTACAAACTAACTTCGGTCTGGACTGTAGTTGAACCCAAATCAATCTCACACTGATTCAAGGTACAGTTGCGCTCCTTACGTCTCTGAACCCAGCAGGATACTACGCACTTGATTCCCTTAGCTGATCTCACCCACAACTAAGAGTTGCTACGACCCAAAGTCGAAGACTTTATAAATAAATATGTATCACACAGAAAAGTCTACAAGAATAGATAAATCTGTCTCCCACATAAATACCTACGAGTTTTGTTCCGTCTTTTGATAAATCAAGGTGAACAGGAACCAATCGATAACCCGGACTTATATTCCCGAAGAACAACCTAGAATTATCAATCACCTAACAATAATCTTAATCGACTAGCGAAATAAGATATTGCGGAATCAAAAACAATGCGACGAAGATGTTTGTGACTACTTTTCCATCTTGCCTATCGGAGAAGTTAATCTCAAGCCAATCTTACGATTACACTCAATCATGATAGAAACAACAAGATCAGTTCACGCAACTACAGAGAAAATAGTTTGGTCTGGCTTCACAATCCCAATGAAGTCTTTAAGTCGTTAACCTACAGGGTCTCGGTGGAAACCTAAGGTTAAAGGAGAATCGACTCTAGCTTATACAACTAGTATCACACATGAGGTGTGGAGATTAGGTTTCCCAGTTGCTAGAGTTCTCCTTTATATAGTCTTCAAAACAGGGTTTGCAATCTAAGTTACCTTAGTAACAAAGCATTCAATATTCACCGTTAGATGAAAACATGATTAGATTCAAGCTAATATCTTTCAACCGTTAGATCGAACTTAGCTTGTTATACACAAATGAAATATACGTCATTTAGGTTTAAGTAATTGTACCTAAACGTGTACACTTAGTTGGTTCAACAATAGTTAACCAATGGTTAGCCATATGAGAACTTTCATATTAACCTTATTCATCTTCACCATAACTAGTTCAAATGGCTCAAAAGAACTAGTTCGAGAGTTGTTCAATTGCTTAGATCTTATAGAAGTATACAAGACACAATCGAAGCAAAATCGGTTTTGATTCACTCGAATCGATTCATGAACATTATAACCACGGTTTTCAAATTGCATTCCTTAATATATAAATGTTTTAGTTCATGAACAAACCAATTTTAAAAAGTAACACACTTAAGTATGCGTACGGGTATGCGTACTTAAGTAACCGGATTTGAGTTTGTTTTTGTTCCCAAACTCAGCAGAAATTCACGGACGTGAACTTTCCTCCAGTATGCGTACGGGTACGCATACTTAGGTAATCGGATTGAGTTGGTTTTGATTTCCAAACTCAGCATAAATTCACGGACGTGAACTTCCGCCAGTATACGCATACTTACTGTGTCTCCATCAACCATTTAGTACACACACAAGTATGAATATATTTGGTTCCCGTTTTTGGACTTATACACTAATGTGCGAACACATTATATGCTTATATCCAAAGATGGTTACATGTTCTAAACTCTTTATTTCAATCATTGAAACATTCTTAGAGGATGTTAAATAAAGGTTATTCACACATTATTTTTCATCAAAGAAATTTTCAAGATATTGAAATAATCAACATGACTTTCGTCACTTGTAAAGATGAACTTGGTCAAAGCGAAAGCTTACCAACACATATTTCGAGAAATAGATAAGCGAGATAAACTCGGCTCGAAATAGCAAATGTGTATAATCGAAGTCTATATAGCAATACGACTTTTGTCTCAAGATAAGAGATAGAGTAGATAGACTTTTGAGTGATAGATAAGTTCAAGTCTCCACATACCTTTTTGTCGATGAAGATCCACCAGTTCCTTAAGTAGTTCTTCGTCTTTGCATGATGAACGCCGTGGAGTCTAGAGCTCAACTACACTTTCTATCCTAGTCCGAGACTTAACTATAAGTAGACTAGAAATCAAGACTTATAGTTTTGGCAACTAAACTTGACAACAAGCTTGAGATAGCAACGCTTGAGAGTTCGACCGAGCAATGCTCTAACACATTGATAAAACTAGAACCATTAGCTATTTCGCTTAGCCTATAGCTCGAGACTTGTATGAACGTATGTTGTCAATATTGTGCAATCCTATTGGCTAAATTTCTGAGATTGTTTGTGTGATTAGCAGTTAGTCTATATTAACAACGATCAATTCAAATGATGAACCAATGGATTGAGGAATACAATGTAGGCGTGGCTTGTCATAAAAACAGGTGGGAACTCTTGTAACCTTCTTGTAATAATTAACTTATTGTCTGTCTGCGAGCATGATGAGTCTTTGTTACTTTTGGTGTGTTTGTGTGTTTTACTTTTTGTGTGAATGTTGTATGTGTCTTGTTGTGCATGTAAAATGCGTTGTATGGTTTCCCTGCAAGGAGTGTCTGTGATTCCCCGTGGATTTTTTCTAAGTTAAGTATGGCGGATTCTTCCCCGTTTTAATATTACCTAGTAGGGCGGTTTCTTTCCCGTTTCAATATTTATTTAGTAGGGCGACTTCTTCCCCATTTCGATAGTATATAACTAATATAAATAGTAGGGCGGCTTCTTCCCCGTTTCGATAGTATATAATTTATATAAATAGTAGGGCGGATTCTTCCCCGTTTTAATATTGCCTAGTAGGGCGCGACTTCTTCCCCGTTTCGCTATTATATATATTATTTTATTATGGGGAAATTACTCGTGTACATATTATACATGTTTGTCTAACTATCTGGTCTTGATGATAATATTCTTAATTATGAATCGTTGAATGCTTTAAATTGTTATGGTATTTTAATTTATTATTATTTAGGAACTGTGATGCATATTAGTGATTACTTGAGAGTTATGTGTTTCCATTGAGAACCTTTTGGGATGATGTGCTCAATCGTTCCCACTTCAATTTCAGTTATACGAAGAAATGGTGCAGTGAAGATATCCGCTTTTGTAGCTTAAAGTTTTAGTGAACTAGAGATGTTTATTTATCTTTTATATATGTGTATTCTTTCTTTTTCTGTAAAACAACACATTATTATATTCACATCACTCGAGATACTTTCATTTATATAACATCAGAGAGTTTGGATTTTGTTATTAGCACTTTATGTAATTATAATTCTTAAAATCGGTAAACTAGGTTTGATTCTTCAATTAGGTTGTAATCCTATTAGCTAATCAGATGATTAGGTTGGAGCGTCACATCGAGTTTATGATTGATTCTTAGATTGGTTTCGGTGCGTAACTATATTATTCTATTGATCATTATATTAATAGTAAAGAGTTGAGCAACCTGTAATTGTCGATCACCTCCTACACAAGTAAAAAACGTGAAACTTTGTAGAGGGATTATGTGGAGCAATGTGTGAAGTAAACCGAGCGTACTAAGTTTAACTGCTGGGATCAAACCTAAATTCACATAACTTAAAGCGTTCGATCGAGTTACACCTTGTAAGTGTACCTCAAGGCGGCTAGCTCGGTTGGATAGAATACGGTGACTAAGCATACGCGTTATCCGGTGATACAAGGAGTTTTGGGATAGCTAAGTGTACCTGATATTCTACGGTTGGTGATGAATGATTCTGACGGAAGATAGATAATTATATTGATTCGAGTCAACATTTGGTAATGACGAATGATTCCTTGTTCATCTTTTTTTTTTAGTTCAACCAACCCCCTTAGTTATTTTATTTTATTTTGTTGATCCAAATAACCTAACAATTACGCAGCTCTTTGTAGGAACGATCCTTACTACCGCTATATTACTAGTTAATTAGTGAGAAATTTTTTGAGTAATTTTTTGCATTTATGACACGCAAAGTGAAATCAAAAAAAATATGGTCAAAGTCATAAATGAGACTAAGAACCAAATAGATTAAAAGTCAAAGTGATGACCAAAGCCAACAATAAAGCCCAACCGAGGTCGTGAAAGTAAAAATACTAAAAATCGATGAACTTATAAAGTCGAGGTCGAAGGTTAAAAGTAACACAAAGAATTTGGGGAAAAGATTAACTTATCCCAATATATGACTCAAATCAAGAATAAAATCTCAAAGTCGAAACAAATGGTCAATATTTTGGCCAACCTCTGAATTCAACCAGGTTAAGTACCAATTTCAGGTAAAAACTAAGGCATGAAAAAATGAAGTTGTATCACAACTAAATATAACACAAGATTAAACAGTTAAACTATTAATGTGTATCGTAACCACAACAAATTAATTAATATTTTCCACCTAATTAGAAAGTAATACAGTGTAGTCAGGTTCGTTCCCACGAGGAGCAAGAGTTTTTAGTTGTTTAATTGTCACAAAAAAAAGGGAGCTGCGGCGCACATGCAGGGTTTTTTCTTGTTTTAAGTTTGCAAAAAAAAAGTAAACAAAGTAATCAAAAGTTTAAGTTGGAATCAATAAGAGAGATTAGATCAAGGAATCCTTCTTTGTTGCAAAACAATGATTCAAGTTATGTTCTTTTCCACTTTTTATTAGTCACAGATTATCACCAACCGTAGGTATAGCAGCTAGATAAGTGCTAACCCCTAAATTCGTTGTATCACCGGATAAAGAAGTTCTCGACTACCGGATTCTATTTACCAAACCATCAAGTATTAGATCACTAAAGATGTAATTTAATTAAACGCATTTAGATTTATGAATTTATTAGGTTGATATTAGTAGTTAGACTCTTAGATCAAGGTTTACTTGCTAACGTTGTTTTCACACATAATTACTCCACAGAATCCCTCCGCAAGGTCTCGTGTTTTCTACTTCTGTAAAGAGTCAAGAAACGATTACTTATCCCCTAACTTTTACTAGCTTTAGATCAATTAACAAATCAATTTAGTTGGCCACCTAAACGGCCTATCAATCAAGCATAAACATTCTTATTAGCAAAAACAAACGATAATCATGTGAAAAACTTCAAGATAGAATTGAAAACAAAAACTCAAAGCATGTTAAGAACTAGGAATTCATCCCCAATCAATAAGAAAATTAGCTACTCATGTTTTTAAAATTCACACCAATAATTAAAAGAAGAATTTTGAAGTTCACACAAATAATTAAAAGAAGAAAAGATGTGAAAAGCAAGCAAAAACACAAGTGTTGTGTGTGTAGAGGTGTCTATAGAAAAGTAGAGAACTTCTCTATTTATAGGCTCCAATTTTCTTGCAATACTCCTAGGAATAGAATCCCTTTCCCATTAAATCTCCAAGTCCTTGTCTTTGTAAAATTCCTCCACTTCTCTTCCAAATTTAAGTCCAAGTCAAATTCCACATCTAAAAGTTATGAAGTTTGGAATGCACATAAAGAAACTGCTAAGTGATATTTGACTGAACAAAAATTAATAAAATGTTCTAAAATAATTTATGAAACTAATTACTTAAATTTAAAGTGTTCTTGAGTAAAAGGTTGAAATAGAAGTCGGTAAATAATTGAAAGAATTTAATTTCTTATTTGTTCCTTTGATGCATCGTTCGATTTGTTTTCCGCTACACTATATTATTTTCGGAAATTTCCTACTGGGCCGTGGTTGCTCACCCCTTTTTCCCTCTCTCCCTACAGAGTATGCAGAAACACTAGCTGAAGAAAAGAAATTATAATTTATCACGGGGATTTGGGAATCGGTATTTCAATATCGTCGATATGTATTGTCTAATTATTTCCAATTATGGATGTAACCATTTAAGGTGTTTTTCAATTAATTAATTAATTTATTGGAATTTCTTTCGTAGTTCTAAATTGATCTTATTTTTAAAAGGAAATATCTGGACCTACGATAGTGACACACCGGGGTTCTGGACTAGGTTTTAGTGCCAGAATTCGCGGGGTGTGACAAGTTGGTATCAGAGCATGGTTCCGATTCACTCGGGCTTTGCGTATGGACTTGCCATTTTCTAAAATCATGTGTTTTCTAAGATTTTGATTTTTTTGTGCGAAGTATCATTTTTATTTTCGAGTGACCGGAATGATTTATGAGATTTTCTCACAGTTTTCAAAGTGTTAAATTGTCGTCTCGTCTTTTTGTTTTATTTTGGGAAGGGGTAAATGAATAAATCATTAAAAAAATAAAAATGAAAAATAAAAATGTTGAAATAAATTAAAATTTTGGAAACTGCGTTGAAGTTGTATGATGACTTCGAGGGCGAAGTCCTTTTTAAGGTGGTAAGAATGTCATAATCTGTAGTTTTGAATTTTGCTTCTGCCAAAACCGACTCCCTAAAAAATGGGTACAAAGTATATTTTCTATATTATATTTAGACAAAATAATTGGTTAAATAAGAAAATGAAAATACAATAATTAATGTCGTGCATTTTTCTGAAGTTGACCAAGTTGACTTTTAGTCAAACCAAATACGTGAACCATTTCTCACGTTTTGGACCTTTAAAGCTAAAACGAGAATTACCCATCAAGCCTAAATATTTCTTTGACCCAAATTTTCTATTACATTTTATGAGATAAAACGTAATTAGTAAACACGTTTATTCTGGTTGTAAGACAAGTACTCGGTCTTAAATAGGGTTTGACTTTTTACATCTTTATATAATCGAATGCTAAAATGAATCAGAGGAACGCTTTTAAAATAGCTAACCTAGCAGCCGACACTTTCTTCTTCGTCCGCTTATGAACATGAAATCCAAAACATCAGAGGATCTATTTATTTTTCTTAATCAAATCAAGACAGATAAAGCAGTATGACTTTCTTTTTGTACGACGTATAGCGTGGAGTTAATCGTGTTTTCTCTTGTCGTTGGGTGCAATCACATTATATGGATTTAAGCGTTTGAGGTAGGGATTTCTACGTAATACTAAAAACTAAATTATTGTGGCATGGATTTTGTTTTTACCATATCTCTATCTTTTAAATCGTTTTTACAGTGTTGTTTGGAATTTTTACTAAATACTATATATATGATGATTACGTGAGTGAGTTTTGAATCGACCATTAAGACACTGCACACAAGGACGGTTTTGATCTGTACCGTTTTACACATGACCAATGCATGATTTAAAAAAAGAAAGAAGAACTACTAGTTTTACGTATAGATTTCCTTCTTGCTTACTTTAATTGGCTTGCCACACTGTAGAAGTAATTTCTTTGGATGGTTTTGCCTCCGTTGTGGATGAGACTTGGTTTGACTTCAAATTTCTAGAACACCCTTTTTAGATTTTGATTTGGAGTTATCTGTTTGTAGCTAAAATGGCTTCTACTAAAATAAGAAGAGACACAAATCTACTACTTTGGAAACGTATGACTTAATTACTTCCCTACTCCACTGCAAATTAATGCATGATCAAACCAGTACTACTAGTGTAATGGAATTCAACCTATGACTCTCGAGTTAATAGACGATAAAGGAAAGGAAAGGAATTTACGCTACGTAAGTCATGTACGCGTTTGCTTACTGGACTTGGAAACATTTGATATTAAGGCAGGCATTTTGTAAAAGATGTAACTTATACCTATGAAGAGAAAATCTAACAATTACTACAAAGTATGTTGCACCATATTACGAAAAGTAAATGAACATAAGGGTTTCGAATTATAACGAAAAGCAGTTAATGGAAAACTTAAAAATATTGTTTGGAGTAAAAGTTTTAAGAAATGAAATTAATGATAATCTTTGGTCCGAGAGATATTAGTCGATCGATGGTATATTAAAGTTGAGTAATCTATTTGCTAAGAGGTTAGGCTAGGAAGTGCCGGTGGGCACTAGATGTGTATGTTGATATGTGTTTGATGAGATCGGGTATCCATAATAGCTATCGCGCTTATGAATACCGGTGTGGTCACAATAGCTATTGCGCTTGTGAGGTGCATCAGATTTGGGTTGTCGAATTTGTCTAAAGATTGGTTATGATTTGGGCTACGGTCCATGGATAAAAATTGGGGTTGTCGAGTTCGCCGAGTTCAGGGCCACAGCTATTCAAATAGTGTGTGTCGCGGTGGGCAGTGGTTGTAAGTCTTAAGTATTTTAGGATCTGTTGGAAAAGTCTAGTTAAGACAATGAAGTGAGAAACATCTAAAAGTTATGAAGTTTGGAATGCACATAAAGAAACTGCTAAGTGATATTTGACTGAACAAAAATTAATAAAATGTTCTAGAATAATTTATGAAACTAATTACTTAAATTTAAAGTGTTCTTGAGTAAAAGGTTGAAATAGAAGTCAGTAAATAATTGAAAGAATGTAATTTCTTATTTGTTCCTTTGATGCATCGTTCGATTTGTTTTTCCGCTACACTATATTATTTTTGGAAATCTCCTACTGGGTTGTGGTTGCTCACCACTTTTTCCTTCTCTCCCTACAGAGTATGCAGAAACACTAGCTGAAGAAAAGAAATTATAATTTATCACGGGGATTTGAGAATCGGTATTTCAATATCGTCGATATGTATTGTTTGATTATTTCCAATTATGGATGTAACCAATTAAGGTGTTTTGTAATTAATTTATTGGAATTTCTTTCGCAGTTTTAAATTGATCTTATTTTTAAAAGGAAATATCTGGACCTACGATAGTGACACACCGGGGTTCTGGACTAGGTTTTAGTGCCAGAATTCGAGGGGTGTGACACTACAGTTTCAGCATCTCACATTTCTGCCATTAAAATCTTTCTTTTAATCTCTCGGACCAACAGTAGCGGCTGCTGTTTTCTTCTCTTTCTCAATTTCAGCAAAAATGATTGAGATGAATGAGAGAAAAGTCTTTTCTCGATTTAGGGTAAGGTTGGCCTTGGGTGCTAACAACATATACATCTTCTGGATAAGGGCTACCCAAATTGGCATACCCTTAACCACAGCTGGCTGTATTTAGTACTCCTCACAAAAAGAGTTGCCCCTTAACCTTGACTAGACTCCAGATAGTGTTCGCCCATGAAATCACAATTTTTCCCTTCTTTCTCGGTTTTGGATGATTTCTTCTTCTTTTCTTCCGCATGACTCCAAAGTAGCTACAAAACTCAAAACAAGCGTAAAATACATAATTTACAAGAAAAATAGCAAAGAAAGCATAACCAATAGATATTAAATCAAGGTGTATTCTACACCTATCAAATTCCCCCACACTTAGACTTTGCTAGTTTTCGAGCAAATTAAACTAAAACAAATACATACAACTCCATTTCGTCGAGAAAACGGTTAAACTTAGCATGTATAACAAGCCTTTAAACCCCTAGGTGTCCCTAGTGGACGAGTTATAGTCTCGTGAGGGCTTACTAGAGATATACCCACAAAACCTACTCCAACTTCAGAGCGTTCCGGCGTCCCAAGTATCCAGAGATCTATAAAGACATAAAGATTCTTAACCTAGTGTCAAGAAATCAGAAGTATAAGAGAAAATTCAAATATAAAGTGTGATTAATCGAAGAAAGTGTGACCGGTCAACCTATGCCATAATGAAAGATTCCAAGTTTGAGAGCAACCAATAGGCATTTCGCCTTGACTTCTGCCTCACCAAAAGGATTTTATGCAATTGCACTCAAAAGACGTAATTTTATGGTTCTCACATGTGTGCAGGTAGGAATGAAGAGAGAATCTCGCGACACGTTGAATGGTAGGAAGGAAACCTTCCGAATAATTTCTGGAGACCCCACAAAATCGTGGGAAGTAAAAATCTTTTTCTGACGATCTCTAAGAAAGGAAATCAACCACTATTATTGAGGATGGGATTACTTACTTACCTTCACATCCGATCGGCAATGATGATAGCACCATTCTCACAGCATCCAATAGAAACGTCTTCGGCTCATCGTCTTCATCTTCTTGGTTTTCATCTTTGGCTTCAATTATTGATGATAAACTCTCGAACTTCGTAGATCCTTGACAATTTGTAACTATTTCCTTAAATCCTTGTCGCTTGAAACTTCCTTATAGATTTTTATTCCCCACGGCTTATTAAATAAAAAATAATAAAAATGATATTTTTTTTTCTCTTGTCTCATTTTTTTTTTCAATTTTCAATTTTCAATTTTTTTTAAGACAAGAGAAATAAAATACAAAACAGAATGAAAATAAAACAAACCATGACCATGGGAAAAGTACTTTACCGCTTGATTCTTCACAACTTGTATCGTCTCGAAATCATAAACTTCAATAATTCTCACCTTTTGATTTTCTTTGCTCTTGTAAATAAGTCTTCAACATGTATATATAATTCCGCTCCTTGTCTAGTTGCTTTACTTGAATATGAAATTTTCTCTTTTCTTGTTTCGTTGCTTGTAAACCTTGAACGTCTTCAACTTCGAACTTGTGATGCTCCACTCCACTTGTTGATGATAATGGTGATTCTGTGGACCCGTTGTTGTCGAAAGAATGGTGCTAACTGCAAATCGAACTACAAGAAGGGGGCTTTCATCCATAGACGTCACCCTCATGATTGACAAAATTAGCACTCAAGAGATCAAAAATAGTGCTGAAATTGGTGCGAAGTGGGGTAGCTCACCATTCTACCCGGAATTAATGTACGGTGACACACACTCAAAACAAAGCTTTTTAGTCAGCTACAAAGAATTTATGGTCGGTGCCTCACATGATATAAATACGGGTAGTCTCCACTAATGATTGATCAGCAATCCTATGATTTAATATCTTTCTGCACCTCATTTTCCACCGGCATGGTTAAGTTGAGCCACAACAGTAATGACTTCTCGCAAAGATTAATAACACCTAATTTTTAGTATTCTCCAGAACTTCTAAGTTCCATTATTTCGGCCGAGAATTCCGTATGTAAACATTGCTAAAAGTATACTAGTGACTTGAAAATCTCTACAAGTTCGAGGTTTTATGCAATTTTTTTTTAAGTATATGCTTAACCACTCCCCCACACTTAAACCTTACATTGTCCACAACGTTATTGAATCGTCCTAGTAAAGTCAAGATGGGAAATCCTAACATGATATGGAACAAGAAAATAAATAACAAAATAAAAAGCAAAAGGATAAGAAATACAAAACCAATGGGTTGCCTCCCATGAAGCGCTTGTTTTAAAGTCGACGGCCCGACTTAGCTCTTGCTTCGTACTACTCCTCTAGAGGGAGTAAATCTTCAAATGGAAGTTCATCTACATTCACATAAGCGATGTTCTCATAGTATGGCTTCAATCTATGGCCGTTGACCTTGGAAACCGAGTTGTCTCTAAGACTAGTAATTTCAACTGCACCATAAGGGAAAACGTTAGTAACAACATATGGTCCGATCCATCGGGACCTTAATTTTCCAGGAAATAATTTGAAGTCGAGAATGATATAAAAGGACTTTTTGTCCCACTTCGAAGCTTTTACGAGAAATCATATTGTCATGCAAAAGCTTGGTTTTTTCCTTATAAATACGGGCACTCTCGTATGCATCATTACGTATCTCCTCTAGCTCATTTAGTTGTAACTTCCTTTGCTTCCACGCTTCATCATATTCCATGTTGCACTTCGCCAAATAAGCCTTATGTTAAAGTTAAACCGGAAGATGACAAGCTTTGCCATAAACCAATCGATATGGAGACATACCAATTGGTGTCTTGTACTCCGTTCGATACACCCAAAGTGCATCATTGAGCTTAAAGCTCCAATCTTTCCTTGTTGTATTCACTGTTTTCTCAAGAATGGACTTGATTCACGGTTTGAAATTTCCGCTTGTCCACTAATTTGTGTATGGTAAGGCGTACCAATCTTGTGTGTAATGTTGTACTTCTTGAGGAGAGCGTGGAAATACTTCTTGAAATGTGAGCCTCCATCGCTTATCACCACTCTTGGTGTACCGTGCCTAGTGAATATGTTTTCTGTTATAAAATCACAAACAACTTGAGAATCATTAGTTTTGGTGGCTCTAGCTTCCACCCATTTCGAAACATAATCCACCGTAAGAAGTATATAAATATTTCCATTTGAGTTGACAAAAGGGCCTATAAAATCGATTCCCCACACATCAAAAATCTCAACGGAGAGAATTGGTGTGAGTGGCATTTGATTTTGAGAACCTAGATTGCCCGTTCGTTGACATCTATCACACGATTTACAAAAACACATGCATCTTCAAACAAGGTGGGCCAATAAAATCCACTCTCGGGAACTTTTAGAGCGGTACGTTTAGAACCAAAATGGCCAGCACAAGCAAGAGTGTGACAAAAGGAGAGAATAGATTGAAATTCGGAGTTAGGCACGCACCTTCGTTTTATTTGATCAACGCCATATTTCCACAAGTATGGTTCATCTCACACATATTTCTTGGCTATCTTCATAAGTTTCATCTTTTGGAAACTGGACATTGTACTAGGTACTATTAGAGCACTGCTTGGTCGAACTCGCAAGCGTTGCTATCTCAAGCTTGTTGTCAAGTTTAGTTGCAAAAACTAGAAGTCTTGATTTCTAGTCTACTTATAGCAAAGTTTAGACTTCACGACGTTCATCGATTGAAGACGAAGAACTACCAAGGGGAGCTTGTGGAACTTCATCAACAAAAGGTATGTGGAGACTTGAACTCATCTATCACTCAAAAATCTATCTACTCTATCTCCTATTTGAGACAAAAGTCGTATAGCTATATAGACTACATTTATACACATTTAATATTTCGAGCTGAGTTTAACTCGCTTACATATTTCTCGAAATATGTGTTGGTAAGCTTTCGCTTTAGCCAAGTTCATCTTATATTCTTGACGAAAGTCAAAAGATGATCATGTGAAAATTTCCTGGTAACATCTTACATGATTTGTGTGAGACAGTCATTTGATGTAGACTCAGAATGTTTCGTATTGATCATTCGATCACTTGAAAATTGCTTTGAAGCTAATAGTTTGTGTCAGACAGCTATTCCCGTCTTCTAAGAATGTTTCAATGGTTAAAATGAGAGTTTAGAACAATTGGATTTAAGCATAGTGTGCGTGCTTGCACATATGTAATCCATTTCCGGGAACCATGGTATGCATACCCGTATGCGTACTTGTTGGTTTGATAAAGTCCGGGAACCTGGTATGCAAACTGGTACGCGTACTGGCATAAGGTTCAGGTCCGGGAATTTCTACTGAGTTTGGATGGTATGCGTACCAGTTCTCGTACTGGAGAAACCCAAACTTAGTCCGGCTACTTAGGTACGCATACCTGTACGTATACCTAAGTGGATGATGTTCTAAAATCGGTTTGTTCATGACTAATACATTTATATAATAATGAATGCAATCTTTTGCAAACCGTGGCTATAATGTTCATGACTTGATTCGAGTGAATCAAAATCGATTTTGCTTCAATTGTGCCCTTTATACTTCTATGAGAATATAAACAATTGAACAACTCCATAACTAGTTTTATTTGAGTCATTTGAACTAGTTATGGTTAAGATGAATATGGTTGATATGAAAGTGTTCATTTGGCTAACTTCGGTTAACTATTGTTGAGCCAACAAGGTGTACACGTTTAGGTACGGTTACTCATATCTAAATGAAGGTACATTTCATTTGTGTGTAACAAGCTAAGTTCGATCTAATGGTTGAAAGATATTAGCTTGAGTCAAATTAGGTTTTCATCTAACGGTGAATACTGAATTCTTTGTTACCAAGGTAACATTGATTGCAAACCCTAATTTGAAGACTATATAAAGGAGAACTCTAGCAACTGGGAAACCTAATCCCCACACCTATTGTGTGATACTAGTTGCGACTAGAGTCGATTCTCCTTTAACCTTAGGTTTTTCACGAAACCCTGTAGGTTAACGACTTAAAGACTCCATTGGGATTGTGAAGCCAGACCTAACTATTTTCTCTGTAGTTGCGTGATCTGATCTTGATGTTTCTATCGTATTGAGTATTATCTTCTCTAAGATTGGCTCGAGATTTATTCTCCGATAGGAAAGATAAAAAGTAATCTCAAACATCTTAGTCTCATCGTTTGTGATTCCACAATATGTTGTTTCGCCGCCATACGATTAAGATTATTATGAGGTGATTGATATTTCTAGGCTGTTCTTCAGGAATATAAGTACGGTATATCAATTGGTTCCTGTTCACCTTGATTTATCAAAAGAAGGAACAAAACTCATAGGTTTATCTGTGGGTGACATATTTATCTATACAATAGACTTTTCTGTGTGAGACAGATTTGTTTATCAAGTCTTCGACTTTGGGTCGTAGAAACTCTTAGTTGTGGGTGAGATCAGCTAAGGGAATCAAGTGCGTAGAGTCCTGCTGGGATTCAGATACGTAAGGAGCGTAACTGTACCTTGATAAGTGTGAGATTGGTTAGGGCTCAACTACATTCCAGTCCGAAGTTAACTTGGAGTAGGCTAGTGTCTGTAGCGGCTTAATACAATGTGGTGTTCAAATATGGACTAGGTCCATAGGTTTTTCTGCATTTGTGGTTTCCTCGTTAACAAAATTTCTAGTGTCTGTGTTATTTCTTTTCTGTATTATATTTTGTTATATAATAGAAATATCACAGGTTGTGCGTAAGTTCAATCAATTAGGAATCCAACCTTTGGTTGTTGATTAAATTGATTGACACTTGGATATTGGTTTTTAATACCGTCCAAGTTATTTCTTATATTCAATCTGGCTCGCAAATTCCTATTTGTTTGATTGCGGATTGAATTGAGAAATAGAGATATAAATCTTGGATATATTTCCATTGATTGAGTCTGACTGTCTAGTTGAGTGAAATATTGGAGTTAGTACATACAGATTGCTAAGCGAAATATTGGGTGTGGCTGTTGTACCCCCGCTTTTTCAATTGGTATCAGAGCAGGCAAACACATTTAAGACCTCGTAAGTCTGTGTTTGTAGCGATCTGACTCTATGGACAGTAAAGTCTCGATAAACGCTTCACCAGGATTTAACTCTGATCTTAGAGAAAGTTCTGAAGAGCCTGTTATTCTCTAGAAAAAGTTGGATGAACAAATCCGGATCAATTCTGATCTTATTGCAGAAATTGCAAAGTATAAGGATTTGAAGTCTGTCAAAGTTTCTTCAATGGATTTTAATAATTCCTTTAATTCTTCCATGAAGAATTGTCGTAAGTCAGGGGATAAACGAGGTTTAGGATTTGTGAAACCTGATGGGACTCAGAACTACTCAAATAAAATTAAAGATGTTGGTCCATGTATGTTCAGTGACTCTCACAATCACTTTCAACATACATGTACATCTTTCAGGAAAAGTTTAAAGGTTGCAAGTAATCTTCATAAGAAAGCTGAACAACTGTTTACTTCTCTAAAAGGATGTACAAATCTAATAAGAAATCCTAAATGGGATAGTAGTGTTAGTATGGGAGCTTTTGCTCTAAAATCAACATCGCCCTTTCAATGGTTTCTTGACAGTGGATGTAGCTGACATATGACTGGTGATCTCTCGTGGTTTGTGAATTCAAGCGACTTTGAAGGAGGTCCTGTAACATTCAGAGATGGGAGTTGTTGCTACATAAGCAAGAAGGGGATGATCAAACTTCCTGGCGTTCCTAAAATCCATGATGTAGTATACGTTAAAGGTATGACTGCAAATCTTCTTTCTATTAGTCAAATTTGTGAAAAAGGCCATAAAGTTGTCTTTAATGCGAATAGATGTGACATTGTAGACAAAACTGGAAAAGTAATTTTTCAGGGAACTCGTGGTAAAAATAACTGTTATCTTCTTGATACCCAGTTTAGTAATTGTTGCAATTTGACTAAGGTGGAATATACACATCTTTGGCATGAGCGTTTTGGTCACATTAATTATCGCCTTCTAACTAAGATCATTAACAAAGAACTTGTTAGAGGCGTTCCCAAAATCAATGTAAAGATTGATGGTGTCAGTGGTGCCTGTCAAAAGGGTAAACAAACGAAAGTTTACCATAAATCATCTCGAGATATTCTCATTAAAGCTCCATTTGATTTAATTCATATGGATCTCTTCAGACCGATTCAACAACCTACGGTTGTGGGTAAGAAGTATGCTTTAGTTATGGTAAATGATTACACCAGATTCACTTGGGTGGCATGTTTAGCTCATAAGAATGAAACCCTTGATGAATTCAAGATTATTGTTAATAGAATCCAGAATGAACAAGGTCGCAAACTAAAGAAAATTAGAGGTGACCGTGGAACTGAATTCAAGGACACTAAGGTGTTTAAATTCTGTGACAAACTGGGGATTATTCAACAATACTCACCACCCATTACTCCTCAGGCTAATGGAGTTGCAGAAAGGAAGAATAGGAACATTCAGGAAATGGCCAGGGTAATGCTCCATAACAAAAACTTACCTTTAAGGTTTTGGGGAGAAGCTATTTTCACAGCATGTTATTTGGTCAACCGTGTCTATCTACGGTCTAAAACCCTAAACACTCCTTATGAGTTGTGGTATGGTAGGAAACCCAACTTACATTATCTTAGAGTGTTCGTAAGTAAGTGCTACATCCTGAAAGATCAAGAAAAAAGAGGGAAATTTGATATTAAAAGCGATGAAGGTATCTTTCTTGGTTATGCTTCTGATAGTTGTGGTTTCCGAGTTTTTAATCTCAGAACCCAAGTTATGATGGAATCTGCTAATGTTATCATTGATGATCTAAGTAACTTCCACCATGATAATCCTCCTGCTGAATTGCCTCCAACTGAGACAATTGAGAGAGTCAAGGAAATCCCAGAATCAGTTGAAGTTGTCCCAACTGTTACTGATCCTGATATTTCTAGTGACGAGGAGAAGAGATCTGATAAGGCTACTCCTGTTGAACAAGAACGTGTTCCTCCACGACACCTCTGGGTTCAAAGCAATCATGATACTAACAGTATTGTTGGAGGTAGAGATTCTACAGCTAAGACAAGAGGATAACTTCAAAATATTTGCAATTTTGGTTATTATCTATCACAAGTAGAACCGAGAAATATTGATGAAGCTCTTACTGATCCCTTTTGGGTGTGTGCAATGCATGAAGAGTTAAATCAATTTGAAAGACAAGATGTATGGGAGCTCATACCTTGTCCCTCAAATATCAATATTGTTGGTACTAAATGGTTATTCAAGAACAAGTCTGATGAATTTGGCACCATTATCAGAAATAAAGATAGACTTGTCGCTCAGGGATATTCACAGATTGAAGGAATCGAATTTGATGAAACCTTTGCTCCTGTGGCACGCCTTGAGTCCATTCGGTTGTTATTAGCTCATGCTTGTTTTCTCAAGGTTAAGTTGTTTCAAATGGACATAAAATTCGCGTTCCTAAACGGAACTTTAAAGGAAGAGGTTCATGTCCCTCAACCTAAGGGTTTTGAAAATCCTGATTTCCCAGATCATGTCCTTAAGCTCAAAAAGGCATTATATGGGTTAAAACAAGCACCTCGTTCCTAGTTCGAAAAACTAACTATTTCTCTTCTTAGGAAAGGTTTTTCGATAGGTGAAGCTGATAAAACTTTGTTTACCAAATGGAGTGGGAAATATGTAGTCATTGCTCAAGTCTATGTAGATGATATCATTTATGGTTCAACTTCTGAGAAACTTGCAAAAGATTTTCAAGTCTCTCTTGGCAAAGAATTTGAAATGAGCAATGTTGGTGAATTAAAGTTCTTGTTAGGATTACAAATTCAACAACATAAGGATGAAATTTACTTATCTCAAGAAAAATATGCTAAGGATCTTGTATCAAGGTTCGGTCTTGATAAGTCAACTCCAAAACTGACGCCTATGCCCACTACTGGTAAACTACATAGAGATGAGAAAGGAGTAAATGTGGATCAAAAGCTTTATCGATATATCATTGGAAGCCTTTTATATCTTACAGCTACTAGACCTGATATTGCTTATAGTGTTGGTTGTTGTGCTAGATTTTAGGCTAATCCAAAGGAATCTCATCTTGATGCTGCAAAGAGGATCATGCGATATATTCGACACACTATCGGGTATGGTCTATCTTATACTTTTGATACTAACACTGATCTTAATGCCTATTCATATGCAGATTGGGCAGGTTGTGTGGAAGATAGAAAAAGTACTTCATGGGGATTTTATTATGTTGGGTTGAATCTTATGGCATGGCATAGCAAGAAGCAAAACTCACAATCCTTGTCTACATGCGAAGCAGAATACATTGTTGCAGGTTCATGTTGTACTCAACTTCTATGGATGAAACAAATGCTTGCCGATTATGGAATTGACACTGGTGTTGGTGCAAAATTAACTACCCCAACAATCTTCGAGATGTGTGTAAGATGATTGAATATCCGTCGTTGCTTTATTTCTCCAGAATTGTAGATGAAAAATGAGGGGGGTACCTACAAAGACACTCTGATGCTTAAGTCAGAGAGAGTTTTAGACAGGTTTTTTCAGAGGAGAAAAGGAATTGTGATTGTGTAACTTTTGAGTTGGATTTCAACCTTTATTTATAGGCAAAAAACAAATCTTATTGTTATGATTTGTAGTTATCTCAAATAACCACCAAGATTTACCTTTATCTTATAAGATTTGTAGTTATCTTAAATAACCACTTAGATTTGTACTTATCTCCCCAATATTTGTATATATCTTGGAAGATTCATGCTTATCTTCATCATATTTGTGCACATCTTGAAAGATCCATGTTTATCTTGTCAAGATTTGCATTCATCCAAGAAGATCTATGTCTATCTTTATAGATCTGGATATACCCTGAGAGATTCTAATCTGTCTTCTCTAGATTCATAGTTATCTCAATATATCCATATTTATCTCTTGAGATTTGTATTTATCTTAAACTGGTTTCCATAATAAACCATTGGGCTTCTTTAGTAAGCTATTTTTGGCTTCTTTAATAAACCACTGGGTTTCCTTAATAAACCCAGTTGGGTTTCTTTAATAAGCCATTTTTGGTTTCTTTAATAAACCACTGGGTTTCCTTAATAAACCCAGTTGGGCTTCTTTAATAAGCCAGTTTTGGTTTC